>JBBDHG010000378.1:2500-25000 GCA_037951165.1 Lophius americanus
GGTGACGTAATGACGTAGCTGTAGTGACTTAATGATAAGCGCTAGTGATGTAATGACGAGGCTCCAGTGACTTAATGACTCCCTGACACAGGCGATTCGTAGCGGACGGCCTTCTCCCGTCCGTAGAAGGCAGGAACGACTTCTACTGACCCTCCTGCCCTCAGGCGTATGACTTTCCCGCAGGAGCAGCATGGATCGGATCAGGACGACGTTCCGCATGGGAAGAGTTTCTTAAATCCCCAAAGCAAAGAGGAGAAACCTGCAAAATGGATTTGTGACACCACTTTTCACACTCAGGCCTCTCTGAGCTACACGAGTAGAAATCGACAGGACTCTATGCGTGGAATGTTTCTTCCACTGTGTGTGTGCGTGTGTGTGTGTGCGTGTGTGGTGTGTGTGCGTATGTGTGTGTGTGCGATTGTGTGTCCCAGTCTAATTATCATCTCCTCCTTCACTTCATGGACAGAATTAGAAATCTGTTTTTTCCATCTCGTTGCGGTCATTGTCTTGTTTTTGGGGGCTGGTTTGTGTTTTTTTTCCGCTGCATGGAGGATCACCGTCTCATTTTCTGCTCTGAATCAGGATCTAATGAACGTCAGCTTTTTGGCTTTGGCGGCGGGCGGAGCAGCGGACGGCTTTGCTGGTTCGTTGAGGAGCATGCCACACTCATTACTGCTCTCGGCGCTGTGATTAACTCGATTTGCGGAGCAGATCCATCGACGTGCTCACATATATATATAAATGCACGCATGGCCGTAATGAAATAATGCAATTTAATAAGTTATTAATATACTTATGGGCAACAGAAGAGCGGAGGGATGGCGAGAGTGAGCAAAGTGACGGTCGGGCTCTGATTGATTTAATTTCATTCGGAGAGCGAACACGATGTTAGGACAGTGACTAACAGGATGAGAAAATCACTTCAGTAAAAAAACACAAGGTTCGATAGCGTCGTAGAATTGATCGCTCTCTAAAGCCCAACTTCTTTAAACTGCCATAAAATATTATATATTAAAATCATTTAGCACTTTCATTGAGTTTTTATTTTTTTAAATTTTTTTACCAACATCGGTCCTCATCATAAAGATCAAATATGATTTTTTTTTTTTAATAATAATAATAATAATAAATTAAATTTATAATGCACTATACATTTAGATCAAATCTCAAAGTGCTACAAAGCAAAAGAAGATAAAAGCATCAATAAAAAAATTAAATGATAACTATATAAAAGCCTGACCAAAAAGCAGAAATGTTAATTAAAGTTAAAGGTTCTGCTAAAAAGGAAAGTTTTAAGTCCTTTTTTAAATGTGTCAGTCGTCTGTGGAGCCCTGAGATGGTCAGGGAGGGCATTCCACAGACGAGGGGCAGCCGAACAGAAGGTCCGATCACCCATGGTGCTGAGCTTAGTCCGGGGAAGGAGGAGGCGGTATGAGTGGGTAGAATGGAGGGATCGTGTTGAGGTCAGTGGGGTGAGTAGTTCTTTTAGGTAGGGGGTGCGTTACCATGGATACACTGGTGAGTTAGGAGAGACATTTTTTTTGAATTTTAACCTTTGAAATATCACTTCATACAATACTGTTTTTTTTTAATGATGGAAATACATTAAAAAAATTGTTTTCCATATATTAATAACCCTTTAAAGTCTTTATATCTAATTAAATTATGTCACTGAACCTGTTTGTAATATGCCCCAGTGGCAGCATCTATATGATAAAGAGTAGGGGGCCAAGGACAGAGCCCTGAGGGACACCAAGGCTCAAAGGAGCCACTGAGTTGGAGGCTTTACTATGGCTACAGAAAAGGTAAAATATTTTTTTTGACATATAAATGAGAGAGAGAACTTACTAACCAGAGTTTTTAACTTGATACAACTAAAAAAAAGAGTCTAGTAACAGTTAAATAATTGTAGTTTGGATATTAAAGGTTAAGTGCAAAGAGGATTTTTGACAAAAAACACAAATTTCTTTCTTGGACAATATTCTGAAAAAAATCCCTTTATTACCTTAGAGGACATAAACGTCCTCTCCCTGAACCTTCCACAAAATATAACAGATTCAGATTATTTTAGGCTTTTCCTGACTTAATCATCTTCATTATAAATTAAATGTATTATTATTATTATTATTATTACCTCAGATCTTATAATATGTTTATAATTCACCGCGTAAACAACATTCTTGCTGACAAACACGATAAGGACAATAATGTCCCTCATTTAAACGGACACTTAATAATCCCTTTGATTCTGGGATGTTTCAATTCTGGCATATTTGCTGAAATATTTTAAGTTTTTTTTTTTTTTTTTTAAATAAATCAGTAAATCAATATTTTAACATTTGAGATACGATCTGGACTTAAACTGAATTGAATGAAAGGGTAAAATTGTTTCGTAACGTAATGATGTAACAGTGACGATGTAATATTTGATGACGGTTTAAAACTTCCCCGAAGAGGATGTGAGTAAAACTCGACGAGGTGAAGCTAAAAAAATGTTCTCCTGAGAATAAAAAGGAAGGCGCCTTAGAACGACGCCACGTTTGCCGCAGGAAGCTGGAAGCGATGATGATGGCCTCTACTCTTCTCCCCAGATGTATGTCTGAGGGGGGGGAGGTCCCTAAACGACGCCTTAATGGTGTCACCGTGGTGATTATCAAACGTCCCCGCTTCTTCGTCAGGCTCCAGGCTGTCAGCAGAAATGTCAGCGGCGCCCGTCCGTTGCTCGTCACCAGGAGAGTTACGGCGTGGGAGACAGCTGTTCTCTTTAAGGTTAGACATCCGGACCCCTCCATCAGCGGGGGTCCATGTGTGGCAACATGGCGTCACGTCCTCAGGAGATGAAGAGACTGCAGGAAGTCTCCTTCCTCCCCCGTCGACTCCCCGTTACATCCATCTGACGGCCGGAGTTACTAGTTACTCTTTAAAAACCACCGTTGATCTTATTGACCTTTGAATTCACTCACCACGAAAAACTACGTAAAGATTCTTTATTAATCAATTTAATAGTTTAGAAATTGTAAGTCAGGCCTTTAACTGACGAATCCTTCCGTCAGGCATGTTTTTAAACAGTAAAATAAAGAAATGAAATTGTATCGTAATGAAATTTGTAATCCGCACCTGCTCAACTATTGCACATCTACAACTTCTCAACTATTGCACATCTGCACATGCTCAACTATTGCACATGTTTTGTAAACACTTATAAACATCTGCACCTGCTCAACTATTGCACATATACAACTGGGCAACTATTGCATATATGCACCTGCTCAACTATTGCACATCTGCACATCTGCACATATATTTCCACGTTTATCTAAATATATCTATGTCTGCATGATGTCCTATTATATAAACTGTGTTGATTTTTAATCACCTTTACAATACCTGTATTCAAACGACTGAATTTCCCCTGATGGGGATGAATATGAAGTATAACCCTACTTATGAATATGCTCTTATATGCCCCCCCCCCCCCCCCCCCCCCCCCCAGTGCCCCTCGGGCATTCACGCCCCTGGACTGGCTCTCGGGAGTTATTCCTAATAACCGTTCCTAAAGTCCGTACTCCGTATTTTTACCGTTTGCTGCTGCCTCAATCTGGAATCAGCAGAACGATCAGAATCTAAAGGCGCCGGTTTGATTCAAGGTCACCTTGGAAGACTTGACCGTTTAGACACGGATGTCTTCCTTTCAACTTGTGACGACTCCAATTTGATCCCGTTTGAACGGATGTTCCGTACGTATTCTCTATGTTTTTAGACTCTCGGCTGCTCTTGAAAAAAAGAAGAGATTTTTAATCTCTATTGGACTTTCCTGGTAAAATAAAAGCTTAAATAAAAATCCTACCTAATAGAAAAAACATCGAAAGACAGTTTTCAGTTTCGCTTTGATCCCTGAACTTCATACTCATACTTAAGTAGCTTTCGCTCGTCGTGTGGTACTAGAACTGAAGAATCCATCCAACACCGTCTTACCCTTCCTAATAAAATTGACGGCGCTCTAGAACGCCAGAGCCGGGTTTGAAGGTTCTGGTCGGAAACGCTTTAACACTCTTAACCTAAAAGTTTTATGTGTTAAGTCTCCTGTCACCTCTCATTAGACTGTGGCGTGACCACAGACACTGCGTGTGTGAGTGTGTGTGTGTGAGTGTGTGTGTGTGTGTGCGTGTGTGTGTGTGTGTGTGTGTGTGTGTGTGTGTGTTCAATCAGACGCTGGGACCACCTCGGTCTAATGATGGGGCTGTGAAATCAGCGGTGTCTCTCATTATGACCCACCAAATTCATTAGCTCCAGCGGTTCTGCCTCACGCCGCTCCGCCCGTGTGTCTCCACTTGTTCCTGCTCGTCCAGAACACGAGCCAGAGCGGTTAGTCCGACACGGGTCGGGACGGCAGAACATGTGTCCAATCACACGTTGAGACCGGTGCCTGCGGCTGATGGTCCTGCACATGGAATGTTCCAGCGGGGGAGAGTAACTAAATACATTTACTCAGGTTTAGTACTTAAGCGTGAAGGCGAGGATCTGGCGGAGGAGGATGAAGATGAAGAACTCACATCGTTTACTTGAGGGAAAGTGCCGATACTACACTGTAAAAATACCTGACTACAAGATTCACTGTGTGAACCTGGACCGTTTCACTGTATGAACCTGGACTGTTTCACTGCATGAACCTGGACTGTTTCACTGTATGAACCTGGACTGTTTCACTGTAAGAACCTGGACTGTTTCACTGTAAGAACCTGGACTGTTTCACTGTATGAACCTGGACTTTTTCACTGTATGAACCTGGACTGTTTCACTGTGTGAACCTGGACTGTTTCACTGTATGAACCTGGACTGTTTCACTGTATGAACCTGGACATCTCTTTGTGAATATCATTGAATATGTCACATACGTACACACACACACACACGCACGCACGCACGCACGCACGCACGCAAGCACGCACGCACGCACGCACACACACACACACACACACACACACACACACACACACACACACACACACACACACACACACACACTGTGTTTATGTGTTTGGTTCTGGTTCTGCCTGAGCTGGCTTCAGCAGGAAATGATGAAGGTGTAAAATGATAGTAGTAGGAGGGGGAGGGGTTAATGCCCTTGCCTGGATGGGGGATGGGATTGACAGACATCCACATCAAGCACCTCCCCTCATGACCTTGACAGGCGTGGTGTTACAGTGCGGTAGTTTCTGCGGGTCGTCTTTGGACACTCAGGAGACCGTTTGTAGTTCTGAACAGGACGTCTCACCGAGATCTGGACAACAACAGATTAAAAACAAAGACGGACAAAAATACACACTCACAATTTAAAGATAACAGGTACAGGTGTGATTGTAACGTCCCAGAGTACCACCTTTTTAAAACGTTGAAATGGAATGAGGTGAAGATAAATCGTCGTGGACGTCGACGTCGTTTTCTAAATCTACCATGAATATAACAAACCTTTTTCTAAACATTTATAAACTCAGTTTGACCATCATGACATCAACGACATCGCTGAGACGAGTCGCAAACGTCATTTAAAACATGAACTTATCTCGCGTAAGAATTATGACCCGTCAGAATTCAAGCGCGGCTGTCCGATACCGGAACTTCAACGAGTCAAAATGACGTTTGATTTGTACAATTAGAAATTCAAATATCCTCGCATCAAAGGTTCTGTGATTACGTTTGTGTCCATAATAAGCCCACCTTAAGAGCAGTAAGGTGAAAGGCAGTCTTTGTGAAGTGCAGAGTAGACTTCACTATCCCCCTCTGGAGGCTAAATCTACTAAATCAATTCTTATGCATTTCCTAGTTCTTCCTTTTTCATCTGCTATTGGCCAGAAACGCAGGAAATAACCATGATGACATCATCCCTAATATTGCAAGAAGGAGATTAGAATACAGACCTGGCGTAGGTCCAATGGGACTTTTCATATTTCTTCTGTGATTGTCTTCCACCGTGAGGCGCCAGAGTGTGAGGTTCTGGTGGGGAAGATAAAAGACTGATACATTGACAACCGATTTCAAATAAAACTAGAAAATATGTTTCATTTGGTCATCTTTAGCAGTCGGCTTGTTAGCTTAGCGGTTAGCTAAAAGATTCTCTCCCTCTAGTTCGAGGGTGTCCAACGCAATCACAGAGGGGGCCAAAATTAAAGATGGAGACCCCATCCAGGGACAAACAGGACTCAAATCAACCATGTTTAATCTGAGGTATTATGACAATTTGATTCTTATTTGATTGGACATCTGACCAGAACCAACGGAATAGAAAATGCTGAAGTTCTTGACTCAATTCAAAATATATCAGCGTAACACATTTTTTTATGTCTCCCTCTCTTTCAGTATGGTGTCGCAGAATAATTTCCAACGAAAAGTTTTGATTCACAGGCGTCAATAACAGACAGAAAACTATATTTTTTCAAGTTGGAAAAAATAAGTCTAAAATTATTCAGTTTCAAACCAACACTATCGACAAAAAGGAGCTTTTAGCAATTCTTGGTGATCAGCTGGGCTTTTCTAGCCATTTCTTTCTTCTGTCATTGTAAAACAGTAAGCGTAGACTGTCGCTCCTCGTATCTGTTCCTGCAGTCAGGAGCAGCTGCTCCTCAGAAAACAGTAAGACGCATGAACAGCCTAAAGGCGTGTTTAACATTAAAGGTTAAAAGAATTCTTTTCTTGTCTTGATTTTAACGTAACAGCGCTGACACATGTTGATGTCTGGAGGATGTGAACGCACCTCACCAGTTCCTTAAAAGATGCTTTTTTTCCCTAATACGCACCTGCGACTTATTTATACGTTTATTATTTCATTTGAACATTTCTTTCTCTCATCTATATCTCCTTCCAGACTTCGTAGCATCTCATCTAAGGATGAATCTAAAGTTTATTAAAGGTGACTGGATGAACGCTGAGAGTAGCGGGGAGAAGAGCTGACGATCTTGATTGACATGCCGGCGATTGCGGTGCATTCTGGGATTTGTAGTATCAGCGTTGTTTGTGCTGTTTACCAGCCTAGATGGTTTGAATATGAACAGCAGAGTGAAGACAATTTTTGTGACTTGGAGAAAAAAAATCACATATTTAGTTTTGGCAGAATGTCAAACAAGGTGGATGACAGACAGCATGTGTGGTGAGACAGCTGTCGTGTGACAGCAGTCACCTTTACTGCTCACAACCAGCTCAGTTAGCAGGATGTGGGAATCTTCCGACGCGTACATATGAAGCTGATATAGAGAGGCAATGTCTCTCGGTGTTATACGATCTGTGTGTGTGTGTGTGTGTGTGTGTTTGGGTTGGTGTGTGTGTGTGTGTGTTTGTACACAGATGGCATCATAATGACATCACAAAACACGGCGGTTATGTTCCTCAGAACCTGATGAGGAAATTACCTGGAGGCATCTAATGAGTGTTAGTTGATTCGTCGAACAGAACACTGTAAAAAGTGAAACAACAGCGTCGTTCATTTAAAGATGTATTTTTCACATCCCTCGAATGGAACCAGCTGGTTTCCGGTTCAAAACCCTTTTCTTCGGGTTGCCCGTGAGCAAATACGGACGTTGTACTCTAACGTCAAACGAGAGGTTTTCATGTCACATGACGTCAAAGTTGATACTTTTGACATCTAAGTTATTAATTTAAGTTGAAAAATACTTTGTTTAATTGTGTTTTACTAGTTGAAGTATTTTTTTTTTTCAGAAATTCTCCTACAATTCATTGTAAGCAAGGGTTTATCCCTGAAAAAGCCCCCAATCCCCTGTGTTGTACGAGCCTTGATTGAGCTCCTCAGATTAAATGTGACTTTGACATGTTGACTCAACCTCGCTATTTCTATGAGGTCGGCAGTCTGTTCTAGGATCACATCCCATATTTTTCAGAGCTCACGAATAAAACAAGACAGATTTCCTTGTGTCGATTCATAGGAACATAATTTGATTAATGGTTGCGAAGTGATGGACAAGGAACTGTGTTTTCCACACAAAGCTCCCCCTAGTGAGTGAAATGTGAACTTTTATAATGAAATTATATATAAAGACAAGATAGATCTCCTCGTTTAGAATCATATGAGCTACTTTGAACATAATTTGGTTGGGAAGTAATGGTCAAAAACATTTTTTTTTACAAAGTGAACCACGAACTATTAAAGCAAAAGATGAATTGTTTGATTAAAATATGATAAATACAAGATAGACCTCCTCAAGTCGATTCAAATGCCCCAGATTTGAACTAAATCGGTCCAACGCTTGACAATCTGTGATTTTAGAGATACATTTCCCCCTAGTGGTGGAAGGAAGCAACTGACTTTGACCAAAATCAACCCAGTCCTTCCTTGCACGAAGGTCGATGTGGGTCCAAAATTAAGAAATGATCCACGGCATCGTTTTTTTGAGTGATCTGCTCAACACGACGGATCTCAGCGGACTGTTCTTGCTATATTTATGTGTAACAAATTTCAGGTGACTTCAAAGTGGCATATTTTTGGTTCGGTGAGTCTCCAACACCAACTTCCTGTTTCCCAACTCTCCTATTGGGCTGTTACGAATGTCAGGGCTCCCAGTCATTCGGACTCGGAAGTGCCACCACCCCCTCCCCCCTCCCATTTCTTCCTCCCCCCATCATGCTCCTCTTCATTCGTTGAAGCCGCCCCGAGCACCTGAGTTTCATTTTAAGAGCCTCTGTTCTCCGGCTTTCATCCTTCACACAGCAGAGAGAAGCCCGTCAGCACGCGGCGTTTGCATGCTCTTTTCATTTTTGCCTTTCCCTCCCTCCTCTCTCTCTCTCTCTCTCTCTCTCTCTCTCCTCTCCTCCGCCTCACTCTCTCACTCTCCCCCCTGCAAACATAAAAATAGTTTATGCCTCTGACAAGAAAATGCCTCTAATCCTGCGGTTTGTTTGTTGGAGAGCAAACAGACGCAATTGGCCAATTGTTATTCTGTGTAGAATTTTCTATGTGGGGTGTTTGTGGTATCCATGGAAACAAAGTAGGGTGCACATATCCCCCCCACCCTGTCACCGAGTGGAATGGGGGGGGGGGGGGGGGAGAGAGAGAGGATGAAAAGAGCCGATAAAAGAACACACTTAGTGAAAATGCACGGGCCGAGCTGAAACCTGTGAGTTCAATCGCTGCTGCTGCTGTGTGTGTGTGTGTGTGTGTGAGTGTGTGTGTGTGTGTGTGAGTGTGTTATCTGTCACACAATCACATTAGCATTTCTCTGATTGCGCGTTTGTTTGCGTGAGGAGGAGCAACTTGTGAATCATTACAAACGGGGTCGCAGGAAAGAGAGGCACAGGTGCAGGTTTTTATGTCTTTTCACGTTTTCCACGTTCGGACGCGGGCGGCGTCGCAGCAGCTGGTCCTGATGGTGCGTCGGTGAGGAGATAATCCGTGCTGGAACCACACCTTCACTCCTCCACCTCCTCCTCCTCCTCCTCCTCATTGGTCCACAGTGGAAACCTGCCGCTCCATTAACACCATGGAAATCAATGTGAGGCAGTCGGAGTGGTGTGAAGATTGAGCTGAGGTCAAAATACATCGCATGCAGAAAAAAATGAAGTGAGATGGCGAGGGAGGGGCTGGGGTGGAGGTGTGTGAGTGAGTGTGTGTGTGTGTGTGTGTGTGTGTGTGTGTGTGTGTGTCTGTGTGGGAAGGATGGGGGGTTGTATTGTTGTGTATCTGGTGAAGATTCACATTTCATTCACGTCGACCTGTTGGGATCGTTTCTGGTGTTTTTTCTTGACAAACTCTTTCTTTTTTTTCAACTTCCATCTTCTTTTTCTATTCATCTATTTTCTGTGTCCGTCTTTTCTTCCCCTCCATTTCTCTCCTCCTCCTCGTTTCACCGCTCCTCATTTTGCTTTTCCTCACTCTTTGGCATTACTCCTCTCTTCATCTTCCTCCTTTTCATCCATTTCTCCTCACCTGACGTCTAAGTTATTAATCAAAGTTGATAAATACTTCATTTCATTGTCTTTTACTTTTCTTCCTGTAATTCCCCAACAATTCTCTCGTTATAATGATTTACAGTGTGTGTCATGTGTGTGTGTGTGTGTGTGTGTTTTTTCACAGTACATTTATGGCTCGTGGCGTTTGATGGACAACTACACTGTAAAAAGAAGAATTGTTGACGATTATAAAGAAGGACTTCAAACAGGAACACTCGATTCAATACGTGTTTTAAAAAACGGAAATTCATTTATTAGACTGTATTTTATTATTATAGCTAACTAGTCCTATGTAGTCCTACGCCTGTGTGATTAAATGTCACTCATTCATGAATCTCAAACAGTCCATATATATATACACACTTATACCGCCTCCTCCTTGCCCGGACTAAGTTCAGCACCATGGGTGATCGGACCTTCTGTTCTGCTGCCCCTCGTCTGTGGAATGCCCTCCCTGACCATGTGAGGGCTCCACAGACGACTGACACATTTAAAAAAACGACTTAAAACTTTCCTTTTTAGCAGAACCTATAACTTTAATTAACATTGCTGCTTTTTGGTCATGTTTTTATATAGTTATTATTTTATTTTTTATTGATGCTTTTATCTGCTTTTACTTTGTAGCACTTTGAGATTTGATCCAAATGTAAAGTGCATTATAAATTAACTGTATTATTATTATTATTATTATAGATATATATATATTTCATGGCAATGTTTGTATAAACTGCTCGCTAAATACAGTTATGTTAAAACTCAAAGTCTCTCTTTCTCTTTTATTTGGAGAAATCTTCACAAAGTAAACTTTCATCCTTGGTTTGAAATACTTACACTGGAGTAAAATGATGAAGACTCCGTTCTTGTCAGTTGTTTTGCGTTGCTGTTAATCTGTCAGCACGTGCTCCGTCAATAGGACCGTGACCCTTGAGTCGGTGGCTGTTGTTTAGTGGGAGGTCACAGAGGTCAGAGGTCATGGGGTGTGTCCAGTCAGTGACCTCACCCTGCTGTCTGCTGACCTGGTTGCACTCCCATCATTGACATTGTGTGGGTTGCGTTGTTGCGTTGAAGCTTGAATGTCTAATCAACAAATCGTGAAATGTTTGCGTATTATATCTGTTTTATTCTCAAAATAAAGCATGGCAGGCTTTTGCATAATGTTTATCTGCATGTGTTGTGTTGTGGCTTTTGCATATTGTTTATCTTGATGTGTTGGGTTGTGGCTTTTGCATATTGTTTATCTTGATGTGTTGGGTTGTGGCTTTTTGCAGATTGTTGTTCTTGATGTGTTGTGTTTTGGCTTTTGCTTAGTGTTTTTTCTTCATGTGTTGTGGCTTCTGCATATTTTTTTTCTTGTTGTGTTGTGTTGTGGTTTTTGCAGATAACCTTTCCTGATGTCTTGTGTTGTGGCTTTTGCAGCCTCCAAATGTTGTCGAATGGATGAAGATGTTTTCTTTATTTTCTTGAGTTCCCTTAAGTTGCAATAATGTGATAATTTCACAGACACCCAGATGTTTTTAAGGTGCGTCGGATTAAATCTGAAGTATCCGCGTTTTGGTTTCCGGTTCTGTGTCCTGATCTCCGTGCTTCCCCTTAGAACCTTTGAGCCTGGAGATCATAAAAAAAACATCACGACGTTCCCGGGTGATTTCCCAGCCGGGTGTTTCCTGCAGGAGCAGCATGTTCCCCTCTGTCTCCTGCTCCTCTGTCCGTCCTCTGGGCATTGTGATAGAAGATTAGTAGAACCGGAGGGTAAATATCCTCTCAGACGTTCAACCGCTGACTTCAGCCTCTGTCCGGATGAAGGACGGAGAAGGAAGGTTGAAACATCTGCTCAAAAGTCTCCCATCTTCATCAAAATATAAAAATATGAGAAACAAATCAGCGGGCCTCAGTGTTCCGCTGGGTTTCATTACCATCAGGACACACACACACACACACACACACACACACACACACACACACACACGCTCATTTATTTTAAGTGAATCCTTCACACAGTGTTCCGACATTTCAGATATCCACTTATGTTTATTAATCTGCAATTAAAAATGATTCATATTTAGTACCCAGAGTTTTTTTCTTTCTCCTTTCTGAGTAAAGCCAGAATCCTAAGTGTCCAGCAAATCCACGCGCCTTTGATAAAAATCAAACAAATTTACCTTTATTTTTTCAATCTCCAGTAAACAAAACAGCGCGATGAGATAAAACGGTGAATGATCGTCTAAATTCATTCTTTGCTGGTTTCTGATCGTTTCAATATTTGTTTAGAATGTGAGAAATGAAAAAAAAAAAGAAGGAGAAGATTAATCCTGGGGATGGAGATAAAATAATATATTTTCGTCTCCACTTTCTCCGCGTTCGTTTCCACCAGCAGAGTAAGAGAATAAAATAGAGTCGAATGTTTATTCTAGCAGACGATGACCTTCTGACTGCCAGAAGGTCGCCGGAGCTCAGACTCCTCTTCTCCTAAGGTTCTGTGCTCTGAGCGGCAGCAGCAGGAAGATCCCCTCTTGGAGTCTGGATGCTGGTGGCGGCGGCCGATGACTCTGCTGAGACTGATGAGAGATGAGTTTGATAAATTTGTGCAAACTACTGAGTGGATTTCATTGAAACTTGGTGGAAGTATGGAGGCTGAGGTTTTGGAATATGTCCAACTTTTACTGGTTTGCCCCATTTTTTTCCCCCTTTCTTCAACTCAATTTTTGACAAATATTTTCACCTACACAAATAAAATGGCCATTGGTGTAAACACACACGTGTTAGACTGTTTGACCGTTGCTGAGTTCTGAATGGCTGATTTTTTTCTTTACAGTTTTAAAATCTTAATGATTTATTTATTTTAAGTGCTCTTATTTTGAAGGATCACAGTGGGTTGAAGGATTGCAGTGGAAGTAAGGTTGGCCGGCATTGTGTAAGTGTTCTGACCTGTTTAACAATTAATGTGGCCTCCGTCCTCGTGGTGCGAAGAGAGTGGCCAGTCTAGTATTTGTTAATGGACTGAACTGTTAGCTTTGTTGAGGGACTTCAGGGCTTGTGGCTGGCTCTCTGTGCTAACTCAGAGCCAGCCAACGTTAGCTTCATTAAACTTGCTTTGTTCCTAATTAAGTTCCTTGTGCTGAACGCTTTGAGGGGTTGTTCCAACGCAAATTATTTTGTCCTTATGTGTTAAAACCATAAATTACATGCATAGATACGTACTCTGCACTATTGCTAGCTTTAAGTGCTATGCTAACATTACTTTCTTGAACCTACTATGTTCCTCAAAGTGATTCAATTTGTCTGTGATTAAGTTCACCAAATTCTGAATTTTCAATAAAAAAACAGATAACATTGACAACTAGCACTTATTGAAAAAAAACCCCGTATCTGTGAATCTGGAAATTTCCTCGATGTTAAAAAAAAAAATCATCCATATTTCTATTTGAAACGTAACACCTCCTACCCATTCTAAAAGACGCCCCGATGCACATGTTGTTAAGACGTTGCTTCTAACTAACTAGCTAACTAGCTAACTAACTAACTAACTAACAAACAAACAACGCATAAGTTTGTCGTTTATCAGAAGGCAAATGCACCAAGGACAAGCTTTTATATTCAATTCAAATTGTCTGTAAATTGACTGTAAATTTGCGTGTGGAATGCCCTCCCTTACCATCTGAGGGCTCCACAGACGACTGAGACATTTAAAAAAGGACTTAACTCTTTCTTTTTTAGCAGAACCTATAACTTTTAATTAACATTGCTGCTTTTCGGTCATATTTTTATATAATTATTATTATATTTTTTATTGTTGCTTTTATCTGCTTTTACCTTGTAGCACTTTGAGATTTGATCCAAATGTAAAGTGCGTAATAAATTAAATGTATTATAATTATTATTTGTGGGAGGACGCTGGACTACATGGACACACCGGGACAACATGTCCACTCACACTGTGCCATCATGCAAACCAAATTCATGGGTCAAAATATGACAATTTCTGAAGAATCACTTCAAGCAACAAAACACTCCCCCATCAGGCGCGTGCAAACCTCACCGCCCGCGTAGAACGTGAAAAAACGAGACGACCGGGCTCAAAGAAAACAATGCAAACTTATTTTGACCCACCTGCAGGCGCTGCATCTGGTGATCCCGCCCCTTCATTTTCACCCAGAAGCACCCGCTGATTAAAGTTGTGAAGGATCCTGCAACACAGGACAGGAATCAATAAGTGAATTAGGCTCTACTGCCAGCTTCCTGTCCAGCCAGACGGTCCCCAAACCAGCTGCCCTGGATAATGGGCCTATATGTGTGTGTGTGTGCGTGTGGGTGTGTGTGTGTGGGTGTGTGTGTGTGTGTGTGGGTGTGTGTGTGTGTTTGGGCAGGAGGCTGGCGGACAAAGAGGCTTTAAAGTAGTTTGATATACTGCTGGGGACTAAAGCTAACGTTTGAGACGGAGTTAGAGACCCTGTAGAAAAACTGATTCTGACCCAAACTAATTGTTCCTTGTCCTGCATGTCCTTTCGGTGGATGAGTTTAGAGGCGTGATGAAGAATGCGCTGATGGAGAAGTCTTTTTTTGGAAACCATTTTGTATTATTGCATTTGTGACGTGATAAGTTTCACTTTTTTACATGAGCTTTCAAGTTTAAATGTGATCATTTTCATAGATATCATATTTTTATGAGATCATTTTCATATTATAATGTGATAAGTTTCACATTTTTACTCAAACGTATTAACGTTTTAACGTGATGATTTCCATGTTTTTACGTGACAATTTTCATGCTATAACTTGATAATTTTACAAAATAGTCTATATATATTTTAACGTGATCATTTTGACGTTTTTACATTAAAATGTTCAGATAAAAATAACGCTCATGTTATAACTATAGACATTTTTTACATTATTACGACATAAGTTTAGCTTTTTCACGAGTGTTTCGAGGTTTTAACGCGATAATTATCACATTTCTACGTGATAATTTTCACTTCATAACATGATAAGCTTTACATTTCACATAATAGCTTATATAATTTAAGGCGATAATTTTCACGTTTTCACATTAAAACTTTCAGATATAGATAATTTTCGCGTAAAAACATCAAAGTTATTGCGTTAAAGTATCATACTGCATTTTGATTTGTCTTTCCTGCAGGACAGCCAAGTGCTTAACTATTAAATAAAGTTACATTAAAATAAGATTTTTTGGGCTGTGGGAAGAAGCTGGAGCAGTTAGAAGGGAAAACTGGATTAACATATGAACTCTTCAAAGAAAAGCCCCAGATGTCGTAACTCCGTTATATTTAGTTTTTTTGTTTTCTTGACCAATGAGGTCATGTTTTTTGTCGTAATGTTGTAACGTCATCAGCGTAAAACCACTCAGAGGTACCGACGACGCCTTTTTTCCCCTCTCCCTCGCTCTCTCCTGTCTCCGGTATAGAAATAAACACGAGTTATCATCAGCTGCTGCTATCAGACGCCCAACCTCTGATGAAACCCTCATCTACGCGGCCCCTCTTGCGCTCGTCACTCAGCTGTTGACAGCTCTCCCGATTGATGTGTCGGCGCCTGTAAACAACATTTGGGATTAGTTCACCGCTCACGTAAACGGTGAAACAGGAATATCCTTTCGGAACTGATTCCATTCTGAGTAATCCACAGAGTACTTTGTCGTGACTCGGTTGATTTGGTCCACGCTGCCCGCTTCTTCCTTCTGATTGTTGTGGATCGTCATGTTTTTGTCACACATGTAGCAGCCGTTCACCGGTTTTTCCTGTGAGCCTTCTACTTCCTGTTTGTTTTCTAACTGGGTTTTGACTTGTTTTTGTTGGACCGCCATCTTGGATTTGACTCCAGCCTGATCCTGGACACGGGTTTTTGGATTGTGGATATCATTAAATCACCGGGCCGTAAAATCTGCCACCCCTGTCGTCCTGTAAGACCAGGCCCGCATTTGAACCCAGAACCTTGCCAACCAGTGAAAACATAAACCTCCCTTGGCCCAGGTAATAATAATAAGACATTTTTTTTTACAGATGGACGTATTTGGGATTAAGATATCATCTGAGGCATCACGTCTAATTTCACACTTGTACACACATTTAAATATCCGGAAATTAAATATTTGTGGAGACAATAACCGGTCCCGGCAGACAGATCCAGCCCGCTCCCCACGCTGCCAGGAACAGCCATGACTTTCTCTGACAGCGCCGTGTTCCTCTCTCGCTCTCTCTCGCTCTCTCTCTCTGGCGTCGGGCTGGTTGTGTGTGCGCCACGCTCCTAGCAGGGGTGTGATGTCATCTCACAGCGCCATGTTCTTCCACCACCACGCTGCATCTGCTGTTGATCTGGGTTTAACTAGAGAACTCTATGCCAAGTCAGGCCTGGATTAACGGGATCATCACCCTCAGCGAGCGCCGGGGGGACGGTACATTTGCACGTCACTGTTGTCGGGTAAAAATCTCACATGGCGCACGTCTCCTATCTTCAAGGGCTGGTCTGAAGTTCAACACCGAAGATTTAAAAACGTGACGGGGCTCGTAGGTGTTTGGGTTTGAAGTGACGGATGAGTTAAGGACCCCCCCCAGTCGAGTTTCCTGTGCGCCGTTTGACCCTTTGACTGTTTGGTTGAGCACTTTTTCAGTCACTATTTCTGATTGAGAAATGTGACTGAGCCGGCTTTCGTAATATGACCCAGTGGCAGCATGTATATGCTAAAGAGTAAGGGGCCGCGGATGGAGCCCTGGGGCACACCACAGCTCAAAGGGGCTACTGAGAGGGAGGCATTAATCCCACCTGTAGAGAAAGTCCTATTTGAAACGTAGGACTTTTTCTCAGCACCATGGGTGATCGGGCTTTCTGTTCTGCTGCCCCTCGTCTGTGGAATGACCTCCCTGACCATCTCAGGGCTCCACAGACGAAGGACACATTTAAAAAAGGTCTTAAAACTATTCTTTTTAGCAGAACCTATAACTTTAATTAACATTGCTGCCTTTTGGTTATGTTTTTATATAATTATTATTTTATTTTTTATTGATGCTTTTATCTGCTTTTACTTTGTAGCACTTTGAGATTTGATCCAAATGTAAAGTGCATTATAAATTAAATGTATTATTATTATTGATATTAATACCAGGTATAGAATCCATCCTCACTGAAGAAGGAGACCAGTGACATAAAACCAACCAGGTCACCTGACAAAGAAGTCAAGGCCACCACGTAACATGCCGCGGGCATCAAAACCATCGAGTCACGTGTCACAAAGACATCAAAGTCGTGAAATTCTTATGTCACAGACACATCATAGCTATCGAGCTACATGTTACAAAGACATAAAAAGCCTCAAGTGACATGTAAAGGACATCAAAGACATCAAGTCACATGTCAAAAACATCAATGCCATCAAGTTCTGTCACAAAGTCACCAAAACCAACAAGTCACATGTCACAAAGACATCAAAGACGTTAAATTCAATGTCACAGAGACATCATAGCTATCAAGCTACATGTTACGAGACTTAAAAAGCCTCAAGTGACATGCCAAGGACATCAAAGACATAAAGTCACACCTTGCAATGACATAGAAGAAACACAAATAAAACAAATAAAATGTATTATTATTATAATAATAATAATAATAATAATAATTATTATTATTATTATCCAGTTCAATGGCAAACAGACGTCAAATCCATCAAGTCACATGTTGCAGAGATATCAAAGTCATCCAGTGCAATATCAAACAGACATCAAAGCCAGCAAGCTTCATGTCACAAAGACATAAAACCAATCAAATCCCATGTGAGGCCAGTTCTTGTCATCGTCATATTGTAGCGTCCGCATTTATTCAAAGCTGGTTTCCCGTCTTTTGGTCGCTGTAGAAACGACACCATCATGGAATGTTTGCTCTTTTATGTGAGTGTGTGTGTGTGTGTGTGTGTGTGTGTGTGAGTGTGTCTGTGTGTGTGTGTGCGCTCACAAACAGGCAAAATGAAATCATGTCAATGTATGCAATGTATGTTTCAATAATTCTCTCACAAATCCGTGTGTGTGTGTATTGGTAATGTATGCATATGTGTGTGTGTGTGTGAAGGCGCTGAGAGCGTTCTATTTGTGAGGGGTGTGTGTGTGTGTTTGTGTACGTGTGTGTTTTTTTTAGGTTTTATATTTTCAGCCTCTCTGTTCACATGTACGTTTGTTTGCGTTAATGTTCCCGACCTGTATTTTCTTTGAGTTCCTATAGGCACCGACCTCCTCATGCTCACGCATGTTGTGAGGCTCGGTGTGTGTTTGTGAGCATGTGTGTGTGTGTGTGTGTGTGTGTGTGCTTACAGTCCCATCTGCATTCTGGGAAGTTGTTTATCTTTACGGCCTTGTTGATGGTTGAGAGTACGATCCAGCTCTGCTGGCTGTTTCTCTGTCGGCGGATCCACACGCAGCCTCCACCTCTATTAACGTCTCCATTAATACTGGCTCACAGATGGAAGTCATCGCCTCACGCCGCCGATGCCTCCAGAGTTTGACGAGAGTTTTATTCAGCTCTCAGCGAGAGAGCCGCAGCGGGACGACTAGTTTCATTCATGTCAGAGGAAACTGGACGCTGACTTCTTCTAAGCCTCCCCCCTCTTCCTCACTCAGCCACTTCAGTTGGCGGCGATGGAATCATAACCAACTTACAAGCCACAAAGACATGAAAGGCACCGAGAAGCATGTCACAGAATCATCAAAATAACCAACTTAGATGCCACAAAGACATCAAAGACACCAGAGACATCAGGTTACATATCAAAAAGACATCACAAATACATCAAAGACATCAAAGACATTGAATTACATGCCACAAAGACATCAAAGACACCAGAGACATCAGGTTAAACACCGCAAAGACATCAAAGACATCCAAGACATCAAAGACATTGAATTACATGCCACAGAGACATCAAAATCATCAACTTACATGCCACAAAGACATCAAAGACACAGAGACAGGTAACATATTACAAAGACATCAAAGACATTGAAGTACATGCCACAAAGACATCAAAATCATCAACTTTCATGCCACAAAGACATCAAAGACACCAGTGACATCAGGTTACACATCAGAAAGACATCAAAGACATTGAAGTACATTTCACAAAGACATCAAACATATCACAAAGATATTTAAGCCATCACGATAAATGTCAAAGTTAGATCAAAAAGACATCGAAGCCAACGGGTTATATGCAACAAAGACACAAACTCCATCAAGTTTCATGCTACAAAGACAAACAAACGCCATCATTACATGTCACAAAGATTTTAAAAAAAGCCATCATATTATATGCCACGATGACATCATAGTCATCAAGTTAGATGTCACAAAGATATCAAAGCCATCGCATTACATGCCAATGACAAAAAAGCCACCATGTTACATTTAATGAAGAGATCAACCGGGTCCATGTTCCTACAGGTGCTTCCGTTTGACTATCAGGTGCTCATTAAAATTTCTTCATACAATTTTTGAGTTTAAACTTTAAAATGAAAATGCTGACGTAAAGAAATAATTAAAAATACTGAAAATTGAAAACAGTCTTGAATGTAGGCTCACTTTGAGGACCCAGCAGAACACATAGGGGTCCTGCTTGCTCTTTTATGAAGAACAATGTGGTTTTGACTCCCTGCGTCGTCGCCAGGTGAGCGGTTACCCGCTGACACGGCAGGTAGACAAGTAGCCTGTGTTCAAAATGTGCAGAATAAGAAGAAGCGGAAGAAGATGGTTGCAGACAGAAGGAAGATGGAGGTTGGCTTGTCAGTGAAGGAGAAGCTGAGGGGGGGGGGGGGGTGGAAGGAGAAAACATTATATTTGTCTCATTTGCATTCAGGCCTTTCAGCTCCTCAAACTTTCAATCTCTCCAGATGCGATCGCCGCGCGCTTACATGACAGACAAGAGATGAGCGGCGTGGAATACCAAGTGGCTCTGCATGTTCATATTAGCACGCAACCAGCAGCCTCCTATATGCACACGCACACACACACACACACACACACACACAAGGCCACAAGCACAAAACACTTATGCACAATCACACATTTTACACACACATACGGCCCGATTCCATTACCCGACTGCTCGTCACTCCAAACACACATATTAACATTCATGCTCACACACACCTCCCCTCTCACATAATCACTTCAATGCACAAACCGACATACATTCGCACATAAACAGATGCAAATTCCCCTTCAATCTCACAAAGGCGTACAGATATCACAAACATAAACTATTCAAACAGGAGGAAAAAGCTGCCTTATAGACACAGACACACACACAAACACACACGCCCACACACAAATACACACACACATATTTAAGCTCACCTTTGTAATGGAGGGAACACGCGTAGTAAAGCAGCTCATGTTCAAACGCACACACACACACACGCGCGCACAAACAAACACACACATTGTGCTAAATGATTTGTTTCCTCCTCTCTGATGCTCATGAATTATACAAGAATCTCAGGGGAACTTTTGGTTTCACATACATGAGAATTTAGATAGAAAACTGCATTATTAATCCGGGGCTCAGCCCCTTTTCTGTTAACTATTCATACCGTGTTGAAAGTTTGACGCCTCGCAGGATGGAGGCGCTGAAAGCCAACCCGGTATGAGGGAGGGTCTGGGAGGAGACTCGGAGGTGGGTCGGATTGCTTGTGGTTTTTTTAGTTGTTTTATCAGGACCCCCCCCCCAGTGGATCGGTCGTCTTACTGGGTTCCTGCGAGAAAATATGGCAACCAACCAGAACCCAGAACACTGTCCAGTAAACTTTTCAGTGTCCTATACCGGAACATTTTCACACTGTTTCTCTTCCCACAGCTTTTAGCATTTGTGCAAATTATGCCTCAAAAATGTGCAGCTTGATCAGGAGAAACTGTTGGAGTAACAACACGAACCAAGATACTCAAATATAAATCATAGAAAACAATGGAAATTCACTCAAGGGGTTCAAACTGTAACAGTGAAACAGTCCAGGTTCATACAGTGAAACAGTCCAGGTTCACGGGGTGAAACAGTCCAGGTTCACGGGGTGAAACAGTCCAGGTTCATACAGTGAAACAGTCCAGGTTCACTGGGTGAAACAATCCAGGTTCACGGGGTGAAACAGTCCAGGTTCACGGGGTGAAACAGTCCAGGTTCATTCAGTGAAACAGTCCAGGTTCATACAGTGAAATAGTCCAGGTTCATACAGTGAAACAGTCCAGGTTCCATCAGTGAAACAGTCCAGGTTCATACAGTGAAACAGTCCAGGTTCATACAGTGAAATAGTCCAGGTTCATACAGTGAAACAGTCCAGGTTCATACAGTGAAACAGTCCAGGTTCATACAGTGAAACAGTCCAGGTTCATACAGTGAAACAGTCCAGGTTCCATCAGTGAAACAGTCTAGGTTCATACAGTGAAACAGTCCAGGTTCATACAGTGAAACAGTCCAGGTTCATATAGTGAAACAGTCCAGGTTCATAGAGTGAAACAGTCCAGGTTCATAGAGTGAAACAGTCCAGGTTCATACAGTGAAACAGTCCAGGTTCATACAGTGAAACAGTCCAGGTTCATACAGTGAAACAGTCCAGGTTCATACAGTGAAACAGTCCTGGTTCCATCAGTGAAACAGTCCAGGTTCATACAGTGAAACAGTCCAGGTTTAGGGGGTGAAACAGTCCAGGTTCATACAGTGAAACAGTCCAGGTTCCATCAGTGAAACAGTCCAGGTTCATACAGTGAAACAGTCCAGGTTCCATCAGTGAAACAGTCTAGGTTCATACAGTGAAACAGTCCAGGTTCATACAGTGAAACAGTCCAGGTTCATACAGTGAAACAGTCCAGTTAAGAAAAGGCAGACGTTTGATCTCATCTCTGGTTTTCTACTTTGATCTTGGATTTTATATGGATTTATTTATTTAATGTTCATAATTGTCATCATTGGTCGGTTTTCTTTTTTGTTCTCCCTTCACTTTATTTCTGTTCTGAATCCGAGCCCAAATCAATCAATCAATGTGAATTTGATCCAACTGGTGTAAATGACATCACAGCAGCTCATAGTATGGGTCCGTACTGTGTTTGACCTTTGACCTCAACGTGCCTGAAGGCCCTCCTGACAGCATCTGGACCTGCTCCTGAAGAGACGGAGGATTGTGTCCTGGAGGATCACCTCCAAGAAATGGGATCGGGACACCACTGAGCTCCTGGACCGTCTGTGGATCTACATGCTGGAGTCTGATGCAGCGATACAGAACGTCCCAGAGGTTCTGGATGGATTCAGGTCTGGATCACGTGAGGACCAGTCAGTGGCATCAAGACCTTCATCATCCAGGAACGGCTTCCATACTCTGCTCGGATGACGCCGGGCATTGTCCTGGACCGGGAGGAACCCAGCGACCACTGCACCAGTGTAAGGTCCGACGGTGGTTCTGAGGGTTTCATCCTGGTACCTAACAGCAGTCCGGTTAGGCTATGCTAACACGTGGAGGTCTCTGAGACCCTCCACAGGCCTGCCTCCCCAGACTATCACTG
>JBBDHG010000378.1:30000-105000 GCA_037951165.1 Lophius americanus
GAGAGAGAGAGCAGAGGAAACGAGGGGAATCGAGACGAGACGAGAGGAGATGAGAGGAAATAAGAGAATGAGGAAGAGTTGAAGGGGGATGAGAGGAGAGAGGATAAAGTAGTCGAGCGAAGAGAAGGAGAGGAGGGGAGAGGGGAAGAGAGGGAGGAGAGAGGATGAGGAAAGAGAGGGGGACATAAATCAGCGAAGGAGAGGAGATGAAAGAAGAGACGGCGGAGGAAATAAAGGAGGGAGAGGAGGAGAAAAGAGGAGTGAGAGGAGAGTGAGAGATAGGAGAGGAAATGATAGAGTGAGAACAGAGAAGAGGAGAAAGGAGGAGACAGAAAGGAGAGGAGGAAGGATGAGGAAAGGAGACGGACACAGAGCTAGGAGGGAACAGAATAGAGACAGGAGGGAGGAGAGAAGGTTACTTGTTAGGTCGTGCTGCCATCTGAGTGATGGAAAACTGATGGAGGTGTGGCTTCAAGTAATCCGTTAGTGAGAGTGTGTGTGAGTGTCTGTGTGTGAGTGTCTGTGTGTGTGTGTGTGTGTGTGTGTGTGTGTGTGTGTGTGTGTGTGTGTGTGAAGTGTCCAGGATGCCTGTGTTTATTGTGAAATGTCACGTTTTTCTCTCTCTCTCTCTGTGACCCTGTTTAGACTTGGTTTGAAAATGTGATTCGGGCGATCGGATCACAAGCGGACAGCGAGACACATCGGCGTTTTCCAGGCGGCTACGAAGTCAAAGGGCGTCGCCCGTAGTTATCAGTCACGTCATTCAAGCGTCACATATATTTTGCATTGTGACTTTTTTAATTGTAAATGCTCTTACTTGAAGGGTTAGCGTGAGGCTGGTCGGCATTTTGTATTTTGTTTCGAAATGAATGTACGCTTTATTATTCCTCACGACACGTTTCTTAGACCAACTCTATGACATCTCCAAGTGTGAGAATAAACTTTGTGAGCCTCGTTCACTCCATCATATGTTACATGTCGGCTTTGTTCAGGGACTTCAGGGCTCTGAGCCGTCTCTAGCTTTAGCAACGTTAGCTTCTTGACTTGGTCATTTCAAAACCAAGTCTAAACAGGCCTGTGAGTGTAGATGTGTGTGTGAGTGTGTGTGTGTGTGTGTGTGTGTGTGTGTGTGTGTGTGTGTGTGCACTCTATAGTGTGTCCCAGCATGCTATCAGGAGGTCGGGGTGACTAGCCAGACCGAAGGCACAACATGACACTGTATTCCAATCTGTGTTGTGAGGGCCTCAATTGCCCATCAGCCCTGAACGAGTGTGTGTGTGTGTGTGTGTGTGTGTGTGTGTGTATGTGTGTGTGTGTGGCTGTACACTGCACACAATTTGTCATATTTTTTTATAATGACCCCTCTAAGAAAGGTGATGATGTCACAGGATACTGTATGCGGTGTGTGCGTGCATCGTGTTAGTTATTATGGGATAGATAATTCCCCCTCCTCTGATTGGTCAAACTGTCTGGATGTCCTCCCAACAGTCAGATTCATCACGGCCGCTCCTTTCCTCTCCGACTGACTCCATTCTGTGGTTCATCTTATATTGATCACAGCAATGTTGATCTATAATCTTCTCCATCACACAGGACAACCCCGAGAAATCTCCTCCCCGTTTCTGACCCCTCCCTGGGGAGCAGGGGGCGCTCCCCCCGAGGCCACCAGGGGTCAGGGTCGGGATTCAGGGTCCTTCTCGAGGACCCTTCAATCAACATGTAGACTGTAAAAATACGGAACATGTGGGGCCGTGAATCATCGCAGCGAACGCATTCATAAAAATGAAATACAACTCGAGTCGACAGGATTCGCCATCTCACGCCATCTCACGCCATCTCACGCCATCTCACGCCATCGCACGCCATCTCACGCCATCTCACGCCGACCTCAAGTCAGGAGACGCATCCTGGGTCCTGGTCCACCAGGTCCGGATTTCTTTTATGGCCTTGACAGCATTTCAAACAAAGTGTTTCTTTCTTGTCTTTATAAACATCTAGGCACGATTAACACTCAATTTCTACACTCTAGAAATTGCTGGGATAGAAGAACCCAATGTGGGTTATAGGGGTAGTGGTACCACATCGCTGGGTCCAAACGGGACTAACCCACACCCACGGGGTTGTGTTAAGGTGGGCTTACACTGTACGCCTTTTGAGTCTTTGCCGTTTAATTTCAATTATCACCGTACGAATCAAACGTTTGCGGAAGCTAACGGTTGGTGTGCTCGAACTCCTGAAGGCTGTTGTCGCTGTTTACAATTGTCAATAAAGTTTTGTTTGACAACTCCGGGGCAGAAAAATGTTTGGTTCGTTAGCAGCATGCTAACACGACAGAAATTACCTGTCTTGATTATTTTTAATCGTCCTGTGTGCCGAAACGTCTTCTGATATTTTAAAGTTGCCGTCGTATCCGGACTCGTAGTTGTCTACAACGTCGCGGACAGTTGGGCTGATCTATTTAACGGAGAGGATTGTGGGT
Organism: Lophius americanus; assembly: GCA_037951165.1. NCBI lineage: Eukaryota > Metazoa > Chordata > Actinopteri > Lophiiformes > Lophiidae > Lophius > Lophius americanus. The sequence continues at coordinate 32,480 of JBBDHG010000378.1, forward strand.
AACTGCGCTACCACTCTGTCTCACTCTGACAGCGGCGCTAGCTTTCAGAGCTTTCGATCGTCCGACCCCTCTAGGTGAGCTGCTTGTCGGAACTCGTGGTTTTCGGGGTTGTTCCTCCACAGCTTATTTTCTCCTTACCGGTTTTACAAATTGCGAACTTTGCGAACTACCAGATGTTAGCGATGATAGGTTATGCTTGCTGTGCGCGTGTTCGCCCCACGCGTATAACCGGCACCGAGTGACGCTGCTCGACCCCATTACCGGTGTCGTAAATGTTCAAAATGACAGTTGCTAAGTTAAAACAGCTGGATAACGGCTAAATTAAAGGAAAATTTCGTAGAGTTGAAAACAAAGGAGATTATCGTTCGTCTTTGTTCTGAGCGCTGTAGAACATTTTATTCCTCTCTTTCTATACAATGTTATTCCGCGTCGCCTCCTGCCTCCCGCCGTCGGCGCGGACAAACAAAGCGCCGTCATCAGCGGGAGATGGTCGGACCCTGAGGAGCTACATACCACTCAGTCGTTAAGAGCAAACTGGAGAGTCGGCCATTCATGCAGTTCTTGACGGGAGTGGGCTGAGACACATTACTGAGATACTTGAAAGGAAACGGATGCAGAGCTGGAGACAACACCCGACGTGATTAACATTTTTCTTGATGCAGGGAAAGACGGTCGTTACGTTCGTACGTCCGTCTGAATGTACGCCTGCGGGGAATTTCATCCAAGCTGGAACGAACGTCGGCGCCGACTCTCAGACGGACTGATGAGAATCCGGTGGTCAAGGTTCAGGGTCACTCCTAACGCGCCCCAGGACAGAACTCAAGAATTTATATTCTAATTATGACAACAATTCAAACCAGCGGCTAACGATGGCTTTAAAGCGCCCACCCTCACTGTGACATCATCAAACAGCTGACCTCAGGAGAGAAGCAGAGATTCTGACCGCGTCTCACATTTCATGTTCAGGGACGGAATCTTGACTGTGATCTCGGCTGATGGGACACCAGGTCAGATGTGGACCAGATATGTACCAGATATGGACCAGATATGGACCAGATATGGATCAGATATGGTTCAGATATGGACCAGATATGGACCAGATATGGACCAGATATGGACCAGATATGGACCAGATATGGTTCAGATATGGACCAGATATGGACCAGATATGGACCAGATATGGTTCAGATATGGACCAGATATGGACCAGATATGGATCAGATATGGATCAGATATGGACCAGATATGGACCAGATATGGATCAGATATGGATCAGATATGGATCAGATATGGATCAGATATGGACCAGATATGGACCAGATATGGACCAGATATGGATCAGATATGGACCACATATGGACCAGATATGGACCAGATATTGATCAGATATGGATCAGATATGGATCAGATATGAACCAGATATGGATCAGATATGGACCAGATATGGACCAGATATGGACCAGATATGGATCAGATATGAACCAGATATGGACCAGATATTGATCAGATATGGATCAGATATGGATCAGATATGAACCAGATATGGACCAGATATGGACCAGATATGGACCAGATATGGACCAGATATTGAACAGATATGGACCAGATATTGAACAGATATGGACCAGATATGGACCAGATTTGAAGGACCGATCGAAGCGCAGGACGTCGTCTCAGCCTGACGCAGCCATCACGGCTCCAATCCTGTCAAAGTTTCTCGCATCCTCACTCTTGTCCATTTTTCCTGCATTCAAACATGAACCTCAAGACAAAAGCTCACTTCCTGTCTGACATACGTTCATGTCACCCGGTGACGGGTAACCGAGGGAAAAGGGATAACCTCTCGTTATTCTGACATCATCTTTCAGTGGTTGTAATGTTGTGGCTGATAGCTTTATACGTGCACCAGCTCTTGACACACACTCTGACCTTCTTCAGTTCCTCCTTCACTATCACAACTTCACTCACACCCGGCCCACTCCCCCCTCCTCCCCTCCCCTCCCCCTCCCCTCCCAACTAACATAATGACATTTGCATACAGATGTCTCACTTGTGCTGATAATGCACGCATACGTGTGTGTGCGTGTGTGTGTGTGTGCGTGTGAATGTGTGCGTGTGTGTGTGTTTGCGTGTGTGTGTGAATAAGTGTGTGTGTGTGAGTGTGCGTGCGTTTAGGCCGAGACTATAATAAGCTGACGTCTCTGTACAGGTTCAGGCTTGAGGGCAGAGAAGGCTGAGCAACGTTGTGAAAAAATCCTCATTATAATCATTATCACCATCAATATCACGAGTACGACAACTTCTCTAGGCTCAACACACACACACACACACACACACACACACACACACACACACACAGACACACACACACACACACACACACACACACACACACACACACACACACAGACACACACACATGTACACACACATAAACATATATACACACGTACACACTAACAAACACATATACACACACACACACACACACACACACACACACACACACACACACACACAGACACACACACATACACACACACACACCTCTTTCTAATCCATGATTGAAATCAGACTTTCCTAAATGGCTCAGAGGAATTTCATATTCTACATTTTACGCCTCTATTAAACTCGTCTATATCTAAATTTTTTTTTATAATATCTGTTGAAATGGTTCTCGGATCGCTCCTCAAAAAAAGAATTGAATTTAACAAATCCAGATATTTCATCAATTCCCTCCACACTGAGGAATGTTAGATAGAATATAATAACATTATAAGTTTAGATAAAACCCATCTATAGTCCAAATGTTAAAAAATGCACAACGTCGTCCCCGACAGCAAGAGTATATCCCCGAGAAAGCCCCCCCTCCCCTGCGTTGTTCAGGCAAAATGAGCTAAATTTAGACACAGTTAGACTGGAGGGACGAGAAACTGTTTTTCCCGCTAAAAGTTTCCCCTAATGACAAAAATATGAACAATTATGCTGAAATAGTTTGTATAAAAGATAAAAGATCCTCGTTGTGTAGATTCACAACAGCCGGTTTGTATTATTATTATTATTATTATTATTATTATATATATGGTTTGGAAACAATGGTCAAATTACTGTAAAATAAGGCAAATAAAAGTTAGATGTTAAGAAGTTATGTTTGAAAAACAGTTTTTTTTCGTTAAGAATTCCCCTAGTGAGTAAAATATGACCTATGTGTGTAAAACAGCATCTATACTGGATAGATCTCCTCCAGTCGATTCTATTCTCCAAAATTTGAACTAAATTTGGACCAAAAGTCGAGAAATTATGGCCCGAAAACTTTTGAAAAATCAAAATCACTCCAGTTCTTCCTTGCACTAAAGTCTAGGTGGATGTAAACATTTTTAAATGATCCCTGAAGTAGTTTTTGGGTAGTCGCGTTAACACGTCCAACCTGCGGAGGCGGCGTTGACGAACTGAAGATGGCGCCCCCCCTAGTGGGCAAAGTTGCAACTCACCTTTTTCCCAAGATCAATCCAGTTCTTCCTGGTTCTGAAATCTATGTGGGTATAAAGTTTGACAAGATGAATGAAATCGTTTTTGAGTTTTGGCTTGGTGTTGAAGATTTAACAACATTCCTAACTTTACCTGGATATGATAAATAGGAACGAAACGTCATGATTTTACTGCGAAATGTTTCCTGACGTTTCCTGTTTCCTGTCTAACGTCAGACTGCAGGAAGTGAAGCCATTAAGAAAAAACTGGATTTTCCTGTCAGACACAAATAAAAGGGATTGAGCTGAACTCCTTGTTCCAGATCTGAGGCCCCTCCCTCCCTCCCACCACAACTTCTTCTTCTTCTTCTTCTTCTTGTAGCGTTTTCTTCCCTTGCCTCATGAAACAAGCCACCTACACTTCAGGACATCTGCTAAGCTGATTTTCTGGAGCTTAGCAGCACCAGAGCGGAATCAGAGAGATTAGGTGAAACAACATCCAACTCAGGCTTTGTGCTGAGTTTCAATAACCTCTCTCTCTCTCTCTCTCTGTGTGTGTGTGTGTTGTGTGTGTGTGTGGGTGTGTATTATGCTCGGTGTTACAGTGCCATAAGTCACAGAGCTGCTGTAATACAGTCGGATCTGGAGTGCGAGCGCCTCTTTGCATACAAGGATTCTGAAAGCGGAACCGAAAAGCTGCTTCAGAGGATTTTTCTCTTTGTTTTTCAGCCAAACCCTTTAAATGACAAAAAATAAACTCTTGTTTAGTGATGCTTTAAAGTCACTGCACTGCAAAAAAAGAACAACCCACATCCATACTAGAAATATTCTCCACTGAAACATCGTCATGGACCTTAAAACTAGACCAAAAATGCAAATTTAATCAAGTTCAGCTCATTAGGGGCAATAAAAATGTAATTTATTCCAGATTGATTTACAGAAAATTTGTATTTGAGATTCCAGAATGAGCTGATTTGAATCCTCCAAGATTAATAAGAGGAGAAAAAAGTATAATGAAAGAAAATGTCTTAAAATAGAGTTTCCTTCTTCTGAAGATCGTTTTTTCTTTTCGGATAAAAATACGATTATTTTCTTTCGTGTTTTTTTCTCAATTTCTTGAAATTAGTATTTTTTTTGCAGTGTACAATGAAAAAAAACTACAAAAAATGAGTTAAAAGAAATGAATACGGGGCGTTTTAGCTTGTTTTAGGTTAAAAAATAGAAAACGTAGAAAATGTTTGGTCGGATTTCTTGAGCGTACATTTTTTATGTCTCGGAAAGTCCCAGATATTACGCAATCGTAGATCCTTCGTTTCAACGTGATAACTCAAAGCTATTTCGTGGGTCATTTTCAATCAAAAAACACACTTTGACCGGAATGTGAGGAAGAACTGGATTTATTCTGAGAAAGGTCAGTGGCAAATTCGTATTTATTTGTATTTGTTTTCCAGACATAACTCAAACAATATTTCATGGATCTTTTCCAAATTTTATATTTAGGTAGGTCTTACTTTGAGGTATAACTGGCTTTATTTTGGGAAAGGTCAGTTTTATATTCCCGACGCTAGGGGTCGCTCTATCTCTGAAAGCTTTGGGCTATAATTTCTGAACCGTTGGTCCCATTAGTCTAAAAACCTGGTGCTTATGAATCGACTCTAGGAGTTCTTTGTTGTTTATATTATATAACTAAAAATACTGTGGACATAACTTCATATTTTCTTTTAGGGGTTCAGAGTTTTGTGTCATTTTATGAAAAGAGCTAAATAATTTAAGTTTGATTGATTGATTGAGGGATATTTCCACCTCGAAATTAGACACACGTACTTGGTCAGATTTGGATTTTTTTGCAGTGTAAACGTCGGAGCCGCCGTCGTTTAATTGATCCCGATGTCCACTGTGTGGATTTTTCTTGCTTACTCTTCACGATTTTCGCCCCCCTCCTCCGAACCCATCAGTCTTATTTGGTTTTTTTTTTTTTCATTTTTTTTATTTTTATTAATGTCGGGCTGCTCGGTGAAGTGAAGGGACTTTTTCTCACTGATTATGCATGAATGCATCACAGCCGACACTTAACAACTATCCACACACATAATTAAGTAGTGAAATGTAATAATGTAATTTATCCCTCTGGGTTTAGGCTTTGAATAATTACTGCAGAGTCAGCCTACTGTGCATTATATTTGCCCCTCTGTGTGTGTGTGTGTGTGTGTGTGTGTGTGTGTGTGTGTGTGTTCCATCCTCATCTGTGCCAGAGATCAAGAAGAGTTCTCATTTAGTTTTTTCTTCTTTTTTTTTTTCTTCTTTCTTCTGAACAGCTTTCACTTTTTGTGCTGGCTAACTAGAGAAAAAAAGAGAGAGAGAGAGAGCGAGAGATAGTAGGGGGGGATGGGGGGGGGGGCCTGAAAGAAGAAAAGAGAGCAAGCCAAAGAGCGTCGGGTGCTGTGTCAGTCTGATATTTTCCATAGTGACAGCTGGGCCCAGAAGCTCAGAACCTTTTCTTCTGGCTCACAAAGCCCATTAAGTATGCCACTCGCTCAATGGCCCCCGCAGCCCCCAAATTGCTCCAAGCTCCTCCCCAAAGTGTGGCAGCCTTTGTCATTGTAATCAGACCTTGTATGTGAAGTGCTGCCTGTGTTTACCGCGGCTCGGGCTGCAGATTTACCCGGACTTCTGCTGCTGGCTGAGCGCAGGAGGGGAGAAAGAGAAAGAAACACTGCAAAAAAAAACCAAAATCTGGCCCAACATGTTTCCCCCACGTCTGGTCCAAATATCTGCTAGCACCTGATACCGGACCGAATCACAAAGTAACGCCTCGCTCGGATGTGGAGACTTGTTTTTAGACAGTGCACCGCGAACCCCCGTGACATCAGAGGCTGCACCGACCCCCCCGACCTTTAAATCACTTCCCAAAACTCAGATTTTCACATCTATTTTTAACGTTTAATCGTTGTTGTCTGATTTATCATCTAATGTTTGTTATATTTATGCTTTAATATCCGGGTCTGATTCCTGTTTTCAACACATTTTATTGTCAGTTCACTTAAAATACATTTTCTTTGTTCGGTTAAAATGTTTTTTTCTTCTTTTAAGTGCGGGAAAGTTTTTTTTTTTACTAAACTAATACAATTATGTGGAACTGGCTGACAAAAATAAATTCAGTGAAAGTCAATGTTTCAGCCTCCTTTATCCAAAATTTTGAAGATTTAGTCGAAGAAATCTTTCCAGGATTCTTTATGGGCAGATTTTTCTACTTATTACAAACAAAAAACACTTTATTTTCTAGTTTTAAACGTATTTAAAAAGTGTTTTTCCGGTAAAGAGCTGTGATTTTGGGTGAAGATGAGTTTGGTGGGTGTTAAAAATGAAGCAGTGAGAGGATGAGAGGATGAACCGGTGCGGGGGTTAAGAGTCGGGAGAAAGTCAGCCAGGGAGTCAGAGTGCAGAAATCAGCAGAAGGGCTGCGCCGTGGGGGGGGGGGGGTCAGCCAGTCCACCTCACTAAGGGGGACAGGCTGCGAGAACTGAGACGCTAGTCTGGACTGGGGGGCTGAGGAGGAGGAAAAGCGGTGCGACAGGAAGAACTTGAAAATGAAAACTTTTGTTGCCTTTCAGTCGTCCGTTCATTTTCAGGGCCTGAAAAAATAAACTTTTTTGGAAAGTTTCCATCTTTGTTTAAACCGGTCAAAACATCAACTGTTTAAAAATGATGATGTCATCACTTCGCCGCCTTCCCGGCTTATGACCACGCCCAACAGGAGCGTCGGCCTATGAAGGATGTTAAAGTCAACTGAACAAAGAACGTTTATTTGAATCATAAACTATATCATACTACTTGCTTTAACTCTCTTTTGTGAGTTTCTTGTGTAAATTTGGACTCAATAGATTAATTACGTTGGTGAAACACAAAGATTGTAGTTTTGGACCCGGACGGAACCGCGATGAGTTCAAGAACAACTGACAGTTAGCTGGAATTCTTAGTGCGTAAAAGTAAAAAAGAAAGATAAACCAGTTCTACGCTGTCTTCCCCGATAGCAAGGGCATATAACCTTAAAGTTCCCAATCCCCTGCGTTGTACAAACAATCATTTTGATTGAACTCCTCGTTTCTCATCACCCCACAAGTCCAATGTTGGTAGAATTATGCCGGCCTCTAAATCTACCGACAACTCCAACGACCTCCCTGAGTATCTCTCAAATACTCTGTAGCCACTCGTCTCCTATGCTTCCACTTCAGCGTCTCTGTTCAGCCCGGCGAGTCCAAACTACACCAACTTTTCACGGATTGTAATTATCTGAACAAAACTGTTCAGTCCAACTGTACGTGATTTTTTTCAAAACGTCGAGGTTTTAGTCAAAACCCCCCAAAAAAAATCTATCGCAGCAAGCGGACTTGTACACAGTTGCCTTTTTTTTCCCTTTTTTTTACAGCGTGGTATTCAAAAACGCATCATTGTCCGTCATTTTGCAGATCCGTGTTCATGAGGACCGTTTCCAGGAAACCCTCAAGCAGAAAAAAGCAGAAACTTTTCAGAACGCAGAGGAAGGAAAGAACGGTGTGACGTTGGCCGAGCTAAAGAAAGAGAGAATAATAATAATAATTAAGGTTTTACAGTGAGTCTGGCAGAGAATGAGTGACAGGGAGGTGAGGGCGGGCGGCCAGACAGCGGAGCGCTGGAGCGATGTGATGCCTCTTGGCAAAGCTGACCCTATTCCACGTGTCACCCCCCCCTACCTCAGCCCCCACCACCAACCGGCCCCCCACCCCGTGGAAAGACCCAAGCTGTGCATTGGGTTTCTAAGTGGGTGGGAGGGAGAGGGGCGGGGGGATGACGGTCATCCAAAGTGCCATCCAGACCAAACTTTGTCTCTTGGCCTTTTTCCTTCTGTGTGTGTGTGTGTGTGTGTGTGTGTGTGTGTGTGTGTGTGTGTGTGTGTGTGTGTGTGTGTGTGTGCGCGCGCCTCTTAAAAATTCATAAGTACCACAAAAGAGAAAGGAAGGACAGGAATAATAAGTCAGTAATGTGACGCCAGAGGCAGTTTGTGTGTCTACCAGGGAGACGTTGGGGCGTTTCACCATCAGGGCTGATTATGTTGAGGGATGACATCATCATTTCCTCAAGTCGATCTTAAACCTGAGAGCCTGTCAATCACATCAGCGCGCAAACAGATCATGCGTCCTAACGACGGCGTTGCAGAAAGAAACAGATCCTAAATACATCCTTTTCAGTTTTGGTTTAGCGTCAAAAGATGAATTTTAGAAAGTGGATTGAGAAGAACTTGAACTCAGAACTTTCTGCGTTCACGTCTGGGCTCGCTCGTTTGTTCTTATTAAAAATCCATGTTTGTTCATAATGTTAAGTGAGGATATCATTTTTAGGTCTTGGGGGATCTTCTCAACCCTAAAGGAGGTACAGAAGACCCGACTACTTCCTGTCTGTGCTCACTGTGGTTCTTAAAGTTCTGACAGCCCAGGATAGCGGTGGGTCGTGGTTTTGGTGGAGGGTCGATATATTCTCATATTTCATCCATGATGCTATTTGTTTAAATTGGTCATTTTTGAGCAACACTTCGAAACTATGGATGGAAACGCTTTGCTGTCATGCCAGATATAAAAAAAAACTCCTGTATCACGTTATAACGTAAACATTGTCACGTTATAATGTGATAAATATCAAGTTTTTACGTGATATTTTATGCGTTATAACGTGAAAAAATGATCACTTTATTGTGTGAGGATTATCACGTAAAAATGTGAAAGTTATCCCGCTATAACGTGCTAATTTTCATGTTATATCGCAATAATTAACAAGTTTTTACGTGATCATTTACACGTTATTACGTGAAAATGATCACGTTATAACGCAAAAAAGATCTATCATGTTATAATGTTAGAATTATTATGTGGTAACGTGAAAATAATCACGTTTTAAAATGAAAATTTTCACGTTATTACGTGATAATTATCAAGTTTGACGCGATAGATGACGTGAAAGTTATCCATCACGTTATTACGTGAAAATAAACATTAGAAGTAGAAAAATCATCAAGTTATAACGTGATGAATTTCATGTTATATCGCGATAATTACCACGTTATCACGTGAAAAAGAAGAGAAGCCGACATTTATTTGAATGAACGCGATATAAACTTCCGGGAGTCGATCGGTAGAAGAACTTACTTCGTAGGGGAGATAGATGTGATGTAGTTGTGGCTGAAGTGTGTCTAACAGGAAGTGACAGAGATCATCCCGCGGTGAGGATGTCAGAGAGAGAGGGAGGGAGGGAGAGTGAGAGGGAGGAAGGGAGGGGCACCGATGGAGGGTGGGCGAGAGAGAGAGGGGGGGGGGGGCATAGAGGGAGGGAGGGGAAAAGAGAGAGGGAGAGTGAGAGTGATAGAGAGAGGGGCCCGGAGGGAGGGTGGGGGAGAGAGAGAGGGGGGGGCATAGAGGGAGGGTGGGGGAGAGAGAGAGAGGGGGGGGGGCATAAAAGGAGGGAGGGGGAAAGAGAGAGAGAGAGAGGGATAGGGGGGAGGGAGGGAGAGAGAAGTCACCATGTAAAGAACATCAGGAGAACACAGAGTTGGGACGTAACAAAGTACAAATACTTAGTAAGATTACTTAGTTACTATACTAAGTCTTATACTTATATATTTTTCACTTTTATACTACCTAACACTTCTTTTTACTTTTATAACTTTATAACATTATACTACGTCTTTTTACTTTTATACTTTATAACATTATACTACGTCTTTTTACTTTTATACTTTATAACATTATACTACGTCTTTTTACTTTTATACTTTAAAACATTATACTACGTCTTTTTACTTTTATACTTTTTACTATTACACAACTACTTTTTAATGTCATATTAGTACTTTTTAATTTTGTACTACTACCTTTCACTTCAACGCTTTTTACTTCAATACTATATTACTTTATACTATTTCTTTTTACTTTTCTACTTTCTACTTTCTACTTTTAAACTTTTAAACTTTTATGAGTACTTTCTAATTTTATATTACTATCATTCACCTCTATGCTTTATCTTTTATAAAGTGCATTATAAATTAAATGTATTATTATTATTATTATTACTTTTACGTTATTCTACTCCTTTTTACTTTCATTTATTTATTTCTATACTTTATAAGTATCTTTCACTTTTATACTTTTTCCTTTATACAGTATTACTATATACTAATACTTTTTACTATCATACTTTTACCCTTTACTTTTTTACTTATGTTTTTACCTTTTTGCAACTACGACTTTGAACTTTTACACTTTTACAACTTTTACTTTTCATATTAGTACTTTTTAAATTACACTACCACTCTTCACTTTTATGCTTTTTACCTCTCAACTATAATTCTTCTTTTTACTTTTATACATTATTACTATATACTACTAATTTTTACTATAATACTTAAACTTTTTACTTTTATCCCAAAAATGTTTCCTTTTATCCTTTTTTTTTTTCTTTTATACAAAATGACTTTTGCTTTAGTTTAATTCTGTCTAGATTCTCTTTCAAGCCGGTTCTGGTTGTTTTTTTTACCAGCGAAGCGGTAAAAACCAACTTCCTGTTTTTAACTTTACACACGTCTCTGCGACTTTTTCTTTGTCGCTTCATAGTTTGTTCTTCAGATTGAGGAGATTCCCTCCAGCGGAGATCCGACCTCCGTCTCTCTGGCCGAGACGCTAACGTTTAGGAGGATCTTTGAATATTGATGATGAAGATTACCTCGGCGAGGGTTGAGGGTGGGGCGGGAGGGGGGTAATTTTCTCGACGAGTTCTCTTCAGCGTTTTATGTTTGTTTAAACTTTTTTTGTCACCAGTGTCTCTGGAGCAGCTGGAAGCTGAGTCCCAGTTCAGCTGCTGGTTGGAGCAGAGCAGACGAGGACTCTGTTGTTTGCGTTCCTTTCTGTGGACGTCTAGAACCTGTGTGTGTGTGTGTGTGTGTGTGTGTGTGTGTGTGTGTGTGTGTGTGTGTGTGTGTGTGTGTGTGTGTGTGTGCGCGGCATGTGTGTGTGTGTGTGTGTGTGTGCAGCAGTGAAGTTAATGGGCTAACGAGAGCCCCGTGCTACAAGGAGGACAAGAGGGAGAAAGGCATCCTGGGATAAAAAAACAAACATAAAGTAGTCGTACTATTAGTGGCGCTGCGGCGCCTTCTTTGTCCACAGACGCCCCAGAAGAGCTGAGGGGCCCGCGGACAAACCTCACCATGACATCACTGCTTCTACGACGAGACGGGATGTTTCTGTAGCTCCGCTGTTCCTGGTTCAGTCCAGTCCAAGCCTCAAAACTTCAAAGGTTTCTCCGCTGATACAACTAGATGAAACAGTCCAGGTTTATACAGTGAAACAGTCCAGGTTCATGCAGTGAAACAGTCCAGGTTCATGCAGTGAAACAGTCCAGGTTCATGCAGTGAAACAGTCCAGGTTCATGCAGTGAAACAGTCCAGGTTCATACAGTGAAACAGTCCAGGTTCATACAGTGAAACAGTCCAGGTTCATACAGTGAAACAGTCCAGGTTCATGCAGTGAAACAGTCCAGGTTCATACAGTGAAACAGTCCCCCCCGCCGCTTGCTCCCTCAGTGAAAGGTGAAATAGAGGATGAATTGCACAGTGCTGTACTATGTATGAGTTATACTTGTGCATGACTTGTACTTGTGTATGACTTGTACTTGTGTATGACTTGTACTGTGTATGACTTGTACTTGTGTATGACTTGTACTATGTATGAGTTATACTTGTGCATGACTTGTACTTGTGTATGACTTGTACTTGTGTATGACTTGTACTGTGTATGAGTTGTACTTGTGTATGACTTGTACTGTGTATGAGTTGTACTTGTGTGACTTGTACTGTGTATGACTTGTACTTGTGTGACTTGTACTTGTAGGACTTGTACTTGTGTGACTTGTACTGTGTATGACTTGTACTTGTGTGACTTGTCATACACAGTACACATGCACTTGTAGGACTTGTACTTGTGTGACTTGTACTGTGTGACTTGTACTTGTGTGACTTGTACTTGTAGGACTTGTACTTGTGTGACTTGTACTTGTGTGACTTGTACTTGTGTGACTTGTACTGTGTATGAGTTGTACTTGTGTGACTTGTACTTGTGTGACTTGTACTGTGTATGACTTGTACTTGTGTGACTTTTACTTGTGTATGACTTGTACTTGTGTGACTTGTACCTGTGTGACTTGTACTTGTATGACTTGTACTTGTGTGACTTGTATTGTGTGACTTGTACTTGTATGACTTGTACTTGTGTGACTTGTACTTGTGTGACTTGTACTTGTGTGACTTGTACTTGTGTGACTTGTACTTGTGTATGACTTGTACTTGTAGGACTTGTACTTGTATGACTTGTACTGTGTATGACTTGTACTTGTAGGACTTGTACTTGTAGGACTTGTACTGTGTATGACTTGTACTTGTGTATGACTTGTACTTGTGTGACTTATACTTGTGTGACTTGTACTTGTGTGACTTGTACTTGTAGGACTTGTACTTGTAGGACTTGTACTTGTGTGACTTATACTTGTGTGACTTGTACTTGTGTGACTTGTACTTGTGTGACTTGTACTTGTAGGACTTGTACTTGTGTGACTTGTACTGTGTATGACTTGTACTTGTGTGACTTGTACTTGTAGGACTTGTACTTGTGTGACTTATACTTGTGTGACTTGTACTGTGTATGACTTATACTTGTGTGACTTGTACTTGTAGGACTTGTACTTGTGTGACTTGTACTTGTGTGACTTGTACTTGTGTGACTTATACTTGTGTGACTTGTACTTGTGTGACTTGTACTTGTAGGACTTGTACTTGTGTGACTTGTACTTGTGTGACTTGTACTTGTGTGACTTGTACTTGTGTATGACTTGTACTTGTGTGACTTGTACTTGTGTGACTTGTACTTGTGTGACTTATACTTGTGTGACTTGTACTTGTGTGTGACTTGTCATCAATCAAGCACACATTTTATCTTTATTAATACATAAACAACTACGGTGAGAAGTTCAAGGTGAGCCGGGGTCTCAGTGCTGTGGGCAGAGACGTGGACGGTATTTGAGTATTTGAGTATTTGAGTATTTGAGTATTTGAGTATTTGAGTATTTGAGTATTTGAGTATTTGAGAAATGCTCAGGGACTTTGTTTGAGTAGTCAGTAGATTTAGAGGCTGGCAATAACTCTAAACACTAACGGAGGAATCTTCTCGAAAGTTTGTTAAATACAGCTATCGAACGGATTCTAATCACAACAACGTCTATCGTGGTACCGGAGGTTTGAGCTCTTCTACTGCGAGGAAGAACTGGAGTGATTTTCGGAAAAGTTGATTGCATTTTGCTGTCACTAAAGGGAGATTTCCCTCTTAGAATTTTTGGGCCATAATTTCTCAACCGTTGGTCCGATTTATCTTGGCTTTATCTTGTTTATGTGATATTTAACTCTAAAAGTTCATATTTTACTCTATATAAACTCTATATAAAAAAAGGAAAAACACTGTTTTTCCAAACGTAACTTCACATTTCATTTGAGGGGTTCAATCAGAGGGATTACTTGTATAAAGCAGGGGATTGGGGGGCTCTTCAGGGTTAAACACTTGTTTTCCGTTTATTTTTCCATTAATCTTATAGTAACTTAGCTTAAGTTGTTGTAGCTGAGTTATTTGCGTGGGTTATTCAATCAAAAAATGTTAGCATTTAGCAAGTTGGGTTAGTTGAATTTAGTTGATTAGGTTTATTGTGGTTTCTTTTAATTCATTTTGGTTTCTTTTATTTGGTTTATTTCAGTGTCTGTTTAACATTTAATCATTTTCCAATATTCCTATCAGGTAGTTTAAATCACTTTAGACTGGTTTTAGGTAATTTACTTAGTTTTTGTTTTATCTCATAGTTTTTATTGTGTTATTTAGAGTTATTTGCACGTTTTATTCAAACAAAAATGTGAATATTTACATTCAGTCAGTTGAGTTAGTTGATTAGATGGATTAAATGTGCAGAATGACTTTTGCGTGTTTGCTTTTAGTGTCTGTTTAACATTTTATAATTTTCCAATATTCCTATCAGGTAGTTTAGATCACTTTAGATTGGTTTTAGGTAATTACTTAGTTTTAAAAAAAAAATCTCATAGCTTATATTGTGGTATTTAGAGTTATTTGCGCGGGTTATTCCAACAACAATGTGAATATTTAGCCAGTTGAGTCAGCTGATTATATGGATTAAATGTGCAGAATGACTTTTGTCTATTTGCTTTTAGTGTCTGTTTAACGTTTTATCATTTTCCAACATTCCTATCAGGTAGTTCAGATCAGTTTTGCGTGGTTTTTAAGTCGTTTAATTTAGTGTAGGGACTTAGCTTTAACTGAGATTTACTGCGAGTACGCGGTCGGGATGGTATTATTTCCGCGAGGGCGTTTAAAAGTACACAGATTTCTCCCATTAGTTGCAATTAATGGATAATTTACAGCCTCCTCACGGAGACAATGGAGAGTCGAGCTGGAAGTGAGGAGGAGAGCAGGAGAAGGTGGTGCGGTGGATTTATCCCCCATCACCTCTCGGGGAGGATGGGGGTAATGGGTGCAGCGATGGGAGAGCTCATTATCTGGCAGACCATCTGCTGATGGGAGGGAGGGAGGTTCAGTCTGGGGGTCCCAGACAGACCCTCGGTGAATGAGGCTGGACTCGGAGTGAAGATGTTCTCTCTCCTTTAACTCTGCTGAAAGAGCTCCGCATCTGCTGGAGAGGAGAAAACAGGAAGCCCAGATTCACTCGGCAGCAGAAGTAACTAAGTACAAATACTCTGGTAAGAGTATTTACAACGTTTAACTTTCATTCAGTACATTTTCACGTGAATGGTTCTTTACTACTTACTCTGTAAAACAGACTAAATACTTCGGTCGATTATTAGACGTTTGGAAAGATTTTAACGTTCACTTTCATTCTACTAGGATTCACTTTTATACGTGAACTTTTAAGTCGTATACTCTTTACTCTAAATTTAACACTTTTTCTTTTTATACTATTCAGTTTTATCCTTTTTTTACTTTCATTTTTCTCCTTTACACATTTTTATTTATTTTCATACTTCTCCTTACTTTAATACTTTTCACTTTTATACTAATACATTTTACTTTCATACTAGTACTTCTCACTTTAATACTTTATTTACTTTTACTTGATTACTTTTTACCTTTTTTTATTTTCATACTTCCCCTTACTTTAATACATTTTACTTTCATACTAGTACTTCTTACTTTAACACTTTATTTTATTTTATTAGATTACTTTTTACATTTTTTTTATATTTTCATACTTCTCCTTACTTTAATACTTTTCACTTTTATACTAATACATTTTACTTTCATACTAGTACTTCTCACTTTAATACTTTATTTACTTTTACTTGATTACTTTTTACCTTTTTTAATTTTCATACTTCCCCTTACTTTAATACATTTTACTTTCATACTAGTACTTCTTACTTTAACACTTTATTTACTTTTATTAGATTACTTTTTACATTTTTTTAATTTTCATACTAATCCTTTTTAACTTAAAGCCTTTTTTAAACTTTTGTGCTTGTATACTTTTCACTTTTATACTTCTACATTTTACTTTCCTACTAGTACTTTTTATTCTACACTTTATTTACTTTTATACCACTACTTTTCCTTTTGTTATTTTTTTTTTCATACAAATCCTTATTAATTTAATACATTTTCTGCTTTTATACTATTACGTGTTACTTTCTTACTAATACCTTTTAATTTAACACTTTATTTAGTTTTATACCACTACTTTTCCTTTTGTTATTTTTATTTTCATACAAATCCTTTTGAACTTAATACCTTTTTTTTTAAAGAACATTTTAGATTTGATACATTTAACTTCTATACTACCAAGTCTTACTTTCATACAAGTACTTTTTACTTTAACACTTTTTTTATTTTCATACTAATCCCTTTTAACTCAAAACCTTTTTAAAATCTTTTTTTTGCATACTTTTCACTTTATACTTCTACATTTTACTTTCATACTAGTACTTTTTACTTTAACACTTTATTTACTTTTAATATATTTTTTTATTTTCATACTAATCCCATTTAACTTAAAGCCTTTTTTAAACGTTTGTGCTCGATACTTTTCACTTTTATACTTCTACGTTGTACTTTCATTCTAGTACTTTTCCCTTTTTCACTTCATTTACTTTTATACTACTAAATGTATTATTATTATTTATAATTTTCACACAAATCCTTTTGAACTAAATACCTTCTTTTTTTTAAAGAACTTTTTTACTTTTGATACATTTAACGTCTATACTACCAAGTTTTATTTCATACGAGTACTTTTTACTTTAACACTTTATTCACTTTCATACGACTTTATACGTTTTTTTTATTTTCATACTAATCCTTTTTAACTCAAAACCTTTTTAAAACTTTTTTTTTTGCATACTTTTCCCTTTATACTTCTACATTTTACTTTCATACTAGTACTTTTTACTTTTATGCTTGATTGACTTTCATATCTACTGGAGAACTTTTATACATTAAAGATGTATTAATAGAGAAATAATGAAGTTCACATTTTTCCTTTTGCTGTTTTTTCATGCACCTAAACATTTATCACGTCATTTAATTTATTCCCATCTGTAATTCTGGAGATATCCGCGAGCTCTCCTCCCTCTTTTATCCGGAGCTGTGGGAGAATGTGAGAGGGGTGCACAGATGAAATGTGAAGATGGAGATCGTGTAGTTTGTGTAGTTTTGGGTCAGATGGCCCCCGGAGCTTTAGTGTGAGAAGTTGCAGCAGATGCTCTTTGTTGCTCTTCAGTCTATTGTTTGTGAAAGCTGAGACTGGAGCGTCGCCATTGGCTGCGGCTGCCGGCAGAAGGAGCGGACACGCTCCTCCTATTGGCTCTCTGTGAGTGTCAGTCAGCCGTTCGTCCCGCCTTTTCCCTCCCCCCTTTTTTTTCCCTGTCCGCGGAAGTTGTAGTAAAGTTTGGAGCAACTTTGTGAGGCAGAAGTAAACTTGTTGGCGGTCGCAGAGGGACGGAAGAGAGGAGGACCGCAATCATGAAGCTGTGTCGCACATTTCTAGGTTTGTTTCTCTCACTTTATTCATTATTTTTTGTAAAATTCATCCCACAATTTAAACCGCACAGCAGAAACTTTACAGTAAACTTTTTTTTTTTTTAAAGCAACAAAGAATGTACCTCTGACATATGCTGCGTCTGCTAGAGGAAAGATGAGATGTATTTACTTTATATTAATATATTAATAGTTGTGAGGTAGATGCTTTATACCTGGAAGAATACATTTTAAAAAGAAGAGCGATTTAAAATAAAAAGTAACTTTTAACAGGTAACACACAACTAACTTGAATAGAATTCAGTTTAAAGACTTTAAAGTATTTGTTTGAGTTACTGTCAACAATTTTCTTTTTTTTGTATCGCTGACTTTAGTTATTTATTATTATTTAATCTCAGAGCGGAAACTGAAAGACGACGACGATTTTTATATCATAGAGAAACGTTACGTCCGCTTTTAAATTATGCTGCATCGTTAAATAAAATAAATAAATAAATAAAAACGTAAATATATATAAATATATTAGTTAAATCTACTTTACCCAGAACTAAAAACTTGAAATTACAAAGTGAGACTTTTTTTTTTTTTTTTTTTTTTACAGTGCAGAAAGTTTGCATCTCTGTTTATTTTCAAACTGAAATACAGGGGGGGGGGGGGTCTTGAGGAGCCCGCAGGCAGGATTAAAGAGGCTTATAGGATCCGTCTGATAACGCCGGCTGGAACTTTTTGAAACTCTCGAGCTCAAGCTGAAGGCAGATTACATCACACATATATACATATATATATATACATATATACATATATACACATATATATACATATATATATATGTGTATATGTATATATATGTGTATATGTATATATATGCATAAAGACTTTCGATAAATAAACCCGTAAACAGCATAAAAGTGCGTCTAAACTTTGACCCCGTGGTAAAAACCTGCAGACAAAGGACAGTTGGTCCCCTCAGGGACCGTGTGGCCCCGGTACCGTGGGGACAATGCCAAGCTGAGGGCTTATTAAAAACTTTTTTGTTGTGTTAGTCTGTCGGCTTGTTCCATCTGTCGAGGGACTAGAGGGGCCTACCCTCCCCCCCCCCCCCCCACCCGGGTCCCAACCTCAGCGCCCAGTCAGCTGCTGCCCCATCTAATATTTATACTGGCTGCTCTGCACAATGTGGCCACCAGACGAGCGCCGGAGAGGGTCCGCACGGAGCAGAGCTCCGAGGGGCTGCGGGCCGCGGCCATCTGCATCGGAGGAGACGTGGAGCAGCAGCTGCCGGTCTCTGCCGCTCCGTCTGGGTCCGCTAGAATTCAATTATTCTTAAAGAAAGGAGGGCGTTCAGGAAGTAGTGATGAGTCACATGATCGTAAACTTCTCAAAAACGATACTCCGTTAAGGTGACATACAACGGAATAAAGTTATTTTAGTAAAGCGGGTTAGAGTTTATTTTCATTAAATGACATCATCAACAACACTTTCTCTTTTTTTCCTTTTTTTTTTTTTTTTACAGTGTAGCGGATTCTGCTCTACATTTAAAATGATTTCTTTCAGGCAGGCGAACGGTCACTCGTTTGTTTTTAGGATAAACTTTTAGATGATACAGTTTGATAAGTTAAGTTTTATTCTTATAATATTTCCCTCTAGGATAAATAAAGAATATCCTTTTATTTTTTTATTTGACATGAAAATGACTTCAGCTGTTTAACAAACAACTAAATGAAGTTATTTTAGTGAGTCTGATTTATGCATTTAATGCATTTCGATATTTATTTGACTTTCTTTTTTGGACACTTTGACCCAAGTCCAAAAGTTGTTTTCTTGTTCTTAAGATTTTACTTGGATTTAACGAAGTCGGTTTTAGTTTTTACGCCGCATCACCTTTAAAAACAAACGTTTCTAAACTGAATTAAAACAAAGAACATGGAAACAAACGTCAAAGAAACGCGTTCGATCTTATTCCGTTTACATATTTATTTCATTCGTATGACTTTGGAGAATTGAGGCTCACAAGCGTGAATTCTGTTTTTTTCCGACCTTTTGAATTCATCGTACAGAAATACTGAATCACGACAAACGGAGTTTATTTTACGTTCTCTCGCTTTTACCGAGACAAACATGTGAAACGATTCAGAATGAAGATTCATTTTAGTTCCGACACCTCTGCTTCGTTTATTTCACTTTCGTTTCTGCCATTCGAGCTTGTGAAAAAGGAGGAAGAGGAGGAAGAGGAGTTGATTTGAAATGGAATGGGAGTGAAATAACTTTCCTAAATAGTTTTCTTCTGCTTCGCTGGATGAGGCCGACACTCAGCTGGTTTTTGTGTCAACGCCTTTTTGTCCCTTCAACAAAGAGCTGATGTAAGATTCTGAGGCGTCTGAGCAGAACCGGAGCTGTCCAGAGTCCTGATCTCACACACACACACACACACACACACACATAAACACACACACACACTGACACACACACACTGACACAGACACACAAATAAACTCAGCATTTGAAGCTGTCTGTAGTCCTGATCTCTCTCTCTCTCTCTCTCTCTCTCTCTCTCTCTCTCTTTTTCTCACACAAACACAAACACGCTGATACTCACACACATAAACACATGAACACACACACACGCACACACACTCTCACACAGATACTCACACACTGACACAGACACACACACACTCACACACACTGACACAGACACACACACACGCACACACACACTGACACACACACTCTCACACAGATACTCACACACACACGTACACACACACTGACACAGACACTCTCACACAGATACTCACACACACACACACAGACACTGACACAAACACAAACCCTCTGAAACAGATACTCACACACACACGCACACACACACACACACACTCACACACGTGGAGCTGTCTGTAGTCCTGAAACTTCAGCACAGGAGGAAACATGGATCACTCTGCTGAGAAGGAGGTTTCTGTCTTCTGACCGTTTGCCTCCAGCATCTGAATCTTCTCCAGTGCACCTCTCTGTCTGACCTTTGACCCCACACTTTCTCCGCTCCCCCCGCCCCCCTTATTCCATTTCCTCTAATGTTCTCTGCTTGGTTTATTGGTCTGTTGGTGCCGTCGCCGCTCTCCGCGCACCCACACTCTGAAATCAAGCTGATGCGGCGTGCGCGGCGCGGCGCCGTGATTGATTTCAGCTCCAGTGCATAACAATGGGACGGAACAAAAAGAGCCTGCTGCAAAGAGATAAGAATTTAATAGAATTTCTGAAAGCTGAAGGTTGGGCTTTTTGAATATTCCCCGCGTACGCGGCGTGTAGACAGCAGATAAAGGATGGCATTTGTGGGGACTATTCTCAAATGGCTTGTAATGAATGGTTGTCATTTCCACTAATGGTTTGAAAACAGCACAGCTGCAGCGGGTTGCGAGCAACATTTTGGGAAAGACTCCCGGTGAAGAACCTCTGGGCGAGTTATTCTCTCGCTGACACCCGGCTGTAACCGTCGGCGATCCCTCACCATCACCTGATGTCAGCGCGATGCTGTAAAAGATTGGGATTCTGATTGATGTTCCGCCCTTCAGTCTCCCTGATCCGTAAACAATTTCCAGAAAAGCTCCTTTTGGAGGCTCTGCCTCCCCTTTTCCGCTCTGGATGTGGTCAAAGCCCCACTTTCCACGCGGAGGAATCACCTGCTGCTGTCAGTGCGGCGTTCACACACTGCAAAAAGTGAACTCTGTCACTTTTTGTTTTTTTTTAAATTCGATCGATTGAATACTTAAATCCAGGCAGTCGTCCGTAACTTCCAATTAAATCAACGAAATAGGATCGATGTGACAAAAACTTTCATGTTTTCACACCGTCGAAACAGAAACTGAAGTTTGATCCGGATTAGTTTAACAGTTTAAACAAAGTAAAGCGAAAATAAATCAGATTTAGTTACATTTGTAATGGTGAGACTAACAATCAACGTTTGATAAGTTGTGCCGCTTGATATTGGATATTTTTCATCTTATGTTTTTTAAATTATATCTAACACAACTCAGATTAGATTAGATTAGATTAGTGGACATATCCGGTTTATGTTAACTCAACACCGACCTGCTTGTTTGCGTGCAAGAAAAATAAACATCTGTTAAATGTTGATTATGAGTTTCCAGCTCACTAAACTAAACAAAAACTTTTTTTGTATTTTTTTTCCGGTTCTAG
Organism: Lophius americanus; assembly: GCA_037951165.1. Classification (NCBI taxonomy): domain Eukaryota; kingdom Metazoa; phylum Chordata; class Actinopteri; order Lophiiformes; family Lophiidae; genus Lophius; species Lophius americanus. The sequence goes on from JBBDHG010000378.1 coordinate 54,261, forward strand.
GCACCAACTAATATAGAAACTTAATGTACACTGTAAAATGTAATAAGATGGTTTTACTTTTAAAAAAAAAGAAGTGGATAAACTGATATTAGGATAATAATAATTTAAATGTAATGACCTATTTAACAACATAATCATGTACTTCAATTAGTTATATCTATAGTGAAAATTGGTTTCCCATCTTTTTGATTTAAAGCCAATTTATTACATTTTACAGTGTATTGTTTCGCTCAAAACTCTAAAGTCAACTGTCACAACTTTACAAAAAAAGAAAAAGAACTTTATCATGTCAGTATTTCATGCTTGTTAGTGAGTTTGTGTCCTTTTAATGTGAAAAAAAGATCATTTGTTGAATTGACTAAGAATCCGGACGCGTCAGCGATTCCCACCAACCTATCTATTTTTGGCTTGGCTGATTCACAAAAAACTGTGAAGTTACATCAAATAAATCACATTTTATTCATCTAACAAGTTTATTTATTTTTTGAAGTCACACCTGCTTCACAGGGTCCAAACAAAAAAAAAAAATCCCTCTTTTTCATTTTTTACAGTGTGGAGGGTTTTCAGCTCCACATCAGATCGTAGAAAAAAAAAAATAATAATGTTCCCTGAATGAATTATTGGACGGTACCACTGTGTGTGTGTGTGTGTGTGTGTGTGTGTGTGTGTGTGTGTGTGTGTGTGTGTGTGTAAATGTATGTGTGTGTGTGTTTATGTGTGTGTGCATGTGTGTGTGTGTGTGTGTGTGTGTGTGTGTGTGTGTAAATGTGTGTGTGTGTGTGTTTATGTGTGTGTGTGTGTGTGTGTGTGTGTGTGTGTGTGTGTGTAAATGTGTGTGTGTGTGTGTTTATGTGTGTGTGCATGTGTGTGTGTGTGTGTGTGTGTGGGGGGGAGATGTTGAGATCATCCCTGTGATGCGTTCAGGGCTCATTAAGGACTTGTATGAAATGAAACACGAGCTCGGTGTTGTGCTGCGGATCCGCTCTGTGATGTCGGAGAGAAGGTTCTTCTCCGCGGATCAGAGAGAAGATGCTGCATCTAGAAGGAAGTTTTATTGGCTCGGATGATGTATGTGATTGGGGGAGGGAGGGGAGAAAGTCAGAGAGAGAGAGGGGGGGGGGGGGGGGGGGGGGATGCACACATAAGCCCATTGAGTTAGAGTGTAGTAGGGGTGTGGGTGTGGGTGGAGGGAGGGAGTGAGGTGGTGGTGGGGGGGGGGCCTGAAGCCTTGCCCATCTGATGCTGGAGGTTTTACTACAGCTCCCGTGATGTCATGGCAAAGGGCGGAGGGAGGAGAGGGGGATGTGGAGAGGGGGACGGAGGGGGGCACAATGGCTCATGAGGGAAAGGTAAGTCAATATTACGCTTTTTTTTTCTCGCTGACAAAGGCAAATGAAGCCATGTTTGTGCTTACAAACAAGTAACGTCTTAACGCCTCGACCCGGAGCCGCGCGCCGCGGAGGAGAGGCCGACCGACCGGAGGAACCGCCGCACGCGCTCAATCTTCCTCACATCTGGACGTTTGGATAGATTTTTTTTTTTTTTTTGAAAACATTTATCCGGATATCTTTATTTGTTGTTTTTTTTTTTTTTTTTTTTTTTTTTTTTTACAAACTACTTGACAGCAACTCTCCGAACAGCGAGAGGACGCCGCGCCGAACCTCCTCAGCGGAAACCCGGTTTCGCAGGTAAAGAGATGTTTCCATCATAACGGGGCTTTAGAACCGTCAAAAAAAAAAAAAAAAAAAAAAAACTCACGCGCGTCTCATCTTCCTCCGCATCGCTTTCTTATCAGAAAGATTCCGAGCGGGATAGAATTTCGGATTTCCTCCCCCCCTCCCCGCCCCCCAGCAGTTCAGAAAACCCAAACTTGCTCGGAACACTTTTCCTTCCATTAAAAGGCCGATTTGTTTACTGTTTATTTGATTTGTATTTCTCTCCTGTCCGCGTCATCAGTGGGAGTGTAGCCTGTTTCCAGAGGAGAGGATGCTGCTCCTGCTCCTGCTCCTGCTCCTGCTCCTGCTCCTGCTCCTGCTCCTCAGAGGTTCTCACTCCTGCTTCCTAATAAAACTATGGCGCTTTATCGGAACCGGTTTTCACGCACCTCTCCGTCACCCTGCGTCGGTCGGACCGTTTACTGTAAAACGGAGCCTTTTATCTTTATTATATGTCCTTTATTATCTTCCGTTCCTCTGAATGCTCTCTGCTTTTAACCTTCCACACCTCCGTGGATGGACGTGCGCGTGTGTGTGTGTGTGGGTGTGTGTGTGGGTGGGAGGCTGGAGTAAAAGTGCGATAGTTCAGCATTAATTGTGTTATTATGATGTTACAGTGTGTGTGCGCGTGCGCGCGCGTGGTAGTGTAACGTGTTTCCGGAGGAGAGGACGCTGCTCCTGCCCTCCGATGTTCTTATTTCTGCCTCATACGGGAACTGTGGCGCTCCATCCGAACCTCGGCGGTTCGGATTGGATGGACAGTTCTCTGCTGTGACGGACGGACTGAATTATATTTACTATTATTTTATATTTCCTGTCCTTTGGTTTCACTTTTCCAAATGTCCCTGGATGAATGTCTGAATGGAGTAAAGTCAGCAATAACTGTGTTATTACGAGGTTATTACGCTGTAACAGTACGTGTGTGTGTGTGTGTGTGTGTGTGTGTGCGTACGGACAGATGGATGGATGGAGTGAGTTAGGGAGGAGGAGGAGGAGGAGGAGGAGGAGGGGGTTGGCCATTTGATCCTCTGCAGCAGAAAAAACAGAGATGCTCTCTTCAAATGTCAGCCTTCAGATAAAAAGTGGTGAGGTGTAGCGCGCGCTGGAAATAAACACCGACCATCGGTGAGGCGAGCTCGAGCTCGAGCTCGAGCTGCACATTTTACAGGTTTTTTCTTGTGAAGTGTCCACGAGACCGTGCTGCGGTGCAGAATGTGTTATTCTTTACTACGCCCCCCTCCTCCTCCTCCTCCTCCTCCCCTCCCACTCTCCTTGCTCTGCTTAGATGGTCACGTAATATGGTGTGTGTGTGTGTGTGTGTGTGGGTGTGTGTGTGTGTGGGTGTGTGTAGTGCGCGCCTCGCGGTCTGTCAGAGCACCTGCGTCCTAAGATGGAGGAAAGAGATGATGATGATGATGATACAGAATGTTATGTCACCTTTAAGTTAAGCTCCACATCTCTGCCGTAGTCAGAGGGACGGACGAAGTAATCAGATACTTTACTCGGGTAAAAGTACTACTGCTGCCCTACAAGTGAAGATACTACGTTCACAACTTTACTCTAGTAAAAGTATGAAAGGATTACTAGAGGAAGAGAAAGTACTCACTGAGCCCGAGAGCAATCCCTCTAATACTTGTTGTTATTATTATTATTAGTAATAAATACGATGTTTCTCACATTTGTTATTATTATTATTAGTAGTAATAAATACGATGTTTCTCACATTTGTTATTATTATTATTTAATAAGATGTTTTTCACATTTGTTATTATTATTATTATTATTATTATTATTAATAATAATAATAATAAATGAGATTTTTCTTATATTTGTTATTATTATTTAATAAGATGTTTTTAATATTTTTTTTTATTATTATTTAATTGGATGTTTTTAACATTTTTTTATAATCATTATTAAATACGATTTGTCTAAATATTTGTTATTATTAACATTACAAAGGATGTTTTTACTATTTGAAATTAATATTAGCCTATTATTAATAAATAAGATGTTCTTAACCTTGTTTTTTTAAATTATTAAACAGGATCATTTTAATATTTGTTAATATTATTATTAAGTAGGATGTTTTGAATATTTGTTTTTATTAACATTTAATAGGATCATTTTAATATTTGTTTGTTATTATTATTATCTACATAAAGAAGATGTTTTTAAAGCAGGTTTATTTACATAAAACTGTTCAGATGTCGTCTCAAAGTATCTTACAGATAATAACATTAAACATTACGGCTGAAAACAGCAAATATATTACAAATCCCCTCAAACTTAACGACTCGTGTGAAAGGACACGCCGACGGCGCGTGGGCGCGTTTCAGAACGCCAAATAAAGGCAACAAAAAAAAAACGAAAGCAAAACGATTCTGTGCTGTAGTCGTTCAAGGTCGAGGTAATGTAATTACTTTATACGCAGCTGAGGAGTTTCGTCTGTGAGATTCATCAAACTGTGAGTTTGAAGTGTGTTTCTTCAAATAGTCAACTTTTCATAAAATCAGCCTGTTTTCAGCTTTGTGTCGTTTTCACACGATAAAAGATTATTATTATTATGATTTATTATGTTATTTATCTCACAAAGTAGGACAGATTTCTAAAGCCAACAATAAACTCTTCAGTTTAGGTTCAGATAAATAATCCACATTTAGAGCTGGATCAAGTTATCTGAAAGTCTGACTCATCAGAGACTAAATGCCACGTAAGCCTCAAATATTAGACTTTTTTTTTAATGTGGAATATGTGACGTAAGCAGTCTGAGGGTTTCACTGTGTGAACCTGGACTGTTCCACTGTATCAACCTGGACTGTTTCACTGTATGAACCTGGACTGTTTCACTGTGTGCACCTGGACTGTTTCACTGTATGAACCTGGACTGTTTCACTGTGTGCACCTGGACTGTTTCATTGTATGAACCTGGACTGTTTCCTTGTATGAACCTGGATGGTTTCACTGTATGAACCTGGACTGTAGGATATAACAATTTTCCGTCAAGAATTGCCATGTTGCTACGGTTACGTATTAAGTTAAATTTGTAAATTCACGTAATTTCTCTTAGGACTGTTTTTTGTAAATCGTTATGAACACATTTATAAGAGTATCCACATCAAAAGAACTCGATCATTTCATCTTAAACGTGAAGGCATCATGGAAACGGACCATCATTCATTTGGAGGAATTGTGTTTGTGGTTGAAACGCGTCTTAAGTTGACAGAAACAGAGGATTATGTGAATAAACGAGTAATAATCGTGTAATAAGCCTGAATGATATACGATACGATCTCATATTCAGAGATCAGGTCGGATACGCTGTGGTTTTGTTTGGACGTATGCAGGGACGATCAGACACCTTATTGTTTGTCCCGCGTTTCCTCTTCCTGTGAAGTGCAGCCCAGTTTTCAGGGATTACACAATTAGGTTATTGGTCCCTCATGCTGCTGGTGGCGGCTCTGACAGAAGAGCGCGGCGCTCTGGCCTTGACAGGAAGTTGATTCCGTTTTTAGTTTTTTTTTAAAGTCAGATAGGAGAAAAAAAGCAGTCTATTTACGAAGGCTTGAATGGGCCGTGGTGAGGACAGCAGGTGCCGGAGGAGGGAGAGCAATAAACATGGTGGAGGAGCAGCTGGGGCCAAATTGCACCCTTGTCATCCGAAGCCTATCAGAAATCTAAGCAACGCAAGCAAAGGTCAGGGCCGGCCCGGCTTTCAATGCAGAGCAGGCATTTAAAATAAAAGCCTGCCATAATGAAGTATCACAGCCTGCTTTAAAAAGGAAACAAATTATGAAAAAAAAACAAGAAAAACACAAAAGCGTGAAGTGGGAACGAGGCGAATGATGGCGGCGCAGAGGGGAGACCTGATGGAGAGGTGGACGGACGGCGGCAGTTAGTGGAATGTTTTATTATAAGTGACACGTTTGTGCTGCTGAGGTCAGGGTCACCCTCATGGCAGGGGGGGGGGTGGCTCCTCCGAATGCTGGTAACCACGGCAACCGCACATCCACACCCGTACGCACCCTTAACTCCCAACACGTAGGCGATGGCGCCGCCCTCACACGCACACAGACCGGACACGCATCTGAATGTATTACTTATGACGTTTGATCCTAATGTCAGCGCCGTCCGTCCGAGCACCTTTGGGTGGCTTCTCTTTCATTTACTCTCAGTGACCATAAAACCCGCGTCGCTACAGAATATGGTTCCTCTCAATTGGAGGGGTAGCTTAAAGTTCATTATTGTACTTCAAAATGCGACCGTTGTGGCGCTAACGTGCTCGTTAGGACACTAACCGCCGCCGCCTATGTAATCAAGGCAATTATGTTGTTATGCTAACAGGTGTGTTGTCGCCCATTAGCGTCCAAAACAAACACCAGCATTGACGTTAATCCTGACGACGGTAAACATTCAGCTGGTTTTTTATGTGCTGCAGTTTATGGACGGTGTGCAAAAACTGTCCGACATGTGATCACGAGGGATGTTGTCCTTTTTATTCATTCTTTTTCTTTTTCCGTTTGGATGCTAGCGGAATGATATTTTGACACATTCAGCGACTCTGAACTTATATTGTATTTCTTATTATAGCGTCCATCACATCGTACCGCATCGTTTGGTTTCATATTGTATCCTTTTGGATTATATCATTTCTATCATATCGTATCGTGTCGTTTTTGTATCGCATTGTCTAACGTTTCACACCCTATAGATTTCTATTGTATCAATTCATGTCATATTTTATCATATTTAATTGTATCGCATAATCTTTGAATCCACTTGTCTAATTTTATCGTTTAGTATTTATTAATTTTGCATCGTATCCTTTTGTATCGTATCGTACTTTAGTTCAAGCCAAGAAAAAATAAGACATTTAAATAAGTTTATTCTTGATTGAAACAAGTGAGACTTAGAACTCTTTGAACTCTAAAACTTTATTGAACGTATTTAATCTAATATTGTTTTTTAATTGTTGGTTTTTACAGTTTCATTTGACCTCCAGGCTCTGGACACCAGTTGTTTTTTTTTATTATCTATATCAATGAATTTCTGTCAGTAAAAATCAAAAACTCACATCTATCAGATCATCGTTTTTTTTTTAAATTCTTTGTGCAGTAGGTAAATACGACTCCATAACTTCTGATTTCTGCGACTCTTGCGCGCGGCTCATTCTAATCGCACTAAGTTGTCTCTAAATCCTGCTTAACGGCACCGGGGGTATCCAGCTGGCCCCGCTCCTGTACGAACGCTAATACTGTTACAGACGTTCACCCTGGTATTTAATCTAACCATGGATTTGGGTCTCCGCTCCTCGTTGTCCCGGCGCCATAAGCCGTCTGCGTTTATTCTTATGACGTCGACCGATTCTTGCCCGACGTGGTGAAAACATTGCATTTAGCAGGAAACAGGAAGTTGGCTTCGCGGAAATACGGGAGAAAAAGTGTGTTTTAACTGCATTTCTTTTTTTTTGTTTTACCCCTGATTAATAATGATGAACGGCTCCTTGTGTCGTTGGCGTCTCATCATGAAGGTTGTCGGTTTGAAAAGCAGCTGATCAAATAATCCAAAAGTCCATATTTTGAGTTCAGGTTATCACCTCCACCGATAAGGAGGTTGCGTTGCTCTGGCTGTTTGTTGGCACGGTTACAGAAAAACTAATGGATGGATTTGCTTGAAACTTTACCCAGAGGTAGGTTTTGGTTTATCGTAGAGGTGTCTACATTTTGGTGACATTACATTATGACCTGATGAGGTTATATCATAATGAAGTTATCTTAACTGTTATGAGATAAGGTTCTTTTGGAGGTTTTTTTGGGCCATAACTTATAAATTACTAGATGGATTTGTATGAAACTTTACCCAGAGGTAAGTTTTTGGTTTATCATAGAAGTGACTACATTTCGGTGACATAACATTATGACTGGTGACGTCACGTCATAATAAAGTGAAGCGATAAATGCGTTCTGGCAGAGGTTAACCCGTTAAACCCGTTAAACCCATTAAACCCTGAATCAGGGGTATCATGGAAATCGTCAGATCCTACTTGTTAACCTGATATCTCAAAATCGGTATCATGGATCCTTTTAAAATTGAATACCAACAAAGAACTCTGTGTGAGGAAGAACTGGATTGCTTTTGAGGACAGTCAGTCGTATATTCCTGCCACTAGAGGGAGGTTTATCCCAAAAACGTTCTCAAAAACGTTTTTTCAAGGATTGATACGATTGAGTGCAAATTATATACATATATATATATATAAATATATATCAATATATATATATATTTATATATAATATATATATATAAATATATATCAATAGGGGGAGTTGTGTTTTTTAATGAAAAACACAGTGTACAACACAGGGGGATTGGGTTTTTTTTTTTTTTCAGGGACGTAACCTTGCTCTCCGGTTGTTCTTCCTTTCCGTCTGTGAACGATCCAAACGCTGCTGTTTTCCGGGTAGCGGCGCAGACTTTCCCGTGATCGATGACGCGTTTCAACGAGCGCCGGGCGAGCTGAGCTCTCACTCTAGAGTCTAAAGGTGAATTTCATGGGAGGGACGGCGGCGCGGCGCTGAACAAAGTGAGCGGCGCCGCTGACACCCGGCCCCCGGCTGCAGGTCCTCCTAGAGTGCCTGTTATATATTTGGCATTTAGGAAGCCTCTCGGCTCCTGGAGCAAAACAATGAGGAGGATGGATGCTCACTTTAAGAGAGGAGGAGAGGGCGGAGAGGAGAGAGGGAATAAGTGCATTTGGGGCGTTTGTGCGGACGAGGAGGGACGGAGATGGAGATGCGGACCACCAGAAGTGCTGCTGTAATCACTTTTCTGCTGAGGGGGTTGTCAAAGTTGACAAACAAGCATTTTAGCAGAGTGCTGGCTGGGCTTTGGCGAGGCTTGTGTGCAGGAGGGAGGAGGAGGAGGAGGAGGAGGAGGAGGAGGAGGCTGGTCGGCTCTAGGACCCTTCAGAGATGGACGTGCATCTGTAGCTTGTTGTTGTTGTTGTTGTTGTTTACTGTTTGTGTTGCTTTTTGGTTCACATTTTGCTCGCTGGGTTCAACAACGGGAAAAGAGTGAGAGGAGAAAATAACAGTGGAGAGGAGCGATGAAGGAGGTGGAGAGGAGAGATGAAGGAGGTGGAGAGGAGAGAGGAAGGAGGTGGAGAGGAGAAATGAAGGAGGTGGAGAGGAGAGAGGAAGGAAGTGGGGAGGAGAGAGGAAGGAGATGGAGGGGGAGGGATGAAGGAGGTGGAGAGGAGAGATGAAGGAGGTGGAGAGTAGAGATGAAGGAGGTGGAGGGGGAGGGATGAAGGAGGTGGAGAGTAGAGATGAAGGAGGTGGAGAGTAGAGATGAAGGAGGTGGAGGGGGAGGGATGAAGGAGGTGGAGAGTAGAGATGAAGGAGGTGGAGAGGAGAGATGAAGGAGGTGGAGAGTAGAGATGAAGGAGGTGGAGGGGGAGGGATGAAGGAGGTGGAGAGGAGAGATGAAGGAGGTGGAGAGTAGAGATGAAGGAGGGGGAGGGATGAAGGAGGTGGAGAGGAGAGATGAAGGAGGTGGAGAGTAGAGATGAAGGAGGTGGAGAGGAGAGATGAAGGAGGTGGAGAGTAGAGATGAAGGAGATGGAGAGGAGAGATGAAGGAGGTGGAGAGAAGAGATGAAGGAGGTGGAGGGGGAGGGATGAAGGAGGTGCACATTTGTATTTAAGAGAAAAGAGATTTATGGTTTTGGACGGATCATCAGTTCAGATTATTTATTTCACAAACACCTCAGTTTCAGCGCAGGTGGTGTCGCTCCACCTCTCTGCCCCTCCATCTCTCCACCTCTCCATCTATCCATCTCTCCACCTCCCCACCTCTCCGCTGGAACGGCTGGCTTCAAAAAAAGGCGCCTCTTCCAGGTTTTCATCTTCGGTTTGTTTTTGTTTCAGGTTTATTCATAAATTGTTTATTTCTCTCTTTCTGTATTTCTTGGTTAGACAAACAACAATAATAAACAACAACAAACAATGATATTAAGAAAAATCATAGAAACACAATAAAAGAAAGAAATAAGTCCAACACTAATCCTCCTCCACCCTGAACTCCACCGCTGGTTGAGCTCTAATCTGAGAGAGATGTTTTTTATAATCCCCTTCATTTAACCAGGTGAAATCTCTGACATCTTGATTTATGAATATTATTATCATTAAAATGATTATTATTATTAGGACTATTTCCCCTTTGATGTTTTTAATGGCCGCTTTGATTCAATTCAGGTTTATTATACGCTGGAAAGTCGGGGATATTACGGAATCCCATCATTCTACCCCGATAACTCAAAGATTCTTTCAATGATTTCATGTTTAAATTTCATCGACAGACAGACCTCGGTGTGAGGAAGAACTGGAGTGATTTTGAGAAAGTTTGGCTGCATGTTTCGGCCATACGTGCGATTATGTCCTAAATGTCTCGTATGAATCTAAACCAGGATAAATTAAATGTACTATTATTATTATTATTATCTATCTTTTACATTTCTATATTATTTCACTGTAAAAGTTCACATTTTACCCACTAGGGGGAGCTTCTTGGGGAAATCACATTTAATCTGCGGACTTCACAACGCAGGGGTTTGGGGGCTTTGTTTGTCGTTTGATTTGAGTCGTATAAAATAATCCCGTTTCTAATAAGTCCGACATTAAACAACTTCCTGTTTCCTGCTCCTCATCCTCTGAAATCACAAACTAATAAACAGATTTATTGTTTTGATCTTCGACTATCTAAAACCACCTTTGACCTTTCCAAAGGCGCTTTATAAATTTAAGTTATTATTCAAATTATTACTATTATTAACAATAATTAACATTAATAAATCAGAAATAATATGCATAGTTTCTTAGATATCTCCACTAATGAATAATTCCTCGCTATTTCATTTAATTTGCATTTTTGAATGTGCCGGATCAGGACCTCCACCTCCTCCTCCTCCTCCTCCTCCACCTTCCTCTCTCCTGAGGAGAAACACACAGGTCACACGTTCTCTGCAAAGTCAAGGGCACTCGCCTCGTTTGCTGCCTTCTGCACGTAAAGGTGAGCGCTAAAGGTTATACGCGTGAACACGTAAACGCATCGGAGAAAGAATCTGATTTCGCGGCGGCAGCTTGGCGGAGCATGAAAACACCAAAAGGAGCGAGCGACGATGGCGATGGTGGGGGGGTCCCGCAATGACGCCCGGTTGAAAAGTTCATCTTTGGGTTCTCAGAGAGCAGAGAAAGAGAGAGAGAGAGAGACAGAGAGAGAGAGAGAGAGAGAGAGAGAGAGAGAGAGAGAGACAGAGAGAGAGAGAGAGACAGAGAGAGAGAGAGAGAGAGACTCTGCCTGAACTTAAGGATCAGAGGAGAAAAACTGAAAATGGTAAGAAGAATACGAGGAGACCTCGGCGTTTTCTCTCTTAGTGTTTTTTTACTCCTCCCACCATCCGAGGGGACAGAAAGGGATTTGTGTGTTGTTGTTGTTTTTTTTGTTTTTTTAATTTTCTGGCCAATCAGGAAGATGGAGTGAAGAACTATTACCTTGATGGAAAAAAAAAAAAAAAAAAAAAAATAGAGAGTGGGGGGAATAAAAAAAAAGTCTTGATTTATGGATGATTCATTATTTACTGACCATTCTTTACCCCCCCCCCCCCCCCCTCACACACACACACACACACACACATCCCCCACTCGCTTACATATGCGCCCAGAGAAGCTCGATAAAAATGTGCAAATTTGATTGATTCTAATAGCAGACTGACAGCGACTGCAGCTGAGGCACTTAGCTGTGTGTGTGTGTGTGTGTGTGTGGGTGTGTGTGTGTGAGTGTGTGTGTGCAAAAGGATACACAATGCTCCTTTAGTTAATAAAGGAGTGTCTACAAAACGCTCGAGTGCTCCAACCCATCGGAGTAGCCCCCCCCCCCTCCCTTCATCCAGACCTCTGCTTGTTTTTAGACGTTCCATCTTTCTACACTGTAAAAAAAACTAAAGAGAAGAAGTTCACTGGTAAAACAAATAATAAATAATGAATGAATGAAGGATTGACTTTATGTATAATCAAATTGAATATATAAATATTATATCACACGCATGCTTTGTATCGTAGAATATGATATAATATAATAACACAATCGGTAATTTAAGGAGAAGGGGCGGGATTTAATAAGTTTGTAGAAGAAGAAAGGCTATTGTTCGACAAATCATTTAGCTATTTATGCTTTTATTATTATTCGTTTTCTTTTCTCTCCACTATTGTTTGATGTTTTTTTTTGTTGATGTTTTTTATTTACAAATCTGGAATTTCACTTTTTATGCTTTTGATGTCAAATCATGCACTGTAAAAAAAAAAAAAGAATATTGTTGGTGGAATTACTGATATTACACTTATTTAAGTTGTAAATACTTATTCTAATTGTGTCACCGATGGACGTCTTTTCTTCTTTTTACAGTGTAAAGAAAGTAAATGATTCAAGGCAATTAATATAATTATTAATTGCCTTGAATCAAAAGTTTGACTTTACAACAAAATTTCATATATTTTATGGATTTATAATGAAGTAAAAAGTGAATCCAGTTTTTCGTCTTCAGTTAAAGGAACATTTCCACCAAATCATAAATCTAAGCAGGAGAGAAAGTAGAATATTTGAGGCGTGACTTTTTTCAGTGTATCGCCCCGTTTATTTCCCTCCTCGCTCGCCCGTCCCTCCCTCTCCTCATGACCTCTTTGTTTTTTGTCGCCTTCTAGAAAATGAGTTCCGGGGTGAGCTGGTGAACCAGCGGTGGACACGAGGCGAGAGGACCAGCACCCGCTGTCAGGCCTCCCAGAGACTGCAGAGCCGTCAACCAATCATGGTGAGTGACAAGACCCTGCAGCCCCACCCCTTCCCTCCCCCTACCTCTCACCCCTACATCACTTCTAACCCGATTCTGCTTCCTGGGCATTTCCCAATCCCTAACTCAGCGGGTAAAAGAAAGGAAAGGTTGGAGGCGGAGGAAGTGTGTGTGTGTGTGTGTGTGTGTGTGTGTGTGTGTTTGATGGCCACGCCGGACAGATAGACTGGAATCAAACAGCACATCAAATCTTCCCTCTGGCCCCGCCCCCTCATGTGCCACTCAGCTTACTTGCTTTGAGTGAAGCTCAGCGTTTCCTCTCTGCTGACTTCATCTCACCGAGCAGAATTCTGGTTCTGTGTGGAGACACACAAAGAAGAAGCCCGTCCTCGGCTCCGTGCACGATACTCCTCTTCATCGGCAGGATGAGAGGAAAAAAAAAAAAAACCCCAGCCACTTCCCAAACTTCTGACCCAAATTGTCATCACTTAGTGTTTATTCCTCCGTTCTGGGAACATCTGCTCCTTCTCCCTCCTGACTGATGCTCGGGGGATTTAGGGGAGATTGAGAGATGGGGGTGGGGGGTGGGGGGAGCGGCTGGTGAAGAGGGGAGGGGCTGTTTCCCCCCTGGGCCCTGGTGAAAGTACTTCTGCTTCCCCCTGATGGCTCAGGTTCATCTGAAGATATGACTTTTATTGATTGGGTTTGATTTCTGCTGCCGAGGAGAGGGAGGAGTCGCTCTCGGTGCTGCATCATGTGGAGTGGCGCCCGTCTGTCACGCAACCTGCTTGTTGCCTGTTTGTTGCTGGGCTGAGACGAATGGAACAAAAATAAATATAAGAGATTTGAGGATGAAGGTCCAGTAAGAGAACCGGTCCCTCCCCCACGTGGGTCCAGCAGGTTTCCTTACAGGATGTAGTTAGATTTGAATACAGACGTTGATTCTTGTCAGACACAGGTTGTGTTGTGTACAAATAGAAGCTCCCTCTAGTGGACACAGGTGGTAATTTTACACCACAAAACCAGTTTTTGTCCCATTTTGGGTCCACTGTCCGTCCGACTGGTCCAACTGGAGAGTTCTGCCGGTCCTGTGATCCAAGAACTGTGTAGAATAACATGACAGGAACTTTGTGGTATTTCTCTTGTTTCATGGAGTTTCTGTAATATAATGATGGTTGTGCCTTTAATGTAAGAATATAACTATTACTACAACATATAGTAACAGATTACTCACACATAGTAACAGATTACTCACACATAGTAACAGATTACTCACACATAGTAACAGATTACTGACACATAGTAACAGATTACTCACTCATAGTAACAGATTACTCACACATAGTAACAGATTACTCACACATAGTAACAGATTACTCACACATAGTAACAGATTACTCACATACAGTTACAGATTACTCACACATAGTAACAGATTACTCACACATAGTAACAGATTACTCACACATAGTAACAGATTACTCTCACATATTAACAGATTACTCACACATAGTAACATTTTACTCATACATAGTAACAGATTACTCTCACAAAGTAACAGATTACTTACACATAGTAACATTTTACTCACACATAGTAACAGATTACTCACATATAGTAACATATTACTCTCACATAGTAACAGATTACTCACTCATAGTAAAAGATTACTCACACATAGTAACAGATTACTGACACATAGTAAGAGATTACTCACACATAGTAACAGATTACTCACTCATAGTAAAAGATTACTCACACATAGTAACAGATTACTCACACATAGTAAGAGATTACTCACACATAGTAACAGATTACTCTCACACATAGTAACAGATTACTCACACATAGTAACAGATTACTCTCACACAGTAACGGATTACTCACACATAGTAACAGATTACTCACACATAGTAACAGATTACTCACACATAGTAACAGATTACTCACACATAGTAACAGAGGGTTAGGGTCTCACCTGTCCATAGACACCAATGTGATGCAGATACACCTGACAGAGGTTAAAGGTTATCAGACAGGATGTTGGATCTGTTGATGCACACACATTGTTTTCTTCATCTGTTGAGGGTGATGATGGAAAACATAAGAAATCTGACATTGAGAAAATCATTCTAGGAATTGCAGTTTGAAGTTTGAAGCAGGAATTCTCAAGTCATAATATCTGTAAAGGTATTAAAGTAAAGAGAAAATATGGATTCATTCTAGGTTTGCGTTTAAGTTTGGTGTGTGGACTGGACTGGAAACACTTCAGGATGTGTTGGAGTGCAGCAGGAGAACCTCTGACCATCCCTCACTCACACACACTCAGTATTTACATGTATGAAGCGAGGAGCCTCCCCTCCCCTCCTCCTCGCTGCTCCACCCTACATTGTGTGAATTATTCAAATGAAGCTGCTGAGCAGTGGTCCAACATGGAGGCTCGCGACGCGGTCCGCCTGTCGAGGGAACCACGCAGAGAACCTCTAATTGGCAGCTGCTGTCCCCGGGTCATGTTCGGACGTGTCGTGTGGACAAAGTCTCCGGCCCACCTGGCTCCTGGTCTACTGGTGTAAACCTGAATCTGAATTAAAGGCTGGTTTATGTGCACCAGGAGACGCGGGATGACCTTCTCTGTGAAGTCATCGCCCACAGCCGGCCATTTCCATAGAGCTGCCAGAACGCGGAGCGGCGCCCGGACCCTCGTGCTCGCAAAGAAGGACACGAGTGATAATGTACAACTCAGCCTGTAGGGATGACTGGTGTCTTCCTCCTCCTCCTTTTTTCTTCCTCCTCCGTTGATTCTCCACACCACATTTCACACTAGTTGAACCCCAACACACACACACACACACACACACACACACACACGCACGTTAACAGGACACTCTCCCTCCTCCTCTCATCTCCTCGCCGTCCCTTTCTCCGTTCCGCGTCTGCCAGCCTTCGCCCGGCGCTCGAGGAGTCCGAGTGAAGTACGGCGAGGCAGAGGACGCGCTCCCAACACGCACACACATAAAAAGGTCCCTTTGAAAGGGATTATGAAAATCAGGTGAATGGCTGCCCGCCCGTATCTGGATTCACTCGCTGCGACTTTGTGTTCATACAAATTTAATGAGCTGGAACCGAGAAAAAAAGAAAAAAAAAGGGGGCCTGGAAAAAGAGGAGAACTCAGACGTGCTCACCTATTTGAATGTGCGTCACTATGGTTACGCATGAAAGCGGCCGGGTCTCCTTTCAGTCCAGGTTTTGATTTATCCGACGATGTGAGGAGCAGGATTGAAAAAAAAAAGAAAGAAGAAGAACGCAGGAGTAAAAGAGTACAATCCCCGTTAGAGGATTCCTCGCTGAGGTCATTCTAGGCAAATTATTCACATTCATTATCCAGATGTTGCCTACCTGTGACCTGACCTTTGACCTCTGAGGCTGCTTTCTAAGTAGGGACGCAAGTATTTTTACTGGATTACACCAGAAATGAGTCTTAAATGTGACCCATAACCCAGGGAGTCACTCACTTACTCAACTTCTACAGCGATACCTTTATTATAATTATATGATTACAATTCTATTTTATTCTGCCACATTTTCTCGAGATATTCAAGTTCAGCAAAAAAACTACCGTAGACCAAGGCAAAGTGCAGCAACTGGAGTTTGAAAAGACGGCGATGCTGTTTCTATGTATAAACAAAAAAATAGAATACAGACTTTATGAACTGAATACAAATCCTTATTTATATCATCACCTGTGTAATATCTTTTAAAGATATTGTTATTATTTTTAAAATAAGTGTGTACTGACACTAACTAGTAGGAAACTAACTAACTAGCTACTATCTGATCTATTTGTACCAACAACAGCAGCATTATTAAACTCTAAAATCTGAAACATGATATTTGATACGATGAAGAGGGAAAGACAAAATATGACGACATTAAATTGATTAATAATAAAAACATATTTAGAGGCAGGGAGAGAGAAAGAGAGGGAAAGAGGAAGAGAGAGAGGGAGAGAGAAAGAGAGAGAGCAGGAGAGAAGGGAGAGAGAGAAAGAGAGAGAAGTGTGGGAGGGAGAGAGAGAGCAGGAGGAAGAGGAAGAGAGAAGGGAGGGAGAGAAAGAGAGAAGGGAGAGAGCGATGAAGAGAGAGAGGGGCAGGGAGAGGGGAAAAAGAGAGCAGGGGGAAGAGCAAGACAGGAGGGAGAGAGAGAGAAGGTAAAGAGGGAGAGAGAGAGGGGGAAAATGAGAGCGAGAGAGAGGGAGGCTTGTGTCTGCACCTGTACCTCCGGCCACAAACTCTAGCCACTAATGAATGAAGGAGGGGAGAAAAGGGCCATGACAGCAGCGTGCTTCATCTTCATCATCCCTCTTATCCCTCCTTCTTTTCATAAGGAGCCTATTTGCAGGAAAGGGGCGCTGCCAGATAGAGAGAGAGAGAGAGAGAGAAAAAAGGGAAGAGTAAAAACAAGGTTCCTGTGTCTGAATCCTACTTTGGCGCTGCCAACGCGTCTGTAGAGGGGCGAGGCGGTGAAGAGCCTGGCTGATGGGTGGGGGCAGGGGGTGAGGGGTGAGGGGTGGGGGCAGGGGGTGGGGGGTGAGGTGTGAGGGGTATGTACAGGAAGGAGGAAGTGAGAGATGGAAGAAGAGGAAAAGGAGAAACTGTAATATAAAAACTGGTCCAGTTAATTAAAGCTAAAGCTTCAACGTGTGTGAAAGAAATCTAACGGACCCAGAGGGTGGAGAGGTGGAGCTGAGGAGGTCAAGGGTCACTCTGTGTGTGTGTGTGTGTGTGTGTGCGTGTGTGTGCGTTAGCAGGGTCAACACCTGCTCCTTTGTAGCTTAAAAGCCGACATAAACACACAGACACTCGTCTGTCTAAAAGGGCTTTTAGCGCAGCTCTTTGGCAGCCGCTGGGTTTTTTTTCTGTATTATTATATCCAGAATAGTTCTGTCTGTCGGTGTCGGGCTCTCAGGGGCCGTGGCCCGACGGTTTGCCTCTGTGTGGCGTGCAATCATGTGTGCTATTCAGGTGCAGGAAATTAAAATGCGAGTGGTGGGAGGAGTGATTTAAACAGCCGGGTTTGTTTTGGGCTTTGTTTGACGGCGTCTTCACTTCACCGGCTCTTCTTCCAGCGCCGGCGGGGTGGGGGGGGCACAGGGGTGGGCTGCTCACCAGATATGATCGTCTCGTTGTGTGCGCGGTACCTGAGATATGTTTCAATCCGAGCGACGGCTGATTGCAGATCTTCTGGAGCAGAGGAAGGACACTAATTGTGAAAGCAGAGAGATACAAGCAGTGATCCTCTCTCTCTCTCTGCTCTCTCTCCGCTGACTCTCTCTCTCTGTTCTCTCTTCGCTCTCTCTCTCTCTCTCTCCACTGACTCTCTCTCTCTGCTGACTCTCTCTCTCTGCTGACTCTCTCTCTCCACTGACTCTCTCTCTCTCTGCTCTCTCTCCGCTGACTCTCTCTCTCTGTTCTCTCTTCGCTCTCTCTCTCTCTCTCTCCACTGACTCTCTCTCTCCGCTGACTCTCTCTCCGCTGACTCTCTCTCCACTGACTCTCTCTCTCTGTTCTCTCTTCGCTCTCTCTCTCTCTCTCTCCACTGACTCTCTCTCTCCGCTGACTCTCTCTCTCTGCTGACTCTCTCTCTCTGCTGACTCTCTCTCTCTCTGCTCTCTCTCTCTGTTCTCTCTCTTCGCTCTCTCTCTCTCTCCGCTGACTCTCTCTCCACTGACTCTCTCTCTCTGCTGACTCTCTCCCTCACTCTCTCCGCTCTCTCTGCTCTCTCTCTCTCCGCTCTCTCTCTCTCCGCTCTCGCTCTCTCTGCTGACTCTCTCTTTCCTTTCTCTCTGCTGACTCTCTCTCTCTCTCTCTCCGCTCTCCCTCTTTCTCTCAGCTCTCTCTCTCTCTCCTCTGCTTTTTTCCTCTTTGATGCTTTCTTTTCTGTCTCCTCACCATTTCTCACTTTTCTCTTCTTCTTGTTCCTCTTCTTCCCACCCTAGATGAGTGTGGAGGGCGATGACAAGCGAACTCGCACTCGGTCAAAAGGAATCAGAGGTGAGTGTTTGTTAAATCCCCCTCACACACAAAACTCACGTAAGCATGCACACACACACACACACACACACACTAAACTTGCGTGTTTAAGTAAACTGCAGAAGCTGAGTTTACTTAAAAACCACATTAAGGACAGCTTCAAGTTTTCTCTTTTGTCTGCTGTGAGTGGTGGCGTGGCTCCAGGACTTTTTCCTCTCTCTAGAACCGTTCTAGAACCGGTTGTTTTTACTTTCCCTCATAACTGATGGCTGTTTGGGTCGTTCTCATTATCCCCTCATCGCCGGAGGCGCCGCTTTGAAAACCCGCTCTACATGATGGAGATGAGAATCAGAGAGAGAGAGAGAGAGAGAGAGAGAGACACTGGGGCCCGTCTGTGCATCGTCATGATTGTGCACACGCACACGTGTGTGTGTGTGTGTGTGTGTCTTGTTGTTCAAACGTGTTTGTGTCCGTTTGTTTCCGTTCTCCCTTCATGTGTTTGATGTTTTGAAGCGAGGCAGCGGCGGACGGTCGGGAAAGCTTCCAGTCATTCCAACCGCATGATGAAAGACCGAGAAAGTGACTCACATCACTGAGTGTGTGTGTGTGTGTGTGTGAGGGTGTGTGTGTCATACACTGAGAGCATTCTGGATGCTCTGAGTGTATCCTGATACCCTCTCTCTCTCTGACATGTGATTAATTCATGTGATATGGGAGCTCCAACTGAATTCTCCAGGATCGTATTGTTTCCTCGTTTGCTCCAAATGAAAATAGGATATTTCACCCAACCTCCAATCAATGCCTGTGTGTGTGTGTGTATGTGTGTGTGTTTTTGTATGTGTGTGTATGTGCTTTTGAATGTGTGTTTGTCTGTGCGTGTGTTTGTACATGTATGTGTGTGTGTGTGTATGTGCTTTTGAATGTGTGTTTGTCTGTGCGTGTTTGTGTGTGTATGTGTGTGTATGTGCTTTTGAATGTGTGTTTGTACATGTATGTGTGTGTGTATGTGCATTTGAATATGTGTTTGTCTGTGCGTGTGTTTGTACATGTATGTGTGTATGTGCTTTTGAATGTGTGTTTGTCTGTGCGTGTGTTTGTACATGTGTGTGCGTGTGTTTGTACATGTGTGTGTGTGTGTGTGTATGTACATGTATGTGTGTGTGTATTTGTACATGTATGTGTGAATCTGTTCGTACGTGTGTATGTGTATGTGTGTGAATCTGCATGTATGTGTGTGTATATGTGTTTGTACGTGTGTATGTATTTGTACGTGTGTATGTATTTGTACGTGTGTATGTATTTGTACGTGTGTATGTGTATGTGTGTTTATGTATGTGTGTGTATCTGCATGTATGTGTGTGTATATGTATTTGTACGTGTGTATGTGTTTGTGCGTGTGTATTTGTGTGTGTGTGTATATGTATTTGTACGTGTGTATGTGTGTGTATTGGTATGTGTTTATGTGTTTGTGCGTGTGTATGTGTATGTTTGTTTGTGTATGTGTGTGTTCTGTTTGTCAACAGAGCCTGATTCATGTTTTGAAAGCGTTTCCTGTAAGTTGTGGCAGAAGGAAAAGCCGTTTCTTCCTGATGAAGCAGCTTTTCCTTTTGATTCCATTGGGCCAATTATGGAAAGTCAAGTGCAACAATTAATCCTGTTTTATTGCTGAAGTCGGCGTCTAACTGTCACCTTTCTCCGTACTTCCATGTCATTGGGCTGATTTACACGCGGCGCCGGTGCCGCGGGTTCGCCGGAGCGATAGTTTGAGGCGCTGATGTCATTCAACCCGCTGGGGGCTTAAACTCATAGTGACCAAATAAACTCTGGATGACTTCCGGTAAAATAGCGGCAGTTAGGGTTGCCCGAATTTTTACCGTCAAAAATACCCCGCCTGTGTGGAACACGATCTGATTTCAGCAGTACGGTAAATAAGCAAACAGTAAATTAGCATAAATAACTATATTTAATCATGATTTGTTTAATAAAAAAAAAAAGTTTTTTGAGTTGTGTCGCTAACTGGAAAGTGTGGCGGCGGCAGCGGCGATGGTGAATCCATAATATCCCTGACTTTTCGGGGATATAATAACGCTATGCTAATGACTCAAACGACGACCAAGTAGATCTTATGATGGACCGTGTCCATGACGACCCTCCCTCATGGTCACGTGACCCAACGACCTCACAGCAGGAGTCAAATCTGAGGAAGCCTCTCAGGTGAGCGGAGCAACGTCATCAGCGTATAAAGAAAGTCCGGACTCTTCGGATTCTCCTCCTGAGTCTCCCGCTAACCGTTTATACCTGATTTATCATAAAAAAAAATTCACCATTAGGCTTGAGAACACAGGAAAGACCCAGAGGTGGATTTGAACCCACAACCTTCTCCGCGAGAGGCTAGTCACTGCTCCGCTACATTTTGAGGGGTTCCAAGTCTCAGAAACCTGCGTACGCTGGGAATTTTCTGACGCCACCAGTTCACATGCTTGCCAAAAGTTTACGGACGCCCGTAGACTCTTGATTATCCGGCGCCCCTCAAACAGGAAGTAAGAGCCTTCACATAAAAATCAATCAATTATCAGGTAAATCACAAACGTGCTATTTATTAGTTTGGATGTGAAGGACATCGAGACGCGCGGTTGCAGATTGCGTATCTTCACGTTTGTAATCGCATCCTTTTATTTGGAAATGATTCATTGAGCTTGTTTTTTAGAAGTTGGAGAACAAGCTCTCTCTCTCTGTTCCTCTTTGGAATCTGAACCCATGTGGAGACCTCACACTCAGTGTTTGTATTAACGTGTGTGTGTGTGTGTGTGTGTGTGTGTTCAGGAGTGTGTAGGTGTTTTTTTTCCTGATCACACAGGCGGCAGTGTTAGGAAGCCTCCTGGGATTCTTACGAATTTGTAATTTATTGATCGGAGTTTCTTTTAGCCGAGCAGCTTCTGAGCAGTCGTTCACCTTTTGTTCTCCCTCCTTCTCCCCCCCCCCTCTCTCTCTCTCTCCCCCTCCTCTCTCTCTCAGCTCCTGTTGAGCTCCTTGGACAAGAGCTGAGGTAAGGAAACTCCTTCATAAAGTTGTTTTATGTTCGCTGCAGAGCACTTCAGACGACGCAGTATATAATTACTACTGTGTTATTATTTTTTACTTCTTACCATCAGCACTTTTCAGCTCGTGCCGTTCGAGGTAGAATGAAAATGTTCTTAAATTACATTCAATTTGTCTTAAAATTAGCAGAGAAGGGAAATCTGCCGGTGGTGTACGAGCATTTTTGCCCCGATAGTTCCTTAAACAAACATAAAAACACCGCAATGGGCCTTTAAACCGGATGGAAATTATCAATTTCAAGCAAGTTTAGCTTATTACAAGCAATAAAAAGTCATTTATCTAACACCGATTTACTTAAAATGATAGTTTAGTTTCTTGCTAGTTAGTCTTCTTGCTTTGTGCTGATTTTAGGATTTTTTATTTTATCTAAATGTATATGCAAAAGACCAAGGGGGCGAGGATGGAGCCCTGGGGGACACCACAGCTCAAAAGGGCCACTATGATTTTTGAGAAAGTCTTTGTTTTGGGATCTTAAGACTTACGAAATGGAATTTTGAACTTGACAAACCGAAACGTGTCGAATACGCGTTCAAAGAAGTTCAGAGATTTTGCTTTATGATGAAGGTAATAACGAAGAGTATTTTCCGTAAAATACAAATATCGTCATTAAACCCATTCGTAAGTACGTTTTTTTTTTTTTTTTTTAAAGAGTGATAAAGAATAAAATATGGAATAATTTTCCGTATTTTTTTTGTCAAGGACATTAAAAGGAACGTAAGGAAAGAAAAAAAGAATTAGAAGGCAAAATTTCTTTAAATTGAATTTCCTTGTTCTGAAAATAAGGAACATAAAATTCTTCTGCTGGGGTTTTTATCTAAACCACGTTTGGATCTTGTTCCTGGTTCAAACAAACTCAACATCAGCTGGAATATCTGACTGAAAAAAAAAAATAATAAAATAAATAAGATCATTTTTCTGATAAGATTAAAATTACCAGAAAATAAAAATTCAGAATATCAAGGTCATTTAACATTCTCTCTTTTTTTTTTAACAGTGTAGTCAGGCTGTTATCGATTTATTTTCTCAGGCCTTTTTTTCCCTTCTATTTCCTGCTTTGAACACCCTCGGAGGATACCGTGACATTGGTGTGTGATCTTTGTGCGATCCGATCGAACCCAGAGAGAGGATGATGAAGTGTGCTTTTGTGTTTCGGGGTTATTCTTTCTCTCCTCCTTCCTGGTTCTTCTCTTTTGCCTTCCCGGGCCTCACAGGTCCTGGAACCCATTGTCCTCCTTCTTCTGCCTCCTTCTGAATAACTGGAATTATCGCCCTCTCTCTCATTTACACCCCCCCGATGACGCCCCCCGGGGTCATCGATCTGAGCTCGGCTCGTCAAACTAACCTGTTTTTGGGGTTTCTGATTAAGAAAGAAAGAAAATGAAGAAAAAAATAAAGGGTGGGGGAAAGAATCGAGCATTTCAAACGTAAATGCAGCATTTTATTTTTAATAAGTGAAATTAATAATGGGGGTAATTGGAGTAATGCCGCAGGAAGATAATGAGAACTGAACTGAGCCGTCCTGAGGGGTCACGAGAGAGAGAAGGGGGGTGGGGGGGTTAGGAGGATAGGAGAGCAGGGGAAATTACAGCAGGTCTCTGCCGATGCTTATCCCTCATCCTAACAGGATATAGGCCAGAGTTGATGTACGACATACAATATTATGTTCCGCCTGACTTGATGCCGCCTTCATTACGTGCGTCTGCTGCACACACGACAAACACATTTCAGGCATGGGCTTCTCTCCGTGCCGCCGTTTTGCATGTCTCTGCTTTGCTGTGTCTTAATTCTAATTTACTTTGTTTATTGGCTTTTTTTTTTCTTCTTCTTATCGTTGCTTCTGCAAAGGGATTAAAAAAAAAAAAAAAAAAAAATGCACAGTGTCTTGAACATATCTCTAACCTCCATCCATCTCATCCAGCTGCCCCACCCCCGGATGCAATGGCTCCGGCCATATCAGTGGGAGATACTCACGACACAGAAGGTAGGGCAGATTAAAAACCCACCCTCTGCCTATCTGTCTGTCTGTCCGTCTGTCCGTCATCCTCCTCGTTTTTTCCGGCTTGCAGAAGTGGAGAAAAAACGAGCTCCACCTTTAAAAGGGAAAAACTGAGGGGGTCATTTGTGGGAGAGGCTTTTGTTCAAGCAGGCATGAGACGCCATCGCTACACCTACATCAAGACATTCTTCATCTTCTTCCTTTTTCATCTTCTGGCTGTTCCCTTCAGGGGTCCCCACAGCGGATCCCCCGTATCCATGGTGCCCTGTCCTCTGCATCTTCTTCCGTCCGACTAACCAGCTGCATGTCCTCTCTCACCACATCCAGAAACCTCCTCTTTGGTCTTCCTCCTCTTTTTTCTGCCTGCAGCTCCATCTCCATCATCCTTCTACAAGTAGATCCACTTTCCCTCCTCTTCTTCACGTGTCCAAACCTGGACTGTCCCTCTGATGTCCCCCTTTCTAATCCTGTCCATCCTCCTCACTCCCAGAGAACAAAGCTGCTCTCACCACCATCTTTGAAATCTTTCCCTTCACTCCTGCTGCTTGTCATCCTCAACGTTCCTCCTGCCTCCCTTTCATTCACACACATGTATTCTGTCTTTCATTCCCCTCTCTCTACCTCCACCTCTCCAGGTTTTCCTACACCTTCTCTCACTACAGCTCCGTCACCAATGCAAACAAGGAGGGGCTCAGGGCCGATCCTTGGTGCAGTCCCAACTTGAACCCATCTGTCGCTCCTACTGCACACCTCACCTCTGTCATACTGCTTTCATACATATCCTGTACCTCTCTAACATACTTCTCAGTAGCTCCAGACCTCCTCATACGATCCAGCAGCTCCTCCTTCGACGCTCCGTCGTACTTTCTCTAAATCCACAAACACACAATCGTTACTTCTCCCTCAACACCTTCAGAGGAAACATCTCATCTGTGGTTCTCTTTCCTGGCATGATACTATACTGCTGCTCACAAACTCTCACCTCTGTTCTTAACCTAGCTTCCTCGACTCCTTCCCAGATCTTCATCAGCGTCATACCTCTGTAGCTGCTGCAGCTCTGAACATCAAACTCGTTCCTTTAGAATCACATCCAGGATCATTTTTCCTCCATTCCTCAGGAATCAACACATTAATGATGTTATTTTTTAATCCACCCCAGAGCCTCTACAGATAAAGTTTTTAGAGTCGAGCAGCAGTGACGTGTTCTTTCTCCAGGTTTGACTCTGGCCTCATCCTCCCCACTGATCCGGGTTCCTCGCCCTCTGATCAGACCTAGAGGGACCCGGGGCAGCGCACTGGCCCGAGACTCCTCTTTATTGAGGGGCAGATATTAGCTATCTGTTTACACTTGTATTCGTCCAGCGGGCAATTTCACATGCACTTTGTTTATGGATCATCCCTCAGCCTCCCTCCGTGTCTCCCAGGTGAGAGTAAGAGGGAGTTTATTGGATTTCACCCTCTGCTGCCTCGCCGGCCTGCCTCTCCATACAAGTTGTTCATTAAACGTTCCAGTCAATTGGCTGAGATTGGTTGTGATGTCTGAGTAAGCAAGCGTGGCGTGGCGTGGCGCCCCCCCCCCCCGGCCACATGTGTTGACTCGTTGTACATCCTGAGAAAACATCCCTCTCCGTGTCATAACAGGCTGTCACAGCAGTTGCCACTGGAGAGTTGAAACATCGGGGAGGACGGAGAGAATTTTCTTTTATAATAAGTCAGAAATTAAAGCTTTCTTTAACTACATCAGGCATTTATTTAAATACTTGTTTTTGTTCTTAAAAATATTATAAAACTCCACATCCGTCCTCGCTGGTGAGCTTTTAAAGGGCCTTCAGCTAACTGCTAAGCTAACAACTAAAGCTGAAAGATTGAGATTTATTAAAAAATGGTCTAAATTAAATGTTTTATTTTTTTTTCTATATATGAAGTAGCTGTCAATCAATCAATCGCATCTAAGCCATCAGAACGTGACACTCTAGCGCCCCGCTGTGGCATAGAGTTGAACAAAGAAATGTGGACGTTCTCATTTAACCAACGCCATGTCAATATCGTACACTGCTTGTTGATTGGTTAGGGAGGGCTTCCTCCCTCGGCGCATCATTTCCTACATTTTGGCCAATAGCAGATGATTATGAAAAAATGGAGCCTGAAAATGATCCAGTAGATCCCGCCTCCCGAGGAGCATAGTGAAGCCTGTCCTCTGCTCTCCACTTCATACAGACTGCCTTTCACCTTGCTGCCACTGTAAGTGTGGCTATTGACACATAATCTGATTTTCAATAATGATAATAGATATAATGAAATATAAAGATTAATTTTATGAATGATAATCAACATTTTTTAATGCTTAAATACAACCAGACTCTTTTTTTTAATTTATTTTGATCTCCCTCCTGCGTCTCAGGAACAGGACGATCGTCCTCTTCCTCAGTAGCACGCCCTCCTTTATTCTGTTTAAAGTCACGGACGCGATCAGACACACGAGGTTTACAGATTACAAACCTGCTTCTTATTCATGATCCCTTTCTCCATGTTATGTCCTCTCCGTCTCCTTCTCAGCGTTCTTGGTTGTCCCATAGCCAGAAAGCGCCGCCTGGAAGAGGCTGAAGCGGAGCAGGACCAGGACCAGGACTCGGAGCGTCCAGCCTCCAAGAGGAAGACCCACCCCCTGAAGCTGGCTCTGGACGAGGGCTTCAGTGCAGAAAGTGATGCCAGCAGCGAGGCTGAGGGCGAGGGAGAGAAGGGTGAGGAGGAAGCAGGAGAGACCAAGGGGGTGGAGGATGAGGCGACAGAAGATGTGACACAGCATGGACGGACAAACGGACAGATGGACGAGGAACAGAAGGAGGAGGAGGAGACCGATACACAGCAAAACACGCGTGCAGCGGAAGAAGGTAGTCTTTCTACTTGATCCATCATCATTAGCGAGGAGCTACCCGACCATTACTCTGTCTAATAAATTAGTCAACAGACCTGAGTTTTAATAATTAATCAGTAAGGGGAGATTCTTTAGGGGGAAAAACTGAAGTTATACTTGTTCCAGTAACAATACATTTGGGAAAAAGACACATTTTTTCCCTCCAAGTTAGTATCGTTGTCATATATATATATATATATATATATATATATATATATATTATATTATATTATAATTAATTTAATATTAAGAACTTACATAAAGAGGAACTCAAAACTACAAAATATTAAAAGAACCTCAAACCCAAATGCAGCAGAGGTTCGTGGATCCGTCACATCTGTCACTCTTAATCACTCCCTCATGACTTCTGACATGATAAGCCCCCGCCCTCCTCTAGCCAGAGAGCCAATCAAATTATCGCAGAGTAAACGGGGTGCTGTGACAGCAGCACGTCTAAATTTTTTCTTTAATGTGAAGGCAAAAAAAAAGAGATTTGTTGGCCGTTAAACTTGACAGACTATAAGACAAATAATAATAATTTAAAAAAGTCTGTAGTCCAAAACTTGCATCCAAACTAAGAGCCAAAAACGTTCTACCTGGAACCGCACTGGATCCATCATACGAGCTGTTAAAAAAAACTAAACATTGTTTTTTTTAGTAGGTTTCTCCGCTGTCCTGGACCTGAGGTCAATCAAGTGGGTGAAACACATCCAGGTTTTCTGTGAAGAATCCCGGATGTTCTGATTGAAACAGAAACAATCGCCGTCCCAGATTAAATACCTATTTGTCGACTTAGTATAGAATTTAAAATACAGGCTGACACGTGATGTGGAACTGAGTATTTACGGTATTTAGTTGAAGATATATTTAGATCAATGGTGAAATTAAACAAAGGATATGACAGAGAGAAACGGGTATAATTAGAAATTCATCTGCTACTTCAGCACCAAGGACAGCGCCGTGGAATAGTGTGGTGAGAGTTTTTTCTCCCTCTTTTTCCTTTTTTCTCACTAAAAAAGTCAATGCGAGGAAGTGGATTAGTGTCTGTTTGACGTCAATAATGCAGATTTGAGGTTGTTCATGAACCTGGTGGTACGGATCACGTGCCAGCAGCACATCCAGGATGTAAACTCGACGCGAGGAAACTTTTTTTTGCCGTGTGAATGAAGTTCAAGGTTCCTGTTTTGTGACCTCCACCCGTTCTGTCTCCGCAGAAGAAGAGTGTGTGATCATTGAGCCTGAGCTCGCAGCAGCGCCACCTGCAGCCGAGTGTCAGTCTCCCTCTCAGAGCGCCGAAGAGGTGGCCAACTCTCTCCTCCATCTGGGCCGAGACTCCACTGACAGCGCTCCTCCATCTGTGGGGACTCAGCAGCCTGCCGCTTTTGTTGCTGAGGTAGATGTCATCATGGAAGAAGAACAGGTTGAAGAAATGAATAGCAAGCAGGAAGGGGAAGAGGAGGAGGATGAAGAGGGGGATGAGGAAGAGGAAGAGGAGGAGGACGAGGAGGAGGTTTCTCACAGAGATTTGGAGTCACCTACTCTTCAGAAGGAGGAAGCTGCAGAGGAGGTAGAGGATGACAGGAGCAGCCATGTTAGCCAGGAGTGCCATGTTCAGGTCAAAGATGAGGAGGAGGAGGAAGAAGAGGAGATGGTCGCACCAGCCGAACATACTGCTTCATCTGAAGAAGGAGATGAGGAGGAACGCAGAGAGGTGAAACACACTCTGCCCATTTTCGATGTGCCAACTGCCGTCCGCACTATAACCAGCACCGCAACCGCTCAGGGAACCCACAAGGAGGCACAGAACCACAGAGCCAGTCCTCCTGAGGACTACAGAACCCACAGGGCCAGTCCCCTCAGTAACTACAACATCAACAGAACCAGTCTTCTGGACAACTCTCAGAAACGTAGCCCGCTTCAGAACTACAAGGCCAGTCCTCCTCTAAGCTTCAGCTCCCACCGGGCCAGTCCACTCCAGGAGTACTACAAGATCCACATGGCCTCGTCCTCAGCCTCCCCCGACATCATCGAGGTGCGCTCAGAGAAGTCTGAGGACAAGGACTATGATGACATGGATGGAGACGACGAACACGACGACGAAGACAGCCTGTCCCACCGCTCCCCGGTGATGAGCGAGTGCGAGATGTTCGACCTGACCCGGGGGAATCTGGGACTGCTGGAGCAAGCCATCGCCTTGAAGGCGGAACAGGTGAAGCCGGCCGGACCCAGAGAGCTGCTCTGCTCCCCGGATTTCCACCATCAGCGATACATCACCATGGACGACAGGCCCAAACACCTGGACGCCATCCGCAAGAGCTACTTCGGCAAAGGTAGGTCAGAGAAGGAAGGAGAAAGGCATGAATGTGGGCGAATGCTTTTCTTGAAGATAGATTTAAATGACAGGGTCCACTTCCAGTTCAGCTTGGTGCTGTCCCGCGGTCGCGTCCTGCTCCCCTTTGTCGGTCCTGGTGTAAAGTTAGGCGCACAAAGCAAAAGAGTTGTATTTAGTCTCTGAACCTCCTCTCATAATCAGGCTTCTACCTAGATTTTGTTTTTTTTTGTTTTTTACAGTGCACACTGCTAGATTTTAATGAAAAAACTTACATTTATGGTCACACCTAAATGTTGTAGTTTTTGCATATAAAACTCCCCCTAGTGGACAAATGTGTTATTTGGCAGGTAAAATCCCTCTTCGGGTAGAAAATCCCGTTTTGTCCCATCTTGGATCCATTGTCGACCCAATTGGTCAAAAAGGAAAGTCCTCCTGGTCCCATGATGCAAAAACCGTGTAGAATAACATGAACTTCGTGCTACTTTGATTGCAGAAGTTATTCACGACCCAAATTCATTGACCGTTTGTCTTCAGGGTGTTTCTGTAAGATAATTTTAGAACCTTTTTAACTAAAAAGAAAAAAAAAAGGAGATATAAAATCAGGTCTGGATAGAAATACTTGGTATTTTTTTGTGTTTAATCACAGATTACTGAGATATTTGAAGTTTATTTTTGAAGGTGTCATACAGGTGAGTCTTAACTTAGCAGAACCAATCAGCAGACCCGGTTTTTAAAGGTTCTCAGGTGTGTTTTGGGCCTAAAAAACCCAATTTGAGTTGTATCTCACATTTCCTTTTAAGAGGTGCGTCGGCACCTGCTGCATTACCATTTAAACAGAAACACTGATTTCAGTCAGACACAGGTCTGTGCTCCTCCGGGCGTGAACAATCTGCCTCCACCTCCTGCACCACCTCCTCTCAGTCCTCTGTCACAAACAATTCCACCCGACCGCATGTGAGCAGATGCATCAATATTTAACCGAGGAGGCGGAAGGCTGTGGATGGCTCTCTGATGTACGAGGAACGCCGTCTGCAGATTGGGTGGGCCTGGTCGTAAAAAACAATCTGATCGACAACAGATGGGATGTGAGTGGCTGAAACAATAAATCATTGACGAGGAAAAAAAAAAACGAGACCCCGCGGCAGCAATTAACCCTTTAATGTCCCTGCAAAGAACAGACATGTGGAAAAACGGTTTCTTTGCATATATATATATATTTCTTGCCTTAGACACGTTCACCATAACACGACATAAAGCATTTCGGTCAAGCAGTGAAGAACATCAGATTTATGAACTTATTTTATGATGAAATTCTGTATTTCATGGTAAAACCGTCTCACCTCAACCTTTCGTCAAAGCCGGTTTTTAGAAAAGGATTTGACTCTTATAAGACCTTTTATTGGTGTCATTAAGTTCCTCTATTCTGTTTAGTGAGTCCTCACAGGCTTTAATATGCCACATAAAAGGGTCCTACTTATGGAATAAGACTTTCTATAGCCTCCTGTTCGACCCACCCTTTGGCAGCTTCAACGTCACCCAAATGTTTTCATCTCTAGGAAACGCCAAAACCCACCTCCTGATAAAGTTCTATGTAAATCTGTCCATTACTTTGTTTGTTTGCTGAGGAACAGACAAACAAACTGTACGGACATCAGCTCCTTGGTGGAGGTAAAAATAATAATGATGTCATTTCATTCAGAAAAGACAAAATTTAGTTAAGATGAATGATTTAATACAACGGCAGATCTGTGATAAAGAGTCTGTTACACCGCCTTTGGCGCTCAGACACTTTCTGAGGGATTTTGATGGAAGGATCTCCGCCCTGAGTAGCAGCATGGAGTATCCCCCCTCTAGAGTCTGGATATTGGTGGTGGTGGCGGCTGATGACCCTGCCGAGGCCGATGAATGATGAGGCCGTTGGATCTCTGAGGACTAGGTGGAGATGGGGAGGTGGAGGGCGCTCGAACAAGCAGCATGGAGTCGTGTTTAAAGACAGCTGCTGATGGGCGGAGCATGAAGGTGTGACACAGTGATTGGATGAGATGAGGCTAACTGACCAGGTGCCGCTGATTTATCAACGATTGCCCTAAGCGGTGCAGCAGGTAACTGAGACCAAGCAGGGGTGAAAGGTGAGGATAACAGAGGGGTGTGAGCCGTAACCGCGGCTGTGGTGCACCAAAGGACGGTCTTTCTGATTGAACTTTAGCTAGATCTCCATGAGTGGACATCAACCAGGTCCACAGCAGCGGGTCCAACTCGATCCATGTGACCCATGCATTAATGAGACACGTGTCAGAACCACATAGACCTCAGTGCGAGGAAGAACTGGAGTTATTTGAGGAAAGGTTGGTTTTGCATTTCCGACACTAGAGGGAGCTTTAACTCCAAATGGGTCCGGCCATCATTTCTCAACCAACGGTCCAATTTAGGCCAAAGTTGCTGCGTATGAAAGGAATTTATCACATTTCCTTTTAACACTTCATAATGTTAATTAATTTGAGAAGTTCAATCAGGGTGATTGCCTTCACAACGCAGGGGATGGGGGGCTTTTCAGGGACACAGCCTAGCTGGAGGCAACGACAGCAAAGGGTAGTAACATCGAGAAAGATTCAGATTTCTGAAATTCTTATCCCCTAACGACACGAAGGGACTGAAATCTGGCCCTTAAGCGTCGCACCACCTTTTCAAGGTGCTCCGCCTCCACACCCAGAACCACCCGTCAGGTGAGCTGGTCGGGCCGTACGTTTGGCCTCACGCTGGTTAGTGTGCAGGAAACGCGCTGAACTTGACAAATGAATGAACAGCAGTCGGGAGAGCGGTGAGTCAGTGAGCTCCTCCTCCTCCTCCTCCTCTTCCTCCTCCACGCCGATGGTGATGAAGTGGTTCCAGATGAAAAGCAGCTGAGAGGAAATGCTTGAGGAGACAACGGTCGAGGGAGAGGAAGAGGAAGAGGAAGGGTGTTTGTTTACATGCCTCTTGCGTCTCGCAGTTGGCACGCTGCCCACTTGTCATGCTCCTCGCACTATCGCGGTCGTGTGATTACACGCCTGCTCCTGCTGCCCTCTCCTTGGCCTCGGCTCCCTCCTGCGGTGGCGTTCCTGTTCTGCTCGGCGCTAATTAGGAGATGCGTGTCTCGTTAACATTCAATTTGAAGGCCAATAGAGCATCGCAGCAGCCTCGCGCTCCTCCTCGCTCCCTCCGGCGCCGCCACCACCGGCAGCAAAGGAGGAGTCGGCATCTAATTATGGGTGAATGACGGCGCCGTGATTTCATCCCCGCTGCATCTTCAGGCGCCACGTTTACAAGGAGCAGGAAATATTCAAAGTAGGTCGACTTCACCCAGCCCAACCGGCTCAGCTGATTGGTTATCGCAGGTTAAGCCTGTATGACGTCGCGAAAAGTGAAAAGATCAAAACCATTTTGAGGCGACGAACGTAGAAAAGTTGAATATTTTAGATTTAATGAGGACGTTTCTGTCCTCAACATGCTGAGTGGATACATAGACAGTAAATGACAAAATTCCTCCCAAAAAGCAGCAAAACCAGCGACTTTACGTCCCAACATCCAAAATCACCAAATAAATCTTATGTTTAAATCATCTTTTTACATAAACAGCAGCAGTTTTACCGTAAATAATGCCGTGACCACGTAAAAGACGTTTACAGTTAATTGCCAGAAACAAATTAACTGTAAACCCTTTTTAAAAGGACATTAAAGGAAACATATATATTTATACTGTATATAGCTATATTCTTAGTAAAAACGTAATAAAAAAAGCTAATTCCGTACTTTACACGGAATAATAGATACTTTTACAGTCGTGATGTTTCCCGTCAGATATACCATGAGTTTTTATTTTCACAGTATAACGTTTCCTCATATTCTGACCATAAAAAAAAACAGAAAGAAAATGATTTACTGTTTCTGGCTTCAGGTTGTGTTTCAGACTCGTTGTGTTTTGGGTTTTTTTTACGCGAGGAGCTGATGCAGATGGTGCCGCTTTTACGTAAAGCGGTCTGAAATATGTCTAGATTTCGCGCTCAGCCGAGCGAACCGTCTGATGGCTTTAACCGTTTGCTTTTTTGTCCTCCTCTCTCATCCCACCATCTCCTCTCATCACTCATCTCTTACTTCCTGTCCCGCTCCATCCAGAGATTAGCAGGCCAGAGAAGAGGGAAATCAAGTGTCCCACCCCGGGGTGCGACGGGACGGGTCATGTGACCGGTCTCTACCCCCACCACCGCAGCCTGTCAGGCTGTCCGCACAAGGACAGGATCCCCCCCGAGAGTGAGTGTCCTCCTCCTTGGCAGAAATCAAAACCAAGCAGAAAAGTGACAGTGATGAAGAACCCGCCGCGTCTCCTCACTGTGGAGTCAGACATCCCA
Source organism: Lophius americanus (assembly GCA_037951165.1). Lineage (NCBI taxonomy): Eukaryota > Metazoa > Chordata > Actinopteri > Lophiiformes > Lophiidae > Lophius > Lophius americanus. The sequence goes on from JBBDHG010000378.1 coordinate 87,573, forward strand.
AATGTCTGACTCCATGTTTGAGCCCGAGTTGATTTCTTCAGAACTATCTCACCATGAGGTCCGCGTCCTCGTCTTCTCACGCGCTGATAATGGAGGTTTCACACAAACGTGCTAAAACACAGAATATAATGGAATCTAAATGAGATTTTTTGTTTTATTCCCCGCAGCTTCTGTTTAGTGTAATTACATGTAATCACACCGATACTTCCTAAACGTATCAAAGGTCATCAGACCGTTACCACGACTATAGGTCCAATTATATGCTGCTCACTAAACCTGGTTCTCCTCCTAATTCTGCTGGTGTTTATAGTTGGAGGCTGAAAATGTGAAAGGTTATGAGAAAAGTCATGTTAAAGACCCGGTCCTCCTTCGTCCTCAAGTCTGGACTGTGAAGGCGAACAGAACTTTGACAAAGCACCTCAGGTTACAATCGGGCAGAAGATCAGAGATGTATTCAAGAGCAAGTTCAGAATGGACCCAAAACAATCTTAACATCCATTCTAAACGTAACAGGAAGACCATTCAATGAGAATCTCCAACATTGTTTTAGACAGATGATGATGATGATGATGATGAAGATCTCTGACCCATGTGACCGCTTCTACTTCTCCTCAGTTCTGGCCATGCACGAGAACGTGCTGAAGTGTCCGACTCCCGGCTGCACCGGCCAGGGCCACGTTAACAGCAACCGGAACACTCACCGCAGGTACCGGCATTCGCCATCCCAGGGATTCTGGGTATTTGTGTGTTTTCTGAGTGTCGAACTCAGATATTCATGTATGCAGGCGAGCCGACCTGCTTCTCCACAGACTTACATGGTCAGCAACATGTTCTCCCTTGATATTAATCTTCTCTCTCTCCTCCTCCTCCTCCTCTTCATCTGTCCCTCCAGTCTTTCTGGATGCCCCATCGCTGCTGCAGACAAGCTGTCCAAAGGCCAAGATAAGCCTCATCTCTCTCAGCCAGGCAGCGAGCTCAAAGGAAGTCCCAACGACAGGGTGCTAAGGTGGGTCGTCAGACATGTTCGCCTTTCACAACCAATTAGTTTTGGTGCCTCAAAATCACAAAAAGCCGTTAAAAAAAAATGGCGAAAACAGTACTTAATATTTAATATAAGAATGTTTGTCTACACACTGAGTAGTCTAATACACGTCTGCTTATCTACTGATGCCCCTCCCCTTCTTAAAGTCTCAGAATTGAGGGAACTTTTCAGAACTTTTGCAATATTAAGGAGCAAAAAAAAAAGTAAAAATCCTAGATCCACCCCTTTATCTGAATCTGCCATGTTAAAGCCCGAAGGAGGAACCATTTCTTTCACAAGCCGACACAAATCCAGTGACAAAGAAAGGGGAACTAAGGAAAGTTCAAGTTATTTAATTCTACTTTACTTTGTTTTAGGAAACTTTATATTTCCTAAAACACTGTTTTAACCACCAACAGGCCTATAATCAGGCTACTATCCAGTTTTTGCTATATTTTACAGTCCACAATTCTACTTTTTGATGAAAACCCTTATGTTATGTCGTAGTATGTGCATATACTCCCTCTAGTGGACACAGGTGGTACTTTGCAGCCAAATACCCTCTCTTCGGTCAAAATCCCATGTTAGGCGCATTTTGATCCATTGTCTATCCAACTGGTCCATATGGACGTTACTGCTCGGCACATTTCACAATAACTGTGTAGAATAACATGAACTTTGAGGTATTTCTATCAAATTTGATGCAGAAGTTATCAAAGACTTTTTTAAGCAGATTCATTGATTGTTTTGTTTCATGCTTATTGGAGATTTGACCCTTTAAATCCCCAACAAAACTTTCTGCTTTTACTTTGTAGCACTTTGAGATTTGATCTAAATGTAAAGCGCGTTATTAATTAAATGTATTATTATTATTATTATTATTAAAACCAATGATTTGGGACATGGACCACTACAGGACTCTACTACAGGATTTAAGCTCTTTACTTATAGAAAATAAACGCTAAAGTTACTGAAAGCTAACAAAGTGTGACAGTAAAACTTTAACTTTAACATCACACAGAAACCAAATATTACCGATTACAGAAGCACAAACAAGCCGGCTAGGCTAATCAGTTAGCTCGACTTCGGCTAACGTGCTAGCAGGCTGATTAGACCTCACTTACTTCACCAGCAGTGCAACAAACACAGAAAAATAGCTGAATTCATAAAAACAACCAAACAATTTCCCCATATGAACGCTCTAGCATTTAAATCAAACTTACATCTTCTCGACTTCCGCTCCAGAATAATTACACCGTCGAATGAACGCGGGTGAAAACACACCCGGAAATGCTGCGCGATTTCAGCGTAAGATTTTCAAAATAAGAGTCTCAACTAAAAATGTCTATAAACGTGAAGAATTCACAACAATAGTTTTTATAGTGTGATATAATGTTGTTATAGTCTTGTTTTATCTTAAAATACCAGATTACTCATTCATAGTAACAGGTTTGACCTTTCTATAGACACCAAGTAGATGCAGATACACCTGATAGTTGTGGAGCTAAGTTTATTTTGAAAGTGAGATTTAAAGTAACCAATAAACAGATTAAGGTTAATAACGAAAAACAACAAGCAGCTCTGAGGAACATTTGAAAACCAAAGATAAAGCTCTAATAGAAACCTTCCACAGCCTTTCATTAGACACTTGGTTTCCTTTGTTTTCATTGTGAATTTAATTCAATCTCAGCCTTAGATGCCTTCCAGCAGCAGTGGCGCTCCATAGTTACGAATGTAAATGACAAAACTGAGTGGCCATAATGAACCTTCCACCTGAGCAGCATAGAGGAGCTGTCTCCTCCGATCCTCTCTCCTCCACGCGGCCGAGTGACTCCTCCTCAAGGACGGCCGTTTTACGACGGCCTCGCAGAAACACACAATAATGACCTTGGTTATTGTGACCGTCGCTGGAATGGTTCAGGATCTTCATCATTACTGTCGCCTTAGACGTCCCTTCATCTCCATTCATCTCCCCAGCTGGTCAGGCGCCGTGATCATGGCCTGAAGAATGATAATTATCACCAAGCAGACGGCGGTATTATGCCATGTTTGCGCTCCTACTCGCTGGTATTTTAATTAATAATGCAGCTGATAAGCTAATTATGCGAGTTGTAGGGACATTGCGGGAGGATAGGCAAAATAATTGCCTTCCTTGAGGAAACCCTAATCAGCGGTCAGACAAAGCGTGGAGAATCAAGAGCATAACAAGGCGGGCTTTGTTTCCCCGGACAAATAAAATGAGCTTGTTTGTCCGGGCCGGAGTATTCTTCACGCGGAACCCATCTTCAGACGGAGTTCATATACTCGGATATACCAAACGCTCAAACAGATGAGTCACGCAAAGTTTTCCTCTGTAGTTATAATCCAGCTCCAAATGTTCCGCTTTTGAAGGCCGACGCGGGTCGGGGCGGCCGAGCTCCTCGCTGAGCGCAGCAGAAACGGCGAGGAAGGCGACTCCTTCCCTCCCCTGCCTCCTCACCCCTCTGCCTCCGCTGCCGTATCAGTGAATTTACGGCAACAGGTCTGACAAAAGCGCCGACTCTCCAGGAAAACGAGAGGGCTTAAAGCTCATAAATTCCGTGCTGTACAAAATGCAAATGTGCCCTCTGCTGATAAGAGAGCTTTTAATCCCGCTGCTCTCCTGCTAAGTAGACTGTTGGCTCTATCTTCACTCTCTCCATGTCACTCTGCCTCCCTCTCCTAATCTTTCACCCTCCTCTTCCTCTGGCTCTTTGAGTGTTCATTGTGTGGCTCCTTCTTCTGTGACAACTATTCAGTAAACTTCTTGCGCTATCGTCTCGTCTGGACTATTTAATGTCTGTATCTAGTCTCATGGCTTTTACAGCACAGATGTAATTATACGACAAAATGCGTCGCTTCATCACGACTATTGTAGCCTCTGTTTTTATGTGACGATTTAAAAAAAAAACGGTTTGAGGGAAATAGAAATTCACTGAAGCTAGGTGTGTGTGGCACGGCTAATTAGCCAGTTGCGCGGCCGGCTAATTAGCTAGGTGTGTAACTGCCTCATTAGCTAGGTATGTCACCGGCTAATTAGACAGGTATGTAACCATGGCAACTTGTAAAATCTAAATCTAAAAATGTTATAGAAATACAGAAAGCAAAGACATCAAAGACATCAGGTCACATGTCGAAGACATCTGAAACATTAAGTTACAAGTCACAAAGAGAGTAAAGACATCAAGTCACAAGTCAAATACATCCGATCACATGTCAGTGATATCAAAGACATCGGGTAACATGTCAAAGACATGAAAATCATCATGTTACTGGTCACAAAGACATCAAAGACATCAAGTTATATGTAAGAAAGACATCAAGTCACAAGTCAAATACATCCGATCACATGTCAGTGATATCAAAGACATCGGGTCACATGTCAAAGACATGAAAATCATCATGTTACTGGTCACAAAGACATCAAAGACATCAAGTTATATGTAAGAAAGACATCAAGTCACAAGTCAAATACATCCAATCACATGTCAGTGATATCAAAGACATCGGGTCACATGTCAATGACATCAAAGACATCAAGTCACATAATCAATGACATCAAAGACTTTGAGTCACATAATCAAAGACATAAAAAGACATTATGTCACATGTCAATGACATCAAAGACATCAAGTCACATAATCAATGACATCAAAGACATCAAGTCACATAATCAAAGACATCAAAGACATCAAGTCAAATACATCAGATCACATGTCAGTGATATCAAAGGCATCAAGTCACATGTCAATGACATCAAAGACATCAAACACGTAATCAAAGATATCAAAGACATCAAGTCACACGTCACAAAGGCATCAAAGGCATGATGTCACATGACAAAGACATAAATTCAGGTGTCACTAAAGCATCAAGTCGCATTTCAAGCGTGACGTTTTTCTCCTCCTATGTTTGAACTTCGACAGTTCAGTAACGAATATAACTCTGGCTTTCAGATATCTAGTAGTAGGATACATGCCTTTAATCAATAACCAAGTCCGGGTTCATACAGTGAAAAAAGTCCAGCTTTATACAGATGCTTCGATTCGATCATCAGGCACATGTAAGAATTCTTTAGAAACGTTTTTGTTGCATTTATCCACCTTTGTGTCCCATCTCTCCTCACTTACTCCACACCCATCGCCTCACTTTTACTTTCTACTGTATTTGTTCTGAACCCTTCCGACCTCTAACCCTGATGTCCGGTCCGTTTCCTCACAGGCCCATGTGCTTCGTGAAGCAGCTGGAGATGCCCCAGTATGGCAGCTATAGACCCAACATGGCTCCCACCACGCCGCGCGCTAACCTGGCCAGGGAGCTGGAAAAGTATTCCAAGGTGTCCTTCGATTATGCAAGCTTCGATGCTCAAGTGTTCGGGAGGCGCATGCTTGCTCCAAAGATGCCCACCAGCGAAACCTCACCCAAAGCCTTCAAAAGTAAGAAAAGACCCACTGCTTGGTTCTGTGTGGTTCCGTCACTGTGGTGGGAATGTGAAGAAACCTCAGCCTCCCTAGTCCTGTGAAAACCTGACGCCCAGCAGCTGGTTAGCTCAGCTTAGCGTCTGGATAGCTCAGCTTAGCGTCTGGATAGCTCAGTTTAGCATAGAGTCTGGTTGGTTTAGTTTAGCATAGAGTCTGGTTAGCTCAGCTAAGCATAGAGTCTGGTTGGTTTGATTTAACATAGAGCCTGGTTAGCTCTGGTTAGCTCAACTTAGCATACAGTTTAGTTAACTCAACTAAGCATAGGGTCTGGTTAGCTCAGCTTAGCATAGAGTCTGGTTGGTTTAGTTTAGCATAGAGTCTGGTTAGCTCATCTTAGCATTGAGTCTGGTTTAGTTTAGTTTAGAATAGAATCTGGTCAGCTCATCTTAGCATAGATTCCCATTAGCTCAACTTAGCATAGAGTTTAGTTAACTCAACTAAGCATAGGGTCTGGTTAACTCAGCATAGCATAGAGTCCTGTTAACTCAGCATAGCATATCTTAGAATAGATTCTTGTTAGCTAACTTAGCATAGAGTCTGGTCAGTTCATCTTAACATAGAGTCTGGTTAGCTCAGCTTAGCATAAAGTCTGGTTAGCTCGTCTTAGCGTAAAGTCTGGTTAGCTCATTTTAGCATAGTCTGGTTAGCTCAGCTTGGCATATAGTCTGGTTACCTCAGCTTAGCATATAGTCTGGTTACCTCAGCTTAGCATATAGTCTGGCTAGCTCGTTTTAGCATAGAGTCTGGTTAGCTCAGCTTAGCATAGAGTCTGGTTAGCTGATCTTAGCATAGAGGGATAGAACTTCCCCCACAACACCTCCATAACATTGAATCTGATGCTTTCGCTCTGATTGTAGCTTTTTATTTTATGTAGATACATTTTTGATTTAGTTAATAATTATAACTTTTATTTATTTATTTTTATCCATTTCATTCCACAAATTGGATCCCGAACGTTTTTACCGCATGTTTCTGGTCTTAACTGTCTTCAAAGGTGCTCATAAATAAAACATGGTACGATTATTATTTATATATTCAGGTTGCTCACATTCACCTATACTAGAGGTTATTATGGTCTGTCCACATCAGCTCTCATTGTTTCTCCCGTTTTGTGGAAAATGTTCCTCGGATACAAAATTATATCGTTAGATTTTGTTCTTTGTGCGAAAAACAAAAACAAAAAAAACGACGACCTGAAGCTCTTGTCTTGATTGTAGTTGTTATTTTTCTTCTTTTTGGGCCTAACTCTATAAAAGATTCTATAAAAGTGCCTTTTTATAAGTTATTATTATTTAAAATACATGTTGGTCTTTGTGTCCTACAGCCAAGCCCTCGTTCCCCGAGTCCTCCTCGCCCAGCTTCAGTCTCCACGGCTACGGCAAAACCTCCTCCTACGACTACTCCCATGATGCCGAGGACGCTCACATGGCTGCCACCGCCATCCTCAACCTGTCCACCCGCTGCTGGGAGAAACCTGAGAACCTCAGCACCAAACCCCCCGGCAAAGTAAACCCACCGCCGGTTTATTAGGATTTACAAACTGTTTTCTTTCCTTTGCATCAGCTGGTTATCTCCGTCACAACTCTCGCTCTCGGGTGGGGGAGACGTGGGTTCGAATCCCAGTCAAAAGTGGGCGGGGCAGAAATCACGTGTGGACCCCAATAGCAATCCGGCCTTCTCATACCCGGGTAAATGGGAGGGTTGTGGGAAAAGAAACCCGTACCCTTAACCCAAATCGATAAAAAGCTCCACGAGACGATCTGCTGGGGCGACCCCCCCGCCAAAAGAAAAAAAAAAAAGCTTTATTATTAGAACAGGAAGTAGGTCCCTCACGGCATATTCCTCATAAATGTGAGAGGAATCTGTCGTTTATGGGTGGTGTATGTCGACGGATGGGTGGAGGTGGATGGAGAGGAAAACTACATGAGGAAAAATGGAACTGCATGAAATATATAGACGTAGTTTTTGTGGAGTTTTTTCCTGCCCTCCTTTGTGGTTATGATGTGATTGTGAAATATGGAGGGGCCACAGCTGGTGAGGAGAGGAGAGGTGGGGTGGTGGTGGTGGTGGGGGGGCTGCAGTGGTGGGTGTGCCATCACTTTCTCCCTATCAGCTCTGTGTGAGTTTATCACCAGGAGACTGGAGGCTTACAGCATTAGGGTGGTGTTGAGATGCAGTTGCATCACCTCTCCGGTCTGCTTTCATCCCTCCATCCCACACACATTTCTTCATGTTGTTATTGAATATGGCTGACTGCCAGTTCCCTGGATTACTTTTCCACCAGGTAGCCCTTTTTCATTATCTGCTGGACAAAGTCCCCCCCCCCGCGAATCTCTTCCTCCACCCTCTCTCTCTCTCTCTGTGTAATTGCACCACCACTTTCCCCCACATTGTGATTTTTCTAAAGGCCCCATCGCCTCTCAGAGGAGACAAAGTGACTGCTTCATCATTTTTTCGATTTCCCGACACGGTTTTGGGGGGATAAAAAGTGAAGATTAATGTATCTGGCGGCGCGTCAGCGTAAGGTGTTGCTCGGCGCGGCGCCGGTCCAGGAGCTCAGATCAACCGAGGACTGATCCCAAATCAGAACTGGCGCCAGTCGCAATCCAATATTGAAACGTTTGGTAAAGGGAGACCATCAACCGGAGTCGGTTCTGGGAACCGGTCCCGATTTTCCCTTTTTTTTTTTCTCCCGACCCTCCATTTTTCTGGCCCTCGTGAGCATTTTTAAAAAAGCAGGGCTCATCTCTCCCATTTGTGTCTGCTTAGCTGCCAGCGCTATAATAAAGACGGAGTGATGAACCGCGCCGTTAGCGCCGGTGTTTACAGACCGTATTAGACGTCTCTATGCCGGCAGGAGGAAGCAGTAAAGCTCCGGGTTTGGGCTCAGACGGCGCCGGGCGACTGGATGGATGTTTGAGTGCACTTTTACAAGCGGGCAAACGGCAGAAAAACACATTAGCGCTCCGACTAATCTGCATCTAAACTCTCCTCTCTGAATGTGGCTGCCGGTGAAATGAACTCGCGACTCAGGAAGATGGAGGCGTTTAAATGTGCTCGTAGCGTTCGGCGGCGGGGATCCGCTCACGAGGCTCGTTAAAACACTTTGATTTCACTATTTCGTGGAGAAAAAAAAGCAAAAAATGAAGAAAAAAAAGCCACTTGACTGATCCTGTTTATAATGTTACAGTGACAGCTTGTATATGCTAATGAGTAAGGGGCCAAGTATGGAGCCCTGGGGGACACCAGAATTCAAAGGTGGTATGAAAGTCCTATTTGATGAATGGGATTTTTATGTATTTATTATTTTTGACGGGTATATTTAAGTATGTTGGGACTTATTTAACAAAATTCTTTAAAAAGATACAAAAAAAGCAGAAATACTTTTTCAATAGCATTTTCTTCCTTGGTGAGAATATTAAAGGGTTTATAAAGTCATAATAAGTGAAATTCATCATGTACTATATTGTATGTATATTATATGTATACTACATATAATATATGTAATACTACATATACTACATGTATTAATCTGTGTATGTTTCTGCGGCCATAACTCCCCAACCATCAGTCCAGCTGTGTCTAAATTGAGCTCCAGCGGGATTTATTGTACAACGCAGGGGACTTGGGGGCTTTGGGGACTCTTTGGCCTCAGTTCTGAGTTTCTCATGTCTCATCTCCAGGAATTGGACATTGAGGTGGACGAGAACGGCACCCTGGACCTCAGCATGAAGAAGCCCATCAAAAGAGAGGGCAGCCTGTCCGGCACCAGCCCTGGGGTCCGGTCGCCGGACCCTTCGTCCTCCTCCTCTTCCTCACTCCTTCACATCGGAAGCGACGGAATGACGTCACCGAACCTGCACTCTTACAAGCAGGAGGAGTGGGAGGGGCCTCTGGATTACACCAAACCCAACCGCCAGAGGGAGGAGGAGCTGGACGAGGTCAGAACAATCAGACAAACGGCTTTTAGTCCCGCCGTTATTAGTCACACAGGAAGTGTTGCAGCATAAACAACAACAGGAAGAACTCCCCTAAGCCTTTTAAGTGAGAAACTCTCGTTTACATCATTTTATTTTGTTTTCCCCCCCCATCTGTAATTACCTTATTATAATTTTTTTTCTAACGGGCTCCTGCTGGGAGGAAACGTTGCTCCGTGCAGCAGAGGTGGTGCAGCAGAGGTGGTGCAGCAGAGGTGGTGTGTCAGGTGGATTGCATCATCCTGAGTCGGGCATATGCTAATTTCTTTTTTTTTACTCCTTTGAACGTGTTCAAAAGAAGTATAAAGGGCTCCGAGTTTACATTTTTCATGAGGACACTCTGCACCACTTGTGGAAAAAAGATTTAAAAAAAAAAAGCATTTAGATAGATTAAGATTTAGATTTAGGTTTACACAAATACGCAAAGCGGTCACAATGAATGAAAATCTGGACATAAACATCACAACAACAACATTTGTTTGTCTGATCTCTCACTTTTCCTGCTGATCCCTCAGATGGAGCACACGGGACAGTCGTTCGTCTCGTCCGACGCCGAGGACTGCGACATGATGCAGGACTGCGGCGAGGACAGGAAGTACCCCGGAGAGGTCACGACCCCCAGCTTCAAAGTTAAATTCATACCCAAGGATAACAAGAAGGACCTGCTTTCGTACGTTACCGCATTTTTCTGCAAAAATTCTGGAAAATATTGTTATTACTAATATATTACAGTTAGTAACCTGGGTTACACAGACATCAAAGCTAACGCAGAAATGTTTAAAAAATACCTTTAATGTTCCAAATATTGTTTTTTTACAAACCATTGTAGAGGAATGTGTTCATGGATTGGTGGGGTTCGTCTCGTGTTTTGATGTTGTGCGAGTCTCCAGTTATAACAGTGTAATAACACACTTAATAGTGTAATAACATAATTAACAGTGTAATAACACACTTAATAGTGTAATAACATAATTAACAATGTTATAATACACTTAACAGTGTAATAACATAATTAACAGTGTAATAACACACTTGACTTGTGTAATAACATAATTAACAGTGTAAAAGCATACTTGATAGTGTAATAACACACTTAACAGTGTAATAACATAATTAACAGTGTAATAACACACTTGACTTGTGTAATAACATAATTAACAGTGTAAAAGCATACTTGATAGTGTAATAACACATTTAACAGTGTAATAACATAATTGACAGTGTAATAACACTCTTAACAGTGTAATAACACAATTAACAGTGCAATAACACACTTAACAGTGTAATAACACACTTAATAGTGTAATAACATAATTAGCAGTGTAATAACACACTTAACAGTCGCCATGGTTACATGTTTGCCATTCTGTAGCATTTATTTTGTCAGTATTCTAACTAACATTTTACCTAATTTAACATGAACTTTAAGTTAAGTATTATTGTTGAGCATGTTAAAAATTCTGTCCTAAAAATGGTGCTAGATGAAAAAATCTGGTTTTAGCGAAACAACAAGTCTTCAGTTAGGTCTGTGTGATATGACTAGAATATTATATTTACAATAAATCTACAGTAAAAAATGATGCATGTCGCTATTTACCACACCGGTCTTCAACTGGTGGTTTAAGGGCCAAATTCGGTCTACGGGAGTCTTCCACCCGGACCATGAACCTTTTGACATGAAAGCATTAAATATAGATGTTAGGTATTAAACTTAATGGGGTGAAGGGTCTGTCGTGGGCAGAATATTAAAGATTTGCATCTCGATTTCCACAAATAACATACAGAAAGTAAAATTGGGGAGAATAAGCAGCTACAGAAAATGGGTGGATGGATTCCGTGGGTGGTAAAAAAAAAAAAGTTGCTAAAAGCTACTTCCTGTCTGTGACTCTGCTGCTGGCCTCATTTATGACTCTTTAGGGGTTAGGACTATAATCATACACAGAATTCAAATCTTATCATTTTGCCCTAAACCCTCCTTTACGATCCAGCCTCAACGCCGGCATCAAAACCAACGCCCCGATCTCCGACAATCCTCTGGGGACCATGAAAGTCGTTTCCTGTAGAATCTATTCAGGCCCAACGGGATGCCCTGAATCATACAGACTGGTTCATATTCCCGCCCTAAAGTCCTCATTGTGTGATTGGTCTAACTCTGGACCCGTGTCTTCTTCTGATCCTCACCTGGTGCAGGTGTCCTACCCCGGGTTGCGATGGCAGTGGTCACATCACTGGAAACTACGCGTCCCACCGCAGGTACGGACCTCCACACGTCCAAAGAAACGTACCCTAGCGCTCTGCATGTGAAACGTTAGCTCTGTTTAGAACGCGATAAATCCTCCACCTAGTTAAGAATGTTGTATTTGATCCTGGAACGCCGGAGGGCAACGATGAGCCAAAGACTGTCACCGACTCTGATGCGCATCAAAATCGCCATCTATCCTCTTCCGCCTAAATGACCTTGGTATATCTTGCATTCTTGATTCACTGGATTCTTTCTCCTCTCTCCTTCCTCTGCCTGTCCTGGACGCTTTCTCTTCTGCTGCCTGTCCTTCACTCGGCCTCCTTCCTCTCAGTCTGTCTGGGTGTCCTCTTGCTGATAAAAGCCTTCGGTCCCTCATGGCGGCCCACACCCCTGAACTCAAGTATGTCTGCTCTACACCTTCACTGCTTCTCACTGCCACCTCACTGCACTGCTGCTAACACTGGTAGCTCCTCTCTGGGTTCTACCAGCTGCTAACACTGGTAGCTCCTCTCTGGGTTCTACCAGCAGCTAACACTGGTAGCTCCTCTCTGGGTTCTACCAGCTGCTAACACTGGTAGCTCCTCTCTGGGTTCTACCAGCAGCTAACACTGGTAGCTCCTCTCTGGGTTCTACCAGAGGGCTAACGCTGGTAGCTGCTCTCTGAGTTCTACCAGCTGCTAACACTGGTAGCTCCTCTCTGGGTTCTACCAGTTGATATCACTGGTAGCTCCTCTCTTGGTTCTACCAGCTGCTGACACTGGTAGCTCCTCTCTTGGTTCTACCAGCTGCTAACACTGGTAGCTCCTCTCTGGGTTCTACCAGCTGCTAACACTGGTAGCTCCTCTCTGGGTTCTACCAGCTGATATCACTGGTAGCTCCTCTCTTGGTTCTACCAGCTGCTGACACTGGTAGCTCCTCTCTTGGTTCTACCAGCTGCTAACACTGGTAGCTCCTCTCTGGGTTCTACCAGCTGCTAACACTGGTAGCTCCTCTCTGGGTTCTACCAGAAGCTAACACTGGTAGCTCCTCTCTTGGTTCTACCAGCTGCTAACACTGGTAGCTCCTCTCTGGGTTCTACCAGAGGGCTAACGCTGGTAGCTCATCCCTGGATTCTACCAGCTGCTAAAACTGGTAGCTCCTCTCTGGGTTCTACCAGCTGCTAACACTGGTAGCTCCTCTCTGGGTTCTACCAGATATTGACACTGGTAGTTTCTCTCTGGGTTCTACCAGCTGCTAACAACGGTAGCTCCTTTCTGGGTTCTACTAACTGCTAAAACTGGTAGCTCCTCTCTAGGTTCTACCAGCTGCTAAAACTGGTAGCTCCTCGTGTCTGGGTTCTACCAGTCCCTAACACTGGTAGCTCCTCGTGTCTGGGTTCTACCAGTCCCTAACACTGTTAGCTCTTCTCTGGGTTCTACCTGCTGCTAACACTGGTAGCTCCTCTCTGGGTTGTACCAGCTGCTAAAACTGGTAGCTCTTCTCTGGGTTCTACCAGCTGCTAACACCAGTAGCTCCTCTTTGGGTTCTACCAGCTTTCGACCCTGGTAGCTCCCTTCTGGGTTCTACTAGCTGCTAACACTGGTAGCTCCTCATGTCTGGATTCTACCAGTTGCTACCACTGTTAGCTCTTCTCTGGGTTCTCCCAGCAGCTTAGCCTGCTTTCGGATCAGGGTTGGGTTAAAATGAGACTGAGAGTCTTGAAAGTTAGTCAGGGAGCGGGAATTCCGTCATGGCGACTTTCGATACTCATCTCTGCTCTTCACAGCTGGCAAACAACAGATACACAAATTATTTATGTTTTCATGAACTGAGAATAAAGTCAGACTTTAGCCTCAGAAATCGGACCGAACTTCTAATTAAAAAAGAAAAAGTGTCACCAAGTGGTCCTTCTCATCTTCCATACATTTGAATTGGGCATAAAAATACTGGCAGCTAAATTTGCAGAATTTTCCTTTCCAAAATACGTTGCCGTTTTTAATTTCTTGTTCCTTCAAACTAAAACTTACTTTATAATTACAGTAAAAAAAAAACAGTCAAATGGCAAGACACAATAAACTTTATGTCTTTTTTTACTTAATGTCTTGAATTCCGGAAACCCCAGCTTCCGGTTAATTATATAGATTTTTTTTTAATTTTTTTTTTTTACAGTGCATAGATCTTTCACCTCAAGCTGATTTATTTATATTTATATTTAATATATTTTCTTGTTGTGTGACCCAGATTAAAGCTGCATTTACAGTGTTGAAAGTTTTTTGGAATGGTCAGTTGCAGGTTTCCACCACAAGGTGGAGCATTTTCCTCCAAAATCACAATTTTGGGACTATAACTTCCTAACCGTTGGTCCGATTTGGACAAAACTAGGAGACATAACTACCCGTTTCATTTGAGGATCACACTTTGACCCAATGTTAAAAATAACCAAAAAAAACCCGCTGCTCGCAGGGCAATGAAGAGATGTTAACAAGTGGAGCACATACGTCCCAGTGACCTAAAAGCATCCCGCCATGAAGCATCTGTAAGGTCATGTTGTCTGCCGACCCCGTATTTAAATGCTAAACCGTCGTTCTGCCCTTTTCCCAGATGCCCCACTCCAGGATGTGACGGCTCGGGTCACATCACAGGGAACTACGCCTCCCACAGAAGGTAACAATCCAAAAGAAACCCGCAGACACACACACACACACACACACAGACACACACAGTCAGTCAGAGAGGCCTAGAGACAGTTCATGTTAGCTTCAGACAGGCATCACATCCTCACATTATGACCACACATATTCAGGCGTTTTGGTCTGTCAGATTCTTCTCTTGTTCTCTCCATCTATCAAGCAAACCCTATGTTATCAACTCCATACTTTCTGTTTTCAGTCTCTCTGGGTGCCCGCGTGCCAAGAAAAGTGGAATTAAAACTCCTACCAAGGACAACCAGGAGGACTCGGAGCTTTTAAAGTTCGTACCGCTCAGAAAAGCCCATAATGTCTGCTTTTAGCCAGACTGACGGTAAAAAGTAAAATGCAATAAAGAGAAAGCGAGAGGGAATCAGTCTGCAGGAAGTGATTGAATCAGACGATCAGGCCCTTTTACTGATGGGGAAGTAGACTTACTGCAGAAAGAGACTCTGAATGCAGTTTATGGCAGAGAATCAGAGAGTAGATGGGGAGAAGTGCCAGGTATTCATTCTGCATTTAAACACACAACATAGTCCTGTTAATATCAGACTGTACTGAATCATAGCAGCTCTTTGTGATTTTGATTTAAATGTTGTGTCGTCTTCTTTAATAATATGTTAAAAAATAAATCTTTTTTTTTTGGCCCAGTCGAGAAATGTAACTTTAAATTTTACATCAAAAATGTCAAACTCAAGCCTGTGGGCCCATAATTCTACCCGGCTCACCAGACGATGATAAAAAAAAAAAATGCCATAGAGACTACAAATCCCAGAATGCAACTCAAATTTTTGCATTTTTAAAAAAAAAAGAAAAGTTTTTCCCGGACCTTTGCTTTGAATTCTACAATGTAATGGTTCCGGTTCTGCTCATATGACTGTAATATAAATATTTTGTCATAATTCCTCTGATTGAAATATTCCAATTTAAACGTTTTTGAATAAACACTGACCCTCAATTTCGAATTCAAATTTGAACTCGGCCTCCTGTCAGTGATTGAGTTTGACATCATCATCATCGTTCTTCTGCTCTCTTGACGTGGAAGTTCTCTGTCTAACCTTTAGTTCTTCCCTTTATTTTCTCTCCCTGCTGCCTGGCTTCATCGCTTCTTCCTCCTCCTCTCCTCCTCCTCTCCTCCTCATCCTCTCCTCTCCCTCCGTCCCTCTGCTCCTTGCAGATGCCCGGTGCCGGGCTGCGACAGCTTGGGTCACATCAGTGGGAAGTACGCCACACACCGCAGTGCCTATGGGTGTCCACTGGCGGCCCGCAGACAGAAGGAGGGTCTCCTCAACGGAACGCCCTTCAACTGGAAGGCCTTCAAGACAGAGGGGCCCACTTGTCCCACCCCGGGTTGTGACGGCACCGGACACGCTAACGGAAGCTTCCTCACACACCGCAGGTACAACCCGTGCGTAGCATGAGCTCAGATAGCGTCTAGTAGTGTTGACGCCTGAGGCCAGATCTTCAGAGCCCCGCCCCCCTCTCTGTGTTTGTGTGTCGTCCCCCCCAGCCTCTCAGGATGCCCCAGAGCCTTGTTCGCCAAGAAGAAGGCCAAGTTCCCCACAGACGATTACCTTAGCACCAAGTTCAGAGCCGGCGACGGTAAGATTGAATATGCATGCACCGGCCAGCCACAACATTACGACCGGGTTTCGATGTTGTGGCTGAAAAATTCGACATTTTCATTGACAAAAATGTTCAAAAATGGATTGTGTCAGGGAATCAGAGGGTTAGTGAAGGATTTACAGATGGGATGTTTTATACTGAAGTATTTATCTAAGAGGGGTGACTCACCCTCCTCCTCGATCATTTTACTCCTTTTTCCTCAAATGATCAAAAAAACAGATTTTTCTTCATCATTCTCATATAATTCTACCTTTTTTACACTGAATGAAATCCAAGCTCTCTGACGGCGCTGGACTGTGACGTGAATGTAGAAGTTCTCACGAAGGTCATTTAATGTTGATGGAGTCCACAGTTTAGTCTATAATGGGGACCTTTGACCTTTGACCTTTCCTAATAACAGAGGTAACGAGGGTCCAGACGGATGATATTTCCATTCATTAGGAAACAGACAGCGGAACTTTCTCCCTGCTGAGTTTATTTGGTATTTTCTCTATAGAGTCGCCCGTCAACGTAGCCATGTTTGACCTTTGACCTGAAGAAGAACTTTATTTGTCAATGTACGACAAGCATACGATGAAACTGTAAAAACTCCCCGTGGTGTAGGAAGGTCAGCAAACGAATAAATCATTTGAAACACACTCAAATTAAATAAAAGAGCCATTTCTCTCTCCGCTCAGTCGAAAATAAATAGGCAGATAAAAAATAGTCTATATATAGTTTATATACCTAAAAAACAGAAGACACAATATTTATGTGGGCGTGTCTGTCTTCTCCTTTAGTTTTGGACAACGATGAGGACATCAAGCAGCTCAACAAAGAGATCAACGACCTCAACGAATCCAACAATGAAATGGAGGCTGACATGGTCAACCTGCAGACTCAGGTGTGTCTCTGGTTCTGTTCTATTTATTTTGTAAACTCAACAACAGGAGACAAAAATAAAACACTGAAGTTCACTTTCTCTATCCTGTTAAGGATGTGGATGATAAGGAACGGTATGTGGATGATAAGGAAGGATATGTGGACAATAAGGAAGGATATGTGGACGATAAGGAAGGATGTGTGGATAATAATAATAATGATAAGGAAGGATATGTGGATGATAAATAAAGATATATGGATGATAAGGAAGTATATGTGGATAATATGGAAGGATATGTGGACGATAAGGAAGGATATGTGGACGATAAGGAAGGATATGTGGATGATAAGGAAGGATATGTGGACAATAAGGAAGGATATGTGGATGATAAGGAAGGATATGTGGATAATATGGAAGGATATGTGGACGATAAGGAAGGATATGTGGAATATTAAGGTAGGATATGTGGACAATAAGGAAAGATATGTGGACGATAAGGAAGGATATGTGGACAATAAGGAAGGATATGTGGATG
>JBBDHG010000378.1:110000-115000 GCA_037951165.1 Lophius americanus
TAAAGACAAACAAACAAACAAACAAACAAACAAACAAAAGCAATCAGTGTTGTGTTGCTATCGGCTCTTTTGTGTGTTTGCTCTCGTCAGGTAAACCAAGAAAAAGCTTAAGAAACGTGAAATCTTACCTCGCTCAAGCGCTTTGTAGCGGCCAGAACTGGCTCCACCCCATCCTCTCCGATGTACCATAGATGCTTCTGGTTATTACTGTTGTTTCATTTGATTTCTTACTTTCATCAGCACAATGGTACGTAAACAAACAAACAAACAAACAAACAGAGGCTCTAATCCAGCCGGGAGTCCAAAAACACAAAAACACAAAACACAAAAAACACAAAAACACAAAAACACACACACGCCCTTGTAGCCTTATTCTAGATTTTAATTTTATGACGCACAAAGTGCCCGCTAAAATACTTCTACTACTACTTACCACTACTACTACTACTACTACTAATAATGATGATGATGATGATGATGAATATAGAGCTCGCTTTCTTTCCGGATTCTCCGCATTTTCTGCAATGTAACACTGTCCGTTGGCTGGGAGGAGACCGCGGCGTCAAGAGAGCGGCGATTGTTTCAGATGCCTTTATTTCCTCCGCCATGATGGCCATTATTACACGATATATACATTCTGTATAAATAGATTTTAAAGATACTATATATATATGAATATAAACATACATATATTTTTCCAGTGTAATTGTTGCTCTTGTATTACCTTAACCGATGGCGACTAGAGGAGAGGCGAGGCGAGGCGAGGTGAGGGGTGTTATGGGTAGGAGGCCGTTTCACCTCCTCGGCCGTCACTACGACCTGCTGAACTGTGGCTTTAAACGCACCATTCGGTCCCACCATCCACCACCAAAATCTGAAAAAGTGTTTTTTTTTCTTTCTTTCTTCCCTTTTTTCTAATGTGTGTGTGTGTGTGTGTGTGTGTGTGTGTGTGTGTGTGTGTGTGTGTGTGTCAGAAACAGCTACTGTATGTCGGTCGTACTACTGAACCGGAGAAAATGACGGTCCTTTTGAAGCTAGATGGTTTGTTCCTAAGTGTCATGTGACTTCATGTGCAGTGAAAAGACGAAGAAGAAAAAAAACAGATGATTTCTCTGAATAATGTTCTGCACAAAGTGTGTTTTGTGCAGTTATTGTAGTGTTACTGGCCTGCACTGTAAAAAAAAAAAAAGAAAAAAGAATCTGTCAAATTTACGGTAAAATACTGGCAGCTGTGTTACTTTCACTATTTTCCTGGTTACCTTTTACGAGACATTACGGTAAATTATCATGGAAAAGTTGATGTACTGTAAACCATGTATTTTTTTTTTTTTATATTCCATTTGTCTTCTACAGTAATATACAGTTTTAAATGTTACTGTCTCTTGACATTTGTAAGATCTTTATCGTAATGATAAGGCCTGAAATCTTACAAAACAAAAGTGTAATTTACGGTAAAATACTGGCGTTCGTGGTTCGTATACAAGACATTACGGTAAATTATCATGGGAAAAGCTGATGTACCGTAAACCCGTCAATGGTTTACAAGGGTGTTACTTAGAATTACAATAAATTCAGAACTGTAGACATTAGGCGTGCTTGTGAAATTACGGTATTTTTCTGTCAAATTCAAAAGAAGTTTGAGCTTTCAATTATTGTTATTTTTCATAATTCCCTTTGTCTACTAATATACAGCTTTAGAAAAATTAGACTCTAAAAAAAAAGTGTCTAATTTACAGTAAAATACTGGCAGCTGTTGTGACTATTGCTATGACTATTTTCCTGGTTACCTTTTATAAGACATTACGGTAAATTATAATGGAAAAGCTGATGTACTGTGAGCCCGTTAAGGGTGTTAAATACAATAACAATACATTTTTAACGTAAGACATTAGGCGTCCTTGGGACATTACGGTAAGATTCTGTTAAATTTACAAAAAGTTTGAATTTTCAAACATATATTAGTTGTTTTTGATAATTCCCTGTTTCTTCTACAGTAATATAAAGCTTTAAATTTTACTGTTAGTTGACTTTTAACAGATTTTTACCAGAAAGGTGAGGCCTGCACTCAACAAATAAAAAGTCTAATTTACGGTAAAATACTGGCAGACATGGTTACCAGAATTTCCTGATGATCGTATACAAGACATTACGGTAAATTATCATGGATTAACAGATTTACTTACAGACATCACATAAAATTACTTTTAGGCTAATAAGAATAATTACGGTAATAACTACGGTAAATCGTTTACGGTAAAGTACTGGAAGCTAGGTTTGTCAAAATGTCTATGTTACCATTTAAACAACATTAAACTATTGTAGATTACCACAAAATTACAGATATACTATCAACAAGTTTACAGTTTACAAGGATTTAACATAAAATTAACATAATTCTCTCTGTCTACTAATATTTTACTTTACCATTTGACAGTTTTTTACCGTATTTTCTTTGGAGCAGTTTGTGACAGATTGTTTGTCACATTATGTTGATTTGATTTCAGGCATATAATTCCGAATATAAAATTTAAGTCTTTGACTAATCCTTGATAATTCACTTTCCCTACTACTATTTTAAATTGGACTTGCCATTTGACAGTTTTTTACCGTAATTTCTTCGGGAACATTTTTGCAGTGTGCTAAATATCAGTACAACCTCAAGCGAGTACAGACATTAGAGACAAAAAAAAAGTAAAAAAAAGATCCCATCTAATTTACGGTAAAATTACAGCAATTTGAGACTTCCGACAGAGTAATAGTTACTTTTACGGTAATTACTTAGTGTTAACATTATGTTTGTATTTACAAATAAATCTGCCAGCTAATGGCTGTTTCTGACTACTCCCGTGAAAAACAGTATATTTTTTTTATTTTACGTTCTTTCTTTGGCCATTTGACAGTTTTTTACCGTAAAATCTTTGAACTTTTTTTTTTTTTTTTTTTTTTTTTTACAGTGTGCTCGCACTGAGCGCCTTAGGGTAACCTGCCCGGCCGGCTTTCTGCTGGATCTGTTGCATCTACTGTGGTGTTCAGGATGAAAGCAGTGTGTTCCTCTGATGTCATAGGCACGTTTTCAAAAAAAAAAGTGCTTTCACCCGATGTAGAATGAAACCCCTTTGTGCACTTTTCTGAATAATCGTCGAAAATGCCAGCATGTGTCTCCACCTGTAGGAAAAAACAAAACTTCAATAGATCTCGAGCAATAGCAGGTTTCCAGCCCCCCCCCCCCCCTTACTACTAAATGGTGCGTTTTACGACACAAAGCATCACAAAAACCTCATGTCGGATGTAGACCGGACTTTGATCCGGGTGGTTTTGGCTTGTCCTTAAATGTAGTAGAAGAAGAAGAGGAGGAGGAAGGAGGAGGCGTCGGTTTCTTTTTTCCAAACGAAAACCAAAAAAAAAAAGAGACTTGACAGGAAGCCGAGTTTGGTTCTCAGGTGACGGGAAGAGTTTTTAAAGCAGAGCAGAGAGCGATGCCACGGGTCGGCCGGTCAGCCGAGGCTAGAGGCGCCGGCAGCGGCTTTCATCTGGGCCTGGTGTGAAACGAGATGAGAGTGTGGGAGTGGGAAATTGATTTGCTGGGCTTCACAATCCCCCCCCCCCCCTTTGTTTAAGGAGGAGGCGTTAGCTGCATAAATATGCATCCATCACTCAAAAGAATGTCAAAGCATTTTATGACTTTTCACCCCCCCCCCCCCCCCCCCCCCCTCCTTCATGTCTTGCGTAACCTTTCCTCAGGAAGAGACGGTTTTAATGCATTCGCTTAACAAATTGGAGTATTCCTCCTCTCTTGAAAATGCCCGAGAACATCCGACCCCGGAGTGTTTAGACTGCAAATATTCTCCCAACTTATTTGAAATGGCGTGACCCCTTTTAAAGCGCTTGATGGAATCGTCTACTGAAGTATGTAAATGAAGAAAAACGCCGAAGCCATGACAGCGGGGAAAAAAAAGAAAAAATGTTAGCTGAGAAAGCAAAAGCGGCCTACGCTCGCTTCTGCGCCCACGGACTGTACGGTTTCTAATTTGCATAAAAAAGGGAGGGGTGTTTTTATTTTAAATAGCAAATGTGGTCTGGATCCAGGTTTCTTAAGCACCTGGAATTACGACTCCGTTAACGAGGTGAGGAGAGAGTTTAAGAGGGACCTTCAGCCGCGGGCATACACTCAAAAAAAAACTGAGTTGTTTGATTCAAGAAATGTCCTTTAGCCAACTTTGATCAATACGGCTGCGTTAGCTTTTCAAACTTAGCACACGTTAGCAGGATTAGCTTAAATTTAAGTCCGACAAAGGTGGATTGCTTTGACACAAATCGACCGTTAATCCAAATAAGTAGCATTTAGTTAAATGTACGTTGCTCATTTTGGTTCTTTTATTATTCATATTAATAATATTATAAAGTTTGGTTGAAAACGTTGAAATATCTGGATTAAGTAAATTCAACTACTCCTTTTCCGAATGTATGTTTATGCTCTTAATAAATCAAAAAGTACATTTTTGTCAAGAAATGTTCTTTAACCAACTTTAAGCAACATATCTGTGTTAGCTTTTTAAATTTAGCCCACGCTAGCTTAGAATTACGCCCAACAAAGGTCGCATGAGTTGAAACAACTCAACAGTTTTGACTGAATTAACTTATTTAAATTAATCCAAATTAATAGCATTTAGTTAAATGTTTGTTGCTTGTTTTTGACACTCACAAAACTTGTCGAGCAGAAAATGCGAAAGTTAGCCAACGCGATCATGTCGGTTCCACTAAAAGGTCTTTTATTTTTCACATCAATAATGTTCTTAAGTTTGTATGAATTTTCTTACATATCTGGATTAAGTTAATTCAATGAACCCGTTTTTGAATGTACGTTTATTCTTATCGGAACTCAAAAAATAAACGTCGTAAACTTAAATTAAATCACAAATGAATAGCATTCAGATTCAATTTATGTTGCTTATTTTGAGTCTGTTATTTCTCATTTTAATAATGTTTTTAAATTTGGTTGA
>JBBDHG010000378.1:120000-147959 GCA_037951165.1 Lophius americanus
ATAAGATCAGATAAGATAGGATAAGATAAGGTAATATTTGTTTATCTTTGCCACATCTCCCTTCTATACTGCTAAGAATGTATTTATTATGTATTTGAATAGTTTTGAGTCTTTCTAATCTTTTTTTTCTTGCACTTTTATTCTTCTGTACCCCTGAGAGGAGTTTCACTGACGTTAACAGATGTTTAATAAAAATATAAAGGCTATTCTATTCTAGTCTATTCTGTTTACCTCTACTCTTACCTCCTAACCTTAACTTACCTTATCTTATCTAAATATCACCACTTTATCTTATCTTAACTATCTTATCTTCAACCTATCTTACCTATCTACCTTACCTTATCTCATATCACCTCTATACCTTATCTAATCTTACCTCTTTACTTTATCTTATCTTACCTCTTTACTTTATCTAATCTTACCTCTTTACTTGATCTTATCTTACTTCTTTACTTTATCTTATCTTACCTCTTTACTTTATCTAATCTTACCTCTTTACTTTATCTTATCTTACCTCTTTACTTTATCTTATCTTACCTCTTTACTTTATCTTATCTTACATCTTTACTTTATCTAATCTTACCTCTTTACTTTATCTAATCTTACCTCTTTACTTTATCTTATCTTACATCTTTACTTTATCTAATCTTACCTCTTTACTTTATCTTATCTTACCTCTTTACTTTATCTAATCTTACCTCTTTACTTTATCTTATCTTACCTCTTTACTTTATCTTATCTTACCTCTTTACTTTATCTTATCTTACATCTTTACTTTATCTAATCTTACCTCTTTACTTTATCTAATCTTACCTCTTTACTTTATCTTATCTTACATCTTTACTTTATCTAATCTTACCTCTTTACTTTATCTTATCTTACATCTTTACTTTATCTAATCTTACCTCTTTACTTTATCTTATATTACCTCTTTACTTTATCTTATCTTACCTCTTTACTTTATCTTACCTCTTTACTTTATCTTATCTTAAATCTTTACTTTATCTTATCTTACATCTTTACTTTATCTTATCTTACATCTTTACTTTATCTTATCTTACCTCTTTACTTTATCTTATCTTACATCTTTACTTTATCTTATCTTACATCTTTACTTTATCTTATCTTACATCTATACTTTATCTTATCTTACATCTTTACTTTATCTTATCTTACCTCTTTACTTCATCTAATCTTACCTCTTTACTTTATCTAATCTTACATCTATACTTTATCTTATCTTACCTCTTTACTTTATCTTATCTTACCTCTTTACTTTATCTTATCTTACCTCTTTACTTTATCTTATCTTACATCTTTACTTTATCTTATCTTACCTCTTTACTTTATCTAATCTTACCTCTTTACTTTATCTTATCTTACATCTTTACTTTATCTTATCTTACATCTTTACTTTATCTAATCTTACCTCTTTACTTTATCTTATCTTACCTCTTTACTTTATCTTATCTTACATCTTTACTTTATCTTATCTTACCTCTTTATCTTATCGTATCTTATCTTTTTATTTCATATCATCTAAAGTCTTTTCCTTACTTTACCCCATTTTACCTATTTATCTTGTCTTATCTCATCTTAACTCTTTAGCTAATCAAATCGTACCTCTGTATCTTAATTAATCTCATCTTATCTCTTAACTTTAACTTATGTTAACTCTCTATCTTATCTGATCTTATCTTAACTTATCTTTATCTCATCTTATCTTACATCTTTAGCTCATCTTATCTTACCTCTTGACTTTAACTTATGTTAAATCGTTATCTTATCTTAACTCATCTTATATTATAAATTAAATGTATTATTATTATTATTATTATTATTATTATTATTATTATTATTATCTGATTTTATCTTATCTTATCTTAACGTATCTTACCTCTTTATCTTAACTTATCTTACCTCTTTATCTTAACTTATCTTACCTCTTTATCTTAACTTATCTTACCTCTTTATCTTAACTTATCTTACCTCTTTATCTTAACTTATCTTACCTCTTTATCTTAACTTATCTTACCTCTTTATCTTAACTTATCTTACCTCTTTATCTTAACTTATCTTACCTCTTTATCTTAACTTATCTTACCTCTTTATCTTAACTTATCTTACCTCTTTATCTTAACTTATCTTACCTCTTTATCTTAACTTATCTTACCTCTTTATCTTAACTTATCTTACCTCTTTATCTTAACTTATCTTACCTTTTTATCTTAACTTATCTTACCTCTTTATCTTAACTTATCTTCCCTCTTTATCTTAACTGATCTTCGTCTTATCTTATCTATCTTGTATAAATTGTGTTTTATTTTCAATCACTAGAGGGCGCTTCCTTTTCCAAAAACACTCTGTACATAACTTCAAATTTAATTTAATTTTAATTTTAATTTTTTTTACAACGCAGGGGATTGGGGCCTTTTTTTACAACAGCCTGGTTCTAGTAACTCTTAGGTAAACTGACATAATGGGGAAAGTCAGCTGCTTTAATGCTGTTAATACTTGTCGTACTCTAGAAATATCTTTATTGAGAAGGAAACACCTGAGAGATGTTACATAAACGGGTCAGAACCAGTACGTGGGTTCAGCTTTGGTTCTTTCCTGTGTTTCTCCCGTCGTGACTCATCGCTACGGTTTGATCTTCCACTGAAGACTCTGAGGGTTTCCTGCTGAATCAACATTCGGCTCCCAGTCTCTGTTTGTTGTGGATTCCTGGAGCAGCTGCAGGAGAATCGTTCAGCAGCGGCTCGCGGCGGATTCCTCACAACGTGAACCGGATCCATCGTTCAACTACGCCGACCCTCATCATCCGTTTCGGGGTCGCGGGGGCCGGAGCCCATCCCGGCCGGGGGCCGCATGAACATTCATGCTCCACAGTCGCCAATTCAGCTTTATTCTGGGAGGAGATCAGAGAAACCTCAAGAACACGCCGACGGCGGCGGCGGCGGCGGCCGGTTTCCCACATCCTGCTTCTGCTGCGTGAACTCAGAATAAGAAGAAATCAAAACATGTTGATGAGGAAGAACTTTTGTTTGTTTTCCTTAACATCCGTTTTTTTGAAAGAAGAAACGTTTCGGAGGTCGTGCCATCCGTTTAAAAGATGAAGACGGTTGGACGGACTTGGACTTGGAACACCTTCATCTTCATCTGCAGTCCTCTGGGGATACACCCTTCATCGTTTCGTGTCAATACATTCTCCTCAGCCGGTTTTCCCAGAATCCCTTGCGTTGAATAGACTTTGAAGGCAGCGATGATGATGATGATGCATCTAAATATGAATATTTTATAAGTTCACATCAAACGTTATTAATATTCCTGTTCTGAAATGTGAACCGTGAAGAATGAAGCTCCTGAAACTGATTCTAGTTCCCAAAATAGCTTCTACCTTTTTTCTCTTGAGAGAAAACAAAAGAAAATGTAAAAAAAAGAATTTAGGTTTTATAAACCAGCGACGAAAATGTTTATGTTGCTGCAAAAACTCTTATTTAAACGATGTTCATCCAGTGAAACAGTCCAGGTTCATCCAGTGAAACAGTCCAGGTTCATCCAGTGAAACAGTCCAGGTTCATCCAGTGAGCAGTCCAGGTTCATCCAGTAAAAAAATCCAGGTTCATCCAGTGAAACAGTCCAGGTTCATACAGTGAAACAGTCCAGGTTCATCCAGTGAAGCAGTCCAGGTTCATCCAGTGAAACAGTCCAGGTTCACACAGTGAAACAGTCCAGGTTCATCCAGTAAAAAAATCCAGGTTCATCCAGTGAAACAGTCCAGGTTCATCCAGTGAAGCAGTCCAGGTTCATCCAGTGAAACAGTCCAGGTTCATCCAGTGAAACAGTCCAGGTTCATACAGTGAAACAGTCCAGGTTCACACAGTGAAACAGTCCAGGTTCACACAGTGAAACAGTCCAGGTTCACACAGTGAAACAGTCCAGGTTCACACAGTGAAACAGTCCAGGTTCACACAGTGAAACAGTCCAGGTTCACACAGTGAAACAGTCCAGGTTCATACAGTGAAACAGTCCAGGTTCACACAGTGAAACAGTCCAGGTTCACACAGTGAAACAGTCCAGGTTCACACAGTGAAACAGTCCAGGTTCACACAGTGAAACAGTCCAGGTTCATACAGTGAAACAGTCCAGGTTCACACAGTGAAACAGTCCAGGTTCACACAGTGAAACAGTCCAGGTTCACACAGTGAAACAGTCCAGGTTCATACAGTGAAACAGTCCAGGTTCACACAGTGAAACAGTCCAGGTTCGCACAGTGAAACAGTCCAGGTTCACACAGTGAAACAGTCCAGGTTCATCATCTGTACGGCGGTTAGCCTGAATGAAAATAGTAACCAGTTTAAATTTGAGATTCTGGAACCTTTGATCTGATTCTGATTGACGGGATGAAGAGGCTTTGGTATCAGGGCTGTAATTATTGTTTTATTAGTAATAGTACTAGTAATAATAATAATATTAATGATAGTAATATATACTTTATTAATCACATAAATGATAATAAATAATACATATTTTTATTTTTATTTTAACAGTAATAGTAATAATACTACTACTACTAATAATAATAACAATAATCACAATAATTAGAATATAAAATAATGGTAATAATTAAAATAATTAGAAAAATAACAGTAATAATAATAATAATAATAATAATTAATAATAATAATAATAATAATAATAATAATAATAATAATAATTAGAATAATAATTAGAAAAATAACAGTAATAATAATAATAATAATTAATAATAATAATAATAATAATAATAACAATAATAATAATTATTAGAATAATAATTAGAATAATAATAATAATGATAATGGGTGTTATAATTATTATTATTATTATAGTCATGTTTCCTTCATCGGTCACACACAGTCACACACAGTCACACACATTGACACACAGTCACACACGTACACACAGTCACACACACACAGTCACACACGTACACACAGTCACACACACACAGTCACACACAGTCACACACAGTCACACACGTACACACACACAGTCACACACAGTCACACACACAGTCACACACACAGTCACACACACACAGTCACACACAGGAAGTGAGGTCATTTGTCTGCTTTTGAAAAAAAAAGTGTTTTTCTTTGTTTTTACATATTCATTCAACGTGTCAAATGTATCACATCCTCTGAGTCCTTCTCCGAGCATCTACTTCAATTCTTCCTCTGCAGGGCTTCAGTGGCTCTCTCCCAGCATGCACCTGGAGAGTGACAGATCACCTGTTGTTGGACCTTCAACACTGAAATATGAATAAATAAATAAATGGAAACGTAAAGCGGTTGGTTTGTGTTTGTACAAAAACATTCTGGGGTAAATGTTGTGGACGGGTCGGCCCTGCGGAGGGGAAGCGTGGCCGTTAGGCAATGTTGATGTTTCGCCTTGAAACACTTGATCAAATCCACATACGCCAATCAGCCATAACATTAACACCACCTGGTTCATTTTGCCGCTAAAACATCTGTCTGATTTGGTTGGTTCTGTCACCTCGCTACAAGAACCAGCTTTAATCTCTCCAGCAATCTGTGCAACAGTTGTTCTTAAGTGTGTTTGGAAAACATGGGCCGGCTTTCTCCTCAACGCTCATGTTATTGAACCATTGGACTTAGAGACCTAGCTGCCTGGTGGTCCTCTGTGCTGCCGAGCTGCCTGGTGGTCCTCTGTGGTGCCGAGCTGCCTGGTGGTTTAATAGTACCGCCTCCACCATGTTTGCACCTGATGTTAGTCACCTAATTATTCTTCGTAGATCAAACGTGCGATCAACCCAATCGCTCTCAAGTACTCTAGCCGGTCGTCTCTTGGTCCTCCCACTTCTGCGTCTCTGCTCAGCCCACTGGTCACCACCCCAAATCGTCCCTTTTTTTTGTTTCTTCATGAATAACAATGAAGATATAATTATACAAAGATAATGAAGATAATGAAGATAATGTTAGATCCAAAGCTAAATTCCCAAGAGTTAAATCTCTGAGGCCAATTAGATTCAGTTAGGAAGTTTTTTCTTGATTAGTTGTCTTGTGGCTTTTGCAGATTATTTTTCTTGATGTGATGTCTTGTGGCTTTTGCAGATTGTTTTTCTTGATTAGTTGTCTTGTGGCTTTTGCAGATTGTTTTTCTTAACGTGTTGTCTTGTGGCTTTTGCAGATTGTTTTTCTTGATTAGTTGTCTTGTGGCTTTTGCAGATTATTTTTCTTGACGTGAAGTCTTCCAAAAATGTAATTATTTATGGGCATATGAGGCATTTATGTCAAAGTTGCTCAGATCCTTAATGACTCAATGACTGTCAGTGGTTATAATGTTACGGCTGGTCAGCGCATGTGATCAGAATGGACCACTAGGTGGCATCCGACCCCCAGAAGAACCTTCAATCTCTTTTCATGCTGTATTTCAGCGGGGGAATTTACTAACGTAATATTTAAAGCGCCTCTAAGTTTACCATAAAATCAAAAGTTATTCCGTCAACCATGTTTCTAAAGAGTAAAAAAAATAAAATAAAATAAGACAACGTCAGGAAGAGTTTAAGAGGGACACTTAAAGGTGATGAATCCCAGGAAGTGCTTTTTTTATTTTATGTAATACACAAACATTTCATCATATTTTGATTAGCTCTGGTAGCTTCGCTTAACTTCCGATTCATGCGGTCATGTGACCCAAAATAAAACGTTAATCATCATCGTGAAAAGAAATAAACTTAATACTGACCCCGACATGTACAGAACCCAAAGCTGCAGTAAACAAGCTGTTTTATACCTGCTGTAGAAAAACTCATAACCACCATCGACTTCAAGTTGTCTCCATGGCAACGTGTTCAGAAGGGTCTAATATAAACATCATGATACGTTTGTGTATTATATCGGTTTTACCCACTAAATGAAGTAAGAAAAAGACTTTCCACTTCCGTTGTCTTGTGAATTTTGGACAGTTTTACTTGATGTGTGGTCTAGTTGCTTTCACAGATTGTTTTTCTTGACATGTTATCTTTTGGCTTTTGCCGATTGTTTGTCTTAAAGTGTTGTCTTGTGGCTTTTGCAATTTTTTTTGTTAATGTGTTTATTTGTGGCTTTTGCAAATAGTTTTTCTTGAGGTGTTGCCTTGTGGCCTTTGCAGATTATTCTCCTTAACGCGTTGTCTTGTGGCTTTTCCCAATTGATTTTTTTTGTTGATGTGTTGTCTTGGCTTTTGCAGATTGTTTTTCTTAACGTGTTGTCTTGTGGCATTTGCAGATTGTTTTTCATGATGTATTGTCTTGTGGCTTTTGCAGATTTTTTTTTTACTTGATTAGTTGACTTGTGGCTTTTGCAGATTTTTTTTCTTTTTGCATCGTCTTGTGACTTTTGCAGATTATTTTTGTTGACGTGTTGTCTTGTTGCTTTTGCAGATTTTTTTTCTTGATGTGTTTGTTGTCTTACGGCTTTTTTGAGATTGTTTTTGTTGACGTGTTGTCTTGTGGCTTTTGCAGATAATTCTTTCTTAACGTGTTGTGTTGTGGCTTTTGCCTATTGATGTGTTTTATGATGTGTTTATAACGGACCTGCAGCAGTTTGACCAGCTGTTTGATGGTTTTCTGCTCTTTTATCAGCAGGTGTAACTGCTGATCAGTGTGATTCATAAATGAGCCACTAGATGGCGTCAAAGCTCCGGACAAATAACTGGTTTCAGATTCCAGCATTCCGAAAAAGAGACTGACCTCCTCCACCGGTAGAAAGTAACCAAGTACCTTTACTCAAGTACTGCATGTATCATAATACTGATAATACTTCTTTCAGTGCAGTAACGACGTGAACGCAGGTACATGAAGAACTTCAACCATCTTCTCACACCTGTTTCCAGGTGCTAACAATGTTCTTCAGGAAAGATCTGTCATCCTTCTGCTCGTCTGAGCAGAGAGAGAATAAAAACAAGCTGTCATTATTTTAATAAGTCTTCTTTTGGACGCTTTTCTCTCTTTCTTTCTTTTAAAACCTGTTTGGTCCAGAAACCTCGACATGCAGCGTGAAGATCAGGAGGACTCCCAGGATCAGAGAGAGTTTTCTCTGCAGAAGACGAGTCTGTCCTCTTCCTCCTGTTAGGATTAGAGAAACAAGAAGGAAACAGTTAAAAACAAAACTAACAAGAACAACAGGAACAACTACAAAGCAAAAAAAACAAAAACAAAAACAGAAAAAAAAACCCAAACCTACAACAGCAAAAGAGATCAACAGTATAACAGCACCAGCAGGTGTGTGTGTGTGTTTGTGTTTGAGTGTTTGTGTTTGTGTGTGTGTGTATGCGTGAATGTGTATTAGCATGTGTGTGTGTGCATGTGTGTTGTGTGTATGTGCATGTGTGTGTGTGCATGTGTGTGTGTGCATGTGTGTTGTGTGTATGTGCATCGGTGTGTGCATGTGTGTGTGTTTGTGTTTGTGTATGTGCATGTTCGGTTGTGTGTTTGAGTGTGTGCGTGTGTGTGTGTGTTTGAGTGTATGCGTGTGTGTGTGTGTGTGTGTGTGTGTGTGTGTGTGTGTGTGTGTGTGTGTGTGTGTGTGTGTGTGTGTGTGTGTGTGTGTGTGTGTGTGTGTGTGTGTGTGTGTGTGAAAGATTGTCACTGCATGTGGTTTTAAGTGGGGGGTCATTACAGCGCCGCAACGATCCCCAGCGGTAGGCAGGGAGGGACCCAAACCACCAGGAATCCCCCCCACAGACCCACAGAGCACTGAGGGGCCCAAGGCCATGTGGCCCCAGGAAGGACCGCCACCCACCTCCAAGGGAAGGCCAAAGGGGCCCCGGAGAGAGCCCCCCTTAGCCACAGGGGGAGCAACCCGGCCAAAAGTCCAGCCCACAGAGGGACAAGAGAGGGCAGACCCACCGCCAGGCCAGAGTGGAGTGGACCGGCCCAAGACCCTGCCCACCAAAGACCTGCCCAGACCCCAGGCACAAGGCCCGCCATGCGATGGGGAAGACAAAGCCCCCCGACAACCACCAACAAGGGAGATCGCCGAGGACCACTGGCAGGGAGGATGGGGACCCAGAGAGAGCCAGGGCCAGGAGACTCTGGTCTCCCGGTCTGGCAAGACGCTGACCGCCTTCAGACACAAGCCGGTCTCACATCCCACAAGAACCGGAACAGAGTCCAACACGAGGGTCCAACCACCCCCCTGACCTTCACCCCTGAGGTAGGGATCGGGGGGAAACGGCCGTCGTGGCCCACCGGCAGCATTCAAACGGGGACGGGACACTTTGTCTCTTCTTCGCCCCACGATCTACATTCTTTTACCCGAGTTCTTATTTAACTTTCCTTTCATGTTTCTCCTGGCATGTCTGAACGCCGGACGCTGTGACTTCCTGTTACCGGTTCTGATGATGGTCCCTCTCGGTTCATATCAGACATAATTCAAAAGAATCTGAATGAGTTCAATCCGAGTCCGAACCTCTTTTTGTCTCCTTCCTTCCACGTCCTGAAGTCCGAGAGAACCATCCAGAACTGGGTTTGAGGTCACTTCACACTTACAGTTTTGGCCCGGATGAAACTGGAAAGTCCAAAAGTCCAGACCAAATGAGTAACGTTTGAAAAAAGAACCGGTGAAAAACCTCTCTCTCTCTCCTTACATATAGTCCAAAGTGGGTTTTAGCGCGAACGCGGTTCTGATGTCGCTTGTTGAGACGTTGAGAAATGAAGTCTTGAGGCGTGAACGTGTGGATACTTAATACCCCGGGGTATAAATGACTCAGGTTTCCCTTCAGTCCAAAGTGTTCCGCTCTCGCCACCGGACCCGGAGAAAGGGGTCGGCTTAGACTCCGAGATGAGGCTGAGAAAAATTAACGATCCTCTATCAATCTTCCGAGACAGATGACTCATCTGTTTAGAGAGTAAAGGACAACATGTGGAGAGAGGGAAGAAAAGATTTCCATGGAACGGGGGGGCGGCTGTCAGAGGCGCCACAGCTGATCCAAGATCGCTGCTGATAAACGACTTTGCTTGTTCAAATGTCCGCTGGGACGGGTCGATTCATTCTAGCGGATCGACCGTGCTGTTTTTTTTTTGTTTTTTTTTCCTGTTGGGAAGTTAATTGTTCGGATGTTTGTGATCCGACGAAAAACCACCGCTCAGCAACGTGCAGTGTTTACTGGAGCATTCTGGGTAGTTGTTACGGAAAAGTGTGAATAATATAATAATTTACTTTAATATGATATTTGTGTATTTTAGTGAGATAATATCATGTTTGCAAGATGAATGGGAAACTTGACTTTGACAAGATTCAGCTGAAGTTTCCTTTTTGGGGGTTTTCGGGTTTCGTTTCCACCTTTGAGGATTTATTAAAACTTACATTTTTTTTGACACCGCTCACATTCTTTGCACTAAACGGATTATCCTTTTGGAATAATAAATAATTCCATTAAATCCCAGAAAGTATATTTTCCACGTGATGAAATATTTCTCTGATTTATACCATTTGTTAAAAACATTTGAAAAAATTTTGGTGGACCGACGCTTTTCAATGAAGTCGGGCTTAATCCAAGTAATAACTAGGTTGAATCAACCTAAATACATTGAGTGAAGTGAAATTATTGCTTTTAACTGAAAGAAACCGATTCAATCAGGCAGAAATACTTTCCATAATTATACCCCCCCAAAAAAAGTCTGGGATATTATGGAATCGTTTTCGCCGCCGCCGCCGCGTCCACGTCTGATTCTGCTGTCAGCGGATCCTTTCTGCTGCAAAAAACACGGTTTAGTCCAGATTATGTACCAATGAATCAGTTTAAGAATATCCGCTTTTTTCATCCTATTTTAGTCTAATAGTTCATATATTACTCACGAGGGGGAACTTCATCATCTTAAAAACATAGTTTTTCGGACATAACTTCTATAACCGTTGGTAAAACTTATTCCAGATTAGGTTCAAATCACTGAACTGAAGGATATCTGTCTTGTGTGTATCGTATTTTACTCTAATAGTTCAGGTTTTACTCCCTATGTGGAACTTTATCATCTTAAAAACACAGTTTTTCGGACATAACTTCTATAACCGTTGGTAAAACTTATTCCAGATTAGGTTCAAATGACTCAACTGAAGGATATCAGTCTTGTGTGTATCGTATTTTACTCTAATAGTTCATGTTTTACTCCCCAGGGGGAACTTTATCATCCTAAAAACACAGTTTTTCTGACATAACTTCTATAACCGTTTGTAAGACTTATTCCAGATTATGTTCAAATGACTCAACTGAGGGATATCTGTCTTGTGTGTATCGTATTTTACTCCCATAGTTCATGTTTTACTCCATATGGGGAACTTTAAAATCCTAAAAACACAGTTTTTCGGACATAACTTCTATAACCATTAGTAAGACTTATTCCAAATTAGGTTCAAATGACTCAACTGAGGGTTTTGTGTCTCTTTTTTCACCGTATTAACTCTGATAGTTCATGTTTTTACTCACTAGAGGGAGCTTTTTCATCAAAGTTCCTGTTTTTCAGATTTAACTACACATTAAATAGGAATTCAATTAGGGGGATTGGGTCTTTTCAAGGATAAACCCTTGTTAACATTATTTTTTTTGAAATTTGGGACCAAAAAAGAACCCGTTCAAGAAAAGTGGTACGGATCCCGATAAACACATCCGAGATTTTCCTCCCCTTTCTTCTCTGTTGCGTTGACATTCCCTTGATGGCGTAAAAATCTCCTAAAACATTCGTACCGAACACCGAGGGCGGAGGAATGGGTCACGGAACCGCAGACGCTAAATAGAAAATAAATTTCGCATTCACATCAAATTCTGTGAAGAAGTTTCGCACGAATCCGACAACTTATCGAAACAGGAAGTAGCTTTCAGAGCTGCAGTGACGTCTGGTCACGTTCAAGGTTGACCCAGAAAGCTGCGAGCGTTTTGTGAGCGTTTGGACCAGATATGACCGGCTTGGCTTTTTCCTGAGTTGCCATAGTTCAAAAACCTCAGCGTCCAACCAAAGGGGGGGGGGATTTCTGATCTTTCCTCTCTGGCTGCGTTTGACCTCCTTCTCATAAGAGCGAGTGCTCGGTGACTCACAAACTCCCCGGTACCTGAGGGCTGCTGCACAACGGAGCGAGATTAACGGTTTAGTGAGGTATTTTCAGAGGAGTCAGGTTTTAAATGTCAATTTTTTTTTCTCTGGCTGGGTCACCATGGCAACTCCAGCCGAGCTCAGAATCGGGTCCAGAGGAGGTTACGTTCACCTTCATGAGTTTCAGAGACGCTAATTCACTTTTTCTGGATGATGCACTTTGAGTCTGAGCGCGTTGAAAAGACTCAAACGCTCCCGTCGTCACAGATTAAGACCTGAAATACATTTCTAAGTAATCTTTAGTTACTTTTATTTTTTTTAAATGGCATTTGGAAAATAAATCCTATTACTGAATTTATTGACTATATTATTATATGGGAACCAGAAAACCCACAACAACTCCACACAGAAAGCCCCAAAGGCCAGAGGTGGATTCCAACCAGGGGAGGATCTACAGGGGGGAAAAGGGGGGGCCACCGTCAAATGTTATAATAATAATAATACATTTAATTTATAATGCACTTTACATTTGGATCAAATCTCAAAGTGCTACAAAAGCAGATGAGTCTTATTTTACGTATCTTTTGATGGAACCTTTGCGTAAGTTTGGTGGTTTAATGCAGCGGTAATATTTAAGAAAGGCTTTAGAGTGTATTTCATAGAAATAATTCAATTGATTTTCACCCTGATTGACTCATCGGGTCGTTTATTTTAGTGTATTTATAGATTTATAGATTTATAGGTTTATAGATTTGTTCTGAGTAATAGATTACTCAGAAATTATAAGTTTGATTAACACAGAGGGAAAGATAATATACTAAAACCGGTGAAATGATTTGGTTTTCAGCATTTGGAAAGAAATAAAATAATACGCCCTTTGATCCTTTTGATCCTTTGATTCCTCTGATCTTTCTTTGGAGCGGAACTTAGGGGCTCTGTTTCAACAGTTCCTTTGATGTTCCTTTGGGGGTGGAGCTGGGGGCTCAGTGGGCTGAACAGAGACGCTGAAGTCGAAGCCGCAGGAGACCAGAGCATATTGAAAGATACTCAGAGGCATTGTTGGCGTTGTCGGTAGATTTAGAGGCTGGCAGTAATGGAGAAATCGGCAAGAATATTTCTGAAACTTCTGGTACTGTTGGTACCTGTCTGGGTTTTTCGCTCTCTGAACGCTTTTTGTAGTTCGGTAATATATTCTTTTTAAATCCAGTCCACTGGTCCAGCTCTGTTATTCACAGATAATATCCATTCTGTGAAAACTACATCTAGTTACTGCGCTAGATGTAAACCGGACCACCGGAAATCGTTTTTTTTTGTTAATAACGAGAAATATACACACTTCATTGCAAAGTTGGATATTCAACAGAAAGTGAAGGACAGTTGAAAAAATGAAGGTAAGGAGGGAAAGAGAGGAAGGGCAGCCATTGTTAACGCAAAAGGAAAGAGAGGAAAGAATGAGGATATTATCTTTACCTCCCCTAAGAAGAGAATGTTTTCACAAGTGTTTGACTTCGACCCCCATAGTGTGACCACTGGAACACAAACGCATGATTGTTGGGCCATCCCTTCATTACAAATGGGCGGAGCCAGGCGTGTTTTTTTTTGAAAAAATGATTTATTCTACCTTCTTGAACTTTGAAAATAAGATTCTGCTTTTAGTGACACACAGACTAATTTACGGATTGCCACGAAACTGGGTGGGACATGAGTCATACTGGAAATAAAGTTTGGGGAGCTCCGTGCCGAAGACAAGCAGCGTTTGTGAAATACTGTTTTTCTTGAACAACTATCAACGTGCTGACGCACCAACGTGGTTCCAGATCGTAGGGGTCGGCTTTAAACCAGGGGGTCAAACCAAAAAAGTCAGCTGCTTTAATGCTGTTAATACTTGTCGTACTCTAGAAATATCTTTATTGAGAAGGAAACACCTGAGAGATGTTACATAAACGGGTCAGAACCAGTACGTGGGTTCAGGTTTGGTTCTTTCCTGTGTTTCTCCCGTCGTGACTCATCGCTACGGTTTGATCTTCCACTGAAGACTCTGAGGGTTTCCTGCTGAATCAACATTCGGCTCCCAGTCTCTGTTTGTTGTGGATTCCTGGAGCAGCTGCAGGAGAATCGTCCAGCAGCGGCTCACGGCGGATTCCTCACAACGTCAACCGAAAGCATCGTGCCACAATTTCGGTGGACTGAGGTCAATCTGAGCCGATGAAGACCAGGATGAGAAGAGGAGGAAGAGCTGAGAGGTACTGAGATAAAAAAGGGACGACGTTCGTTTGTCGGGAAAATGTTCCTGCGATTATCGATGGAATCGGATGAGAACTGAAACTGAACTGTCGCTCCGGCCTTCATTCCGATGGATGTGATGAGGTCGTCCGTTATTACTTGGGCTCGTCGTTTTTTTCTGTAGGCCTCCATCCACAAAACGTAACGACTAAAACCATCAATACAACCATCGATGGCGGCGGCGGCGGCGTCTGGCTTCAGCTCCTCATTCCAATCCATATCAAGACTTTATTCTCAACAAAACCCTAACCCGAGCAAAAAAAACCGTTCTCCTCCGGTTTAGTTCTACTTTATTCTCGACATTTAAAGTTTTTTATCGGCATCTCTACTTTACTCTCGACATGTCGACTTCATTTTCGACATTTTGATATTTTCGTTTTTCAACATTTCAACCTTACTCCCGACTTTTTGACTTTTCCCAACATTTCGACCATTTTCTCAATATTTCGCATTTATTTTCTCCATTTTAACTTTTTATCGAAATGAAATATGAAAAAAGAAAATCTTCCTCCTCTCTTCTTTCCCGGCTCTAAAACTCTTTTGTAGGAAACTGGGAGGATTATTTTTATTTGATAAAAACACTTTTCTAGCGCAAAAGCATCTTTTTCCTCTCAGTGGTCAAATAAACAGGAAGTAAACAGTGAACAAGGAATAAGCCGTTCGTAAAGGGAGCGCTTGGATCGTGATGTCACAAAGGGGGCGACTGCATTTTTATCACCGCGCTCAAAGGAAACGGAACCAAACAGGAAACGAGGTAAAAGCAGCAGCAGAAGCAGCAGAAGGACGAAGAAAGCCTTCGTCCCAAATCATAACCCTTCGCCGTTGCAGTCGAACGATGTTTGGGCTCTTGAGGACCGCCGGTGCCCGGGTCGCCCCTGTCCTGCGGGGACACACCGTCACTCAGCGGGCCGGTATCAGAAGCAAACCAGCCAAGGAGAAGGTTGGCCCGGTTGAAACGGTCATCGCGATCAGCATGTTCTCCCTGGTCACCTTCGGACCCTACGGGTGGCTTCTTACTCATTTGGAGGAGTACAAGAACAACTGAGGTGGACATTTCCACTCCGTCTCCTGTCTCTGGAACCGCCTCCGTCATGTTCGGCTGGAGCAAGCTAGAACTTTTTTCTCTTCCACCTCTCGGACAATTCCTCTCCACGTACCTCAGAGAGAGAAAACCAACAAAAGTGTAACGTTGATTTTCCTTTACAACATTAAAGATTTAACACCAACGAAAGTTTGGATTTTTTCACTTGAGGCCGATGAACACGCCAACAAGCATGAGCGCGAACACGGCTCCTAAAACATCCCACAGAAGGCAACTTTATATTATAAAACAAAGTTCGCAATTTGTAACGTCGGTAAGGACCAAATAAGCCGTTGAGGAACGACCCCAAACACGTTTTGGGGTCAACGAACTTAACCAGACGATTCAAACGTAATCAACCCGAGGAATTATGGTCATTTTAAGTAAGCTAACGGTAGCCGGGTGGCTAAGGCTAGCGGGAGCACAGATCCAGCCAAGAGCCCAGAAGTCTCCGAACAAAACCAACATAGAACATATAAGACTGAACAAGTCTTACGAAGTTTTAATGTACATCAAAATGTTAAGAATCGCACGCCGGGAGCATTCGTTTCAACGGACGTACTTCCACTGTAATCCTACAAAATAAGAGCACTTAAACCGGAGTACTCGTTAAGATTTTACAAAACTTTAATGAAAAAATATCGGAATCAGTCGGTCAGACTTTATAAAAAATCGTTGATTGCCCAAGAAACACGCAATCGGTGAAACTTTACTTTAAATGTCCGTCAGTGCTATCGTAGCGCTGCGTTAATACAAACAGTATCGTTCACACGTCTTACCGACACAACACTAATTAGCATAAATATGAACGTCAGGAAACAGGACTAAGCCTAACGTGTCCTGATACTAAATGAATCTACAATAATACGTAGACTTTCACGCTTGTTGTTTATGAACAGAACAAACCTGATGGAAGTGATGGACAGGTAAATGAAGGGTTCTGATTGGTGCAGACTTGACTGATTGCACGATGTGTTCACCAGAAGCCAAAGACTGTCAAACTGTCTGGGTTCTGATTAGAGTTCAATCTGAAGAGAGGGGAACCTTCTTCACAGTCATGACTCCACTGATGCTCCCCACGGCGCTGAGGTGAAGCAGAACTCCAATCTCCACCGGGCTTTGACTCGCATCTCCAAAAGGCCACGGTGTCATGTTCTGGCCCGGTCCGAACTTCGTCCCTGGGAGTTAGCGCGATCGCCAATTTAGCCTCACATATCATCAAATCAAGCCGTTGGTTCCTGGGTTTGTATTTTGTTACGTTAAGCTGGACTCCAGAGATGAAAGCAGGGGAGAAGAAGAACTGAGAAGAGGAAGAAGATAACTGACAGGAAGCGAACAGAACAGCGTAGCTTAGACGAACCGGGTTGAACTTAGGCCCAGTCAAGAGTTAAGTCGGAGGACGAGAACCCGACTGACAAGAAACCGAACTGTGAAGAAAAGGAAGAAGACGACGACTGAAAGCCCGACGAGGAAAGTGGACTGCGATGAAGATCATGGAGAAGAAAGAGGAAGAAGTGAGATTTGATTTGAGGAGAACGAGAGAACTGCAAAGACAGACATCTGGGTTCGTGTTCTGGTACGTTCTGCGGGCTTGTTTAACGTATGTTTGGTTTCAGGTCAGGGTTGCTTACTTCCAGATTGTCCACGTTATTTTCTCTATCATGTGTTTACGCCCAGTTTCTTTACATATGGCTTGTTTAACATCCGATGTTTTTCGACCGTGACCGTTTGTTTACGCGTGTTCTTTGTCCCTTTGCTTACATCTGGTTCGTTTACATCCGCTCCGGTTCTGTCCGCTGTGTTTACATCCTGCGTGATTGCATCTAGATTGCGCACGTATGATTTCTTTTCCGCTGACATCTATATATCGGGCGCTGTGGTCCGCCGTTCTGTCTCAATCGAGTCGTTCCGTTCGCCATCGGATCTCTGGCAGGTAAGTCTGCATGTCGTCAGCGTAGAAATACAACAACAAAAAAGAGGGACGCCGTCTCGGCTGTCGGAGCCCCGATCCAACCGGGTTGATCTCCGGTTTTATTTTGGCAAAGGAGGAAACGAATCAACCAGGAAATCTACAGCAGGAAGAGGAAGCGGAACTCTGAACGTAAGATACTGATGCTAGCCGGTTAGCGCTTAGCCTGTTAGCTTCAGCCTCAGCCCTGAGGAACACAGGGACAATTTGACCGATGAACCTCCAGACTGTCGTGTAAACATTGAACGTTCTGTTTGGGCATTATTACATTAAAACTTTATTTATACTCTACCGTAAACAGAGCCTTATTATTATTAACCGTTAACTTTAACGGACACTAAAGGGTTATACCTCTACACATGAGAAATGCTTTGAGCTCCGTGTCGGTCACAATTTACAAATAGTTTTTGCAGAAAAAAAAAAAAATACAGTGAAGAAAATTGTTTAAATAATATTTAAATTTAAAAAGAAAATTTAAAAACATCTCATTAGAAACGATGAAAACTCGTTCACCAAACACATAGTCACAGGTAAAAGACATCAAAGCCACCTATGTACATGCCTCAATGATATAAAGTCACATGACAAAGACATCAAAGCCACCAATGTACATGCCTCAGAGAAATCACGACAATAATACATATTTTCATTTTACTATAATAATAGTAATAATAATAATAATAATAATAATAATAATAATAACAATAATAATAATACTAATAATAATAACAATAATTAAAATAATAATACTAATAATAATGATAATAATAATAATTATTATTATTATCATTATTATCGTTATTATAGTCATGTATCCTTCATCGGTCACACACAGTCACACACACACATTCACACACATTCACACACAGTCACACACAGTCACACACACACATTCACAGACATTCACACACAGTCACACACTGTCACACACAGTCACACACACACATTCACACACAGTCACACACAGTCACACAAAGTCACACACACACATTCACACACAGTCACAAACGGTCACACACATACACACACACAGTCACACACAGTTACAAACAGTCACACACATACACACACAGACAGTCACACACACAGTCACACACACACATTCACACACAGTCACAAACGGTCACACACATACACACACACAGTCACACACAGTTACAAACAGTCACACACATACACACACACACAGTCACACACAGTCACACACACAGTCACACACACAGTCACACACAGTCACACACAGGAAGTGAGGTCATTTGTCTGCTTTGAGCCTGAGGAGCAGTGATGAGTCAACATCAGTGAATTATTCGGTGGAGATGTTCAGCTCTGTTTTGCCAGCGCAGAAAATCATGTTCTTTATTAAAAATAAACACAGATTGAAGCATAATCCATGCTGGAGTTCATATTTACGACAGTGGGGTTTGTTTCCTCTGCAGGGGTGCAGAGGTGGGGCGGGTGGGGACAGCAAGTGGCGTCTGGAGCAGATTAAACCCTCGTCTGATTGGAGCAGGACTCTTACTGGAAACAGATGTGGAGTTAAAGTGTGTGTGAGGGGGTTTCCTCCACGCTGTGTACGTGTGTGTGAGTGTGTGTGTGTGTGTGTGTGTAAGTGTACATGTGTGTGTGAGGGGGTTTCCTCCACGCTGTGTACGTGTGTGTGAGTGTGTACGTGTGTGTGAGTGTGTGTGTGTGTGTGTGTGTGTACGCGTGTGTGTGTTTGAGTGTGTATTTGTGTTTAGGTGTGTGTGTGTATGTGTGTGTACATGTTTGTGTATGTGTGTGTGTGTATTCATGTCACTGTGTGTGAGTGTGTGTGTGTGTGTGTGTGCGTGTGTGTGTATGTATTTATGTCACTGTGTGTGAGTGTGTGTATATCTCAGTATGTGTGTGTGTATATCTCAGTATGTGTGTGTGTGTGTACATCTCAGTGTGTGTGTGTGTGTGTATGTGTGTGTATGTATGTGTGAGTGTGTGTACATCTCAGTGTGTGTGTGTGTATGTATGTGTGTGTGTGTCCGGCGGCAGACTTCAAAAAGCGTAAAATAAGAAACAAAAACATCAAAATGTTAAGATTTGCTCTTAAATATGTTTTATTCTTTAATCGATGTGAAGATTAGAATAACTAAACATAAAATAAATGTATTTGAATTAATTCAACATGCTTCCAGATAATTAAACATTATATATATATATATATAATCTCTCTCCCAGCATGCACCTGCAGATAGAACGACAGACAGACAGACAGACAGACAGACAGACAGACAGACAGACAGATAGATAGATAGATAGATAGATAGATAGATAGACAGACAGACAGACAGACAGACAGACAGACAGACAGACAGACAGACAGACAGATAGATAGATAGATAGATAGAACGACAGACAGACAGACAGACAGACAGACAGACAGACAGACAGATAGATAGATAGATACGTCAAACTTTCATATGATGATGATGATGATGATGATGTTTCAGTCAGTGGAACAGCTGGTTCCTGTGGAGGGCCAGCGGTACATACTTATTTTTTGGACCTTTGAATCAGGTGTTTATATTTTGAGACTCATCCAGAAGATGGTTTCTGACACGGACAAAGTTCTTGGAGGACTCCGGCTATGTCATCAAAAACATCATCAAGCCAGGCCAATCACATCATCATCATCATCATCATCATCATCATTTTTTTTTTTCTCTGTCGGATGAAAATTTGAAACAGTTGCTTCATTGTTTTAGTCGCACACAAAAAAAGGCTGAGCGAAAACTTCACATCCGATTATTATCGCTGTCAGCTTTCTCTGACAAAAAAGATCGGATTCAAACCGGTGAGCCCCGGGGGTCCGAGACCAGAAACCGATGACAAACACAATCCTTTAAGTTCATTCTGACTTCTTGACTCCATTACGGCGGTTACGTGACGCCAGTCCAGCGATCGAAAAAAGCGTGACGCCGATCGACGTCGAATCTGGCAACATATTCCGACGCAAAGCCCCGCCCTTTAATCTGTCGGAGCGAGACTTCCTGTAGGAAGAGTCGAACCGCTGAGGGGTATCGATGAACGGCTATGACGGATCATGTTTCACCGGACCTTTCGCTCTGAGGCACAGAGAACAGAGCAAAAACCGATTCTTCCTCCACGCAAAGGATCATCAGCGGGGAATAAAAACACGTTAATACTTTTCATCGCCGCGTCCGAGAACCGGCATGTTCCCTCGTCTGTGCGGCACCACCTACAAGCCAAAGCTCCGGCCGAGGAGGCCGGTCCGAAAAGCATCCAAAAATTGAGGAGAAATGGTTTTGAGTGCGCGAGCGGAGCCAGAGATGTACGATGAGTTCATAGCAGGTTGTTTATCAGACAGATGGAATGAATTGACTGATCCGACGGCGGGGGGAGGAAAAGTCTGCAGAACAACACGACGGCATGTCGTCACCTTGGAATCGGAGTCGCTGACTAATACCGCGGTTCGTTTCTTCCACGCTCTGCAGACTGATTTACAGCCAGCCGTAATGAGCTCCGAATGCCAATCGGTTTCACGTTCAAATGTAAAACAAAAGTCATGTGGGGATGAGAGATTCCCCCCCACAACACTGTAAAACAAATGGATCAGGATCGGACGTGTCCCCCGCTCCTTTGGTTCAGTCACGTTACACGG
The DNA here is from genome assembly GCA_037951165.1 of Lophius americanus. Taxonomy (NCBI): domain Eukaryota; kingdom Metazoa; phylum Chordata; class Actinopteri; order Lophiiformes; family Lophiidae; genus Lophius; species Lophius americanus. The sequence continues at coordinate 141,059 of JBBDHG010000378.1, forward strand.
TAACATCGGGGCGTATCGTGGAAGTGGAGCCGTTTTTTCCCTCCTGTGGAAGTTTGTCGTGCTGAACCGAAACCTGGTATTAACGTAGAAAGAAAGAAAAAAAAAAAGCCTGTGGAAGTAGATAAATCTCAGTTTCACCAACATGTCAGGACTTTATTCCAACCCCTGCTAACGATGAAAGGCTATTGTGCTTTCATCCGAGCCAGGGTTACAGTTGGGCTACGATGTCACATAATACATTTAATTTATAACGCACTTTACGTTTGGATCAAATCTCAAAGTGCTACAAAGTAAAAGCAGATAAAAGCATCAATAAAAAAATAAAATAACAAATATATAAAAACATGACCAAAAAGCAGCAATGTTAATTAAAGTTATAGGTTCTGCTAAAAAGGAAAGTTTTAAGTCCCTTTTTAAACGTGTCAGTCGTCTGTGGAGCCCTGAGATGGTCAGGGAGGGCATTCCACAGACGAGGGGCAGCAGAACAGAAGGTCCGATCACCCATGGTGCTGAGCTTAGTCCGGGGAAGGAGGAGCCGGTATGAGTGGGTAGAACGGAGGGATCGTGTTGAGGTCAGTGGGGGGAGTAGTTCTTTCAGGTAGGGGGGTGCGTTACCATGGATGCACTGGTGAGTGAGGAGAGAGATCTTGGACTCAAAAGTGACTGGAGATTGGGCAATACTTGAACAGGAAGTGCTATGCGATTGGTCTGTGAGGTCATAAGAGTAGAAAGACGTAAGCAATAAACTTAATAATGAGAATTAGATACGTGGAAGCCAAAACCGCAGTAAACAAGGTGTTTTATAGCTGCTAAAGAAAGATACCACAACCATTTGTAATATTCTGACGTCTGGAGGAACTACTTAACGTTCTTTGTGAGAGATAATCAAGTACAAGATTTCACCCCTCAGCATTTCCTACAAATCACACTTCTGTAGAAACAAAAACAAAAAGATATTTAGGCGGGAGAAACCAGGCGGTTGGCGCTGCGAAGCAGTGAAGTTCGGCCGGTTGGGCGTCACCAAGCCCGTTGCTGGACCCAACTTCGCCGTTGAACTTCCCAACTCCAACCCATCGCCGCGAAGGAAATGCGACCTGTTGGAATCGACCATCTCCAGGAAGAGGCCCCTCAATGGGATCCTCCCACAATGGTTGGTCAGCACTCCATCAGCCACCGCGTTTAATCAACTCATTTTAATCAACTGATTTTTAAATGCATTTCACTAATATCAGGAAGTTTCTTGTCTCAGAAATCAGCCACTAATACTTAGAACTTTGTTCCCCCAAAACTGCTCGATTTTACTTCCTATACCTCATAAATTCTCTTGTGCTTCTGCAATTAAGTGAAAACAAAAATTGGTTCCTAGAAGGTTCCCCTTTGGGCCCGGCTTTAGCCCATCTTTGAAATAGAAGAAAGAATATAGCGGTGAAATATTCCATATTCCGCTTTCAGATAAAAGAAAAGAAGAAAAAACACCAGCAGACGTAACGTTTAAGTCGCATTGACGAACTCTCAAGAAACGCGTTGCAAACATTTCAACTTTGTTTTCCGGAGGTCGTGTTTCCAGTTCCCGGCTTTTTGGGTATGTGGGAATCTTCATACTCGGGTCCGACAGCGCCTTGGAGCTGCCAGGACCAATCAGCGGCGGGGTTTCCCGGGCGGGCCGGGGCCTCGGCGTGAAGCGGTGGCGGTTTGGACGGCGGCCCCTGTTGTTGAAGGCCCTCCCCCCGCCGCCGAGCGCTCGGAGCTGTAATCTAATTTTCTCTTTAATAATGGTGATGAGAGCAGCAGATTGGAAACACGTGAAGCTCCGAGTGATTAAAGCAGGAACTGCTGGGTGAAAATAAAGCCAGGCAGCAAACGCACACACATCTCCTGAATTTAAATAGGAGACCATCTGGACCAGGACTCTCCACTGGGGTCCGGTTTTACTACGCGTGGAAGAGCACCTCCTTTTCCTCTGCTGCGTTCAGGAAGGACATTTAGGGCTTTTATTTCCAACGTGTGGAATTTGGTTGCCATGACTACAAGCTAAAATGTTCATATAGGACGTTTTGCAAAACTATTTCACTTTATTGACTGAAAGGCAGAAAAGGACTAAAGTCTAAACAAATGTTTCCATCTCAAACTAAACTAAAACTCAATATCAAACAACCTGAGTTTAAAAAACAACAACAAAAAAACAAGTTTAACCTGATAATTAATTGAACCGTAAAAACCTCCTTCTACACCAGATGTGTTTGTGAGGAAGAGGCTCCGCCCCCTCAGAAACGAACCCCCCCCCCCCAAATAACCTACTTAAGTGCATTAATAACTGGTTCCGGCTGGACTGGACTTTCAATCACATCATCACTTCAGTAGACCGTCTTCACAAGCAGGAAGTTGGCTCCTAGATCTCACCACTTGCACACTATGCCCAAAATCAAAAGAAATTCCAGACGGTGTTTGAAATCCACCAGTCTGGGAAACGGTTCCAAAGCTTTTTCTAAGGTTCTTGGACTCCTTGGATCCACAGTGAGACACATTACCTACAGGTGGAGGTGGACCCCCTTGAATAACCCCCCCCCAACCTGAAGAGGGCAATCTACCGATTCCCTCCAGACAGCCTCAGCGATGTAGCTGGGAGGCTAGATCTTAAACATAAATCCCAAACCCTAATCGATCAATCGATTCTAGACCAACAATCGGGCCCGTTTGAATAGAACATTCTAGATTCACAGTGAAACTTTATCTTCTTTTGCGTGACTTAAAAACCTTTTTGAGCTTATCTCTGGATTCTCTTTCTTTTTGTTGGAGCGATTTAAACGTGGGGGAAACTTTTCATGCATGAAACCCAAATAAATGTTTTGTTTATGAGGTCATTTCTACCAGGGAGGCACATTTTTTTTTGTTTTATGACATAATCTGAGGAGGATTTGTTATTTTTTGAATTTGTGAATCTTTTTTTAAAACCGTTGGGTTTTTACATTTCACACATTTTTTTAGGGACACCAAAGCCGCCGCATTACGATTTAAGACGCGTCTTCAAATCAGTGGGTTTGACACTCCCTCAAAAAACATCTTTATATGTTGGTTTCTGCAAAACTCCCCAATGTTCATGGAAACAAAGAGTCAAATTTTGAATGTCAGTCTTGTTGATTCCTGGATTGTAACTGAAGAAAATAACATTTGACTGGAGAGTTCCATCGTAGAATAAACAATTTCAGTCAGAGAAAGTGTTTTTCTAACAGACTTTAGTGACATAACGGCTGGATCCTTCCATTTTTAACCCCTTCATGACTTTTTTGAGTGAACCCCGCCTCCTGCCGATTGTCAGCTGGGATAGGCTCCAGTCCCCACAACACCTTTAACCGGAAATAATCAGTTACAGATAATGAATGTCAGAACTCAAACATGCCAAAAAAGGATTTATTTTCAAACTGGACCTACTGCCGTCGTCTCCGACAGCAAGGGGAAATCCTCACGAAGCCACCAATCCCCGGCGTTGTACACGCAATTCCCCTGAAATCCTAAAATTAAATATGAAGTATTATTTGTAAAAAAAATTTTTTTAAAAGCTCCGCTTCATGAGTGAAATTATGAACCATGTATGTATGTATTATTATTATTATTAGTAATAAAATAATAATACATACACGACATAGATCTCCTCGAGTCGATTCATATAAACAAAATTTGGACTGAATCGGACAAACTTTGGAAATAAATCTCCCCCTAGTGTCCGAAACAAGTTACTCATCATACACAATACAATCATTCCAATTCTTCCTCGCACTAAGGTCTGTTAATTTCCAAATTTTGAAAATGATCAATGAAATCTTTTTTGATTTTTTTCCGGAAAAAACAGTGTTTTTCGTCAAAAAGTGACTAAAATACAAACTATTGGAGTAAAGTATGATAAATACAAGAAAGATCGGACAAACGGTTGAGAAATATCCCGCGGACCGATAGAGATGAAGGCATGACTGGCACGAGTTTTCAACTGACCTAATCCAAATCAACCCAGTTCTTCCTCACGCTCCATGTGAGTCTAAAAATAGAAAATGATCCATGAAATAGTTTCGGAATTATTGCGTTAAGATGAAGGATCCGAAGAGAACTTATAGAGATAAATTTCCCACTAGTGTTGGAAATATACAACAGACTCTTCCCACAATCAATCCAGTTCTTCCTTGCACTAAGATCTATTCCAGTTTAACATTTGAAAATGATCGATTAAATATATTTTGAGTTATATGCGGAAAAACACTGTTTTTGGTTAAAAAACAAATCCCCTCTTAATGAGAAAATCTGACATTTAGAAGATAGAAGTCGTGTCGAGTCGATTCATACGCACCAAATTTGGACTAAATAGAACAAACGGTTGAAAGATTATGACCTGACGACTTTTGAGATAAAGCTCCTCCTAATGTCAGAAATATATAACCGACCTTTCCCGAAAACACTCCAGTTCTTCCTCACACTGAGGCCTATGTGGGGACAAAATTTGAAAATGATCCATCATACAAATTCTGAGTTATCGCGATGATTCCTCGCGTAATCACCATATGGCATAATGAGATCGGCAAACAAGAGGAGGTCTCACTCACACCTACAAAAATCTGGTTCTACTGCTAAAACCTGCCTTATTGTCTCAGGTTGTGAGTTTGAGCCCCGGCTGGTCAGATCAGAGATATGACCCGATTCTTTAACGATATTGTCGGTTTGGACGGATACTGGAAGGAGTTTTGTGTTTTTCTCGTGGCTGAAAACATTAAAGTTGTTTTTCTGGCTAGATTAAAATCTCTGCTGCAGTGAAATCGATGTGGAGCTGCTGGGTGGCGTTCTGCGGGCCCAGCCTCGTCTTCACAGCTCGTTCCTCTCAACGCGTCCGTCCGTGGTTTTCGCCTCCAATCCGCCGTCAGTGAGGTTTCTTTTTCCGCTCCGGGAAATCCCAGGAACTTACCAGCAGGAGGTCTGGAATACCCGGAACCATCACTCCCAGATCTGTCAACATCGCCCGGTGTGGTTCCTGTCATTACACCGCCGTTACACAACCCCCCCGCCGAGGTTAAATAAACACCAACGGGACACCGGCCGCCAACGCCGCGGGAGAAACCAAACAGGGTCCAGACTCTTCAGGGGGGGGTTTCAGCTTTCATTCTGGACTCCTTATTCCAGCATGAAGACGTGAAACAGATTAAAAATCGATTCCCGTTTAACGTTTTCTTTCATCCAGGTTGTGATTTTTGGAAAATGTGAAACGGTTTTCCCAAAGTGTCACTCAAGCCTGTTCTGTTTTGGCGTTTTGCAAATAAATAAGCCGCCCGACGTGAAGGCTGGCGGAGACTTCTATTTTCTTTTCATTTTGAGCGAAATCCCGATGGAGGTCTCACGGGTGGTGCTTTTTTTTTTTATTGGTGGAGTATATTCATGGGTGGTTTTAATATTTCTTTATATAGTTTTTTTTCATTGTAGATATGCTTGTTTAATATCATAATGTGAAAATATACATGTACATATAGATATTTATAGTTTTATGGTGGTGGAGTATGTATTTTTATGGGTGGAGAAGGGTTTGTGGGTGGGGCATATCTCTGTTTTTTACATGGTCGCCATGTGTTTTTATTGATGGTCCATATTCTCGTGGTTGGTGCAATATTATTCATTTATTTCATTTCATGCGTGCTTTGAGGAATGGTGCGTGTTTTTATGGGTGGAGCATATTGTTATGGGTGGAGCTTAATCGCCGTTGAAACCGCTTGGTTTCAACGTGATAACTCAAAAATACTTTCATGGATCACTTTCAAATTTTACTCCCACATAGACCTCAGTGAGAGGAAGAAGTGGATTGATTTTGGGAAAGGTGGGTTGTGTATTTCTGACACTAGGGGGCGCTTTATCTCCAAATGTTTTCAGGCCATCATTTCTCAGCTGTTGGTGCGATTTAGTTTAAATTTGTTGCATACGAATGACTCAAAGACATTTATCTTTTATATGTCGTGATTAAAATAGTTTCATTGGACATAGAACTCCTAACAATTTAGTCCAAGTCCAAATTTTGAACATATGGATCGAGATTTATCTCCTAGTTTATGCCAGGGGCGGAACTTTTGTCTTTTAACTCAAAAAAGATTTCATGGATAATTTCCAAATTTTATAAACACATAGACCATAGTGTGAGGAAGGACTGGATTTATTTTGGCAAATGTCGGTTGCACATTTCTGACACTAGGGTGGAGCTTTATCTCCAAATGTTATTGGTTATTCATTTTCTCAAGCTTTGGTTAGGCTCTATCTTTACAATATATCCTATTTTCACTAATAGTTCATATTTTACCCACTTCTGGGATCTTTTGAGTAAAAAATACTGTTGACATAACTTCACCTTAAATTTGAGGAGTTCAATCAGGGGGATTCTTTGTAAAACGCAGGGGATCGGGGTGTATTTCCGGGGATATACCCTTGCTATCGGAGATCCCATCAACAACATTTTTTTTTCTTTGTGCCAGTCGACCCTCCATAGCCCATAATAACGAGGAAAAAACGGAATTTTAGAAACATGTCAAATATAATCTATAATCTGTTTGTGGCTGGAGGAGCATGGTGGTGGCGGCGGCCTATTTTAATGGGTGGCACATCTTGAATTTGACGGTTTATAATTTGAATGGTGGAACCAGTGATTTGGGAATTGTGTGTATTTTTTTACGCTTGTATCCGGTCTTTATTTATGGTCTGTCCTTTTGTTGACGTCATAAGTTCTATATTCTATTTGATTATTGAGTTTTTATGTTTGACGCGCAGAGACTTGACAGAGATTACTTTAATGTGAGGTCATTTTTATGGCTGGAGCGTAAATGTAGTGGAAAAGTGACGAAAACGTTTTAGGAAAAAATGTTAAAAATCTGAAAAAAATACCCAG
>JBBDHG010000379.1:0-120000 GCA_037951165.1 Lophius americanus
GGTTTATTCTTAGCGTTACATTTAAAGCCCTTTAAACCATTTCTCCCGTACGATTCTACTGGACGTGTCCTGAGAAAACAAACGCAGTGGAAGGTCTCTTTACCTTGTTGGGAGCTTCAGGACGAGAAGCACAGAGAAAACGACGCTCACAGGGATTCAGCGTGGGCAGAGACACAGGTGAGTTTAAGTAGCGGCTGATTAGACGAGCGTGTGCGCCGTCAGCTGGTGGGTGGAGGTGAGGCCTCCATCAGTGCGTCAGCAGATCACTAGATGGAGACAGACTCCACACAGGCAGAGAGACGGACTTCACCTCATCCGGAATACCGGAAAATATATATATATATATATATCTTTCTTTATGCATATTTTTTTATAATTTATTATTAATTATTAATTATTCTTATTTTTATTCATTATCACTTTTTTGCAGTGTATGAGAGATTTATATTTTTTTATATTCATTGATATGTACATATATTCTTTTTATTATTATCATTATTTTTTTTTTTTAAAATATTTACAGTTCCTTTATTTTTTTCATTATTTTTCATTATTATTATAAATATTATTATTATTATAATTTATTTTCATTTTTTATTTATTTATCACTTTCTTTCTTTTTCACAGTGCATGACCGATTCCACTTAGTTACCTGGAATGGTTTCAACTTTATTTAAAAAGGGCTGATCCAACTTATTTTATTGAATACCGCTACTAAATTTAGTTTATCTAACTCAGATAAATGAAGTCGGTCCCATCAGAACTTTTTTAAGCTGAACATAATTCATAATGATTTAAATAAAACACAAAATAACACAATAAAATACCACAAAATAACACATCACATGAAGAAAAAAGATACGTAAAAGACACAACATATTAAGAAAAAACTATATGTCAAAGCCACAACACGACACATTAGGAAATATTATTAGTAAAAGCCAAAATACAATATATTAAGAAAAACGATACCTAAAAGCCACAACACACCATATATTGTTAAACGATACGTAAAAGCCACAACACCTTAAGAAAAACCATATGTAAATGCTGCAAAAAAATACATTATGAAAAAGTCTACATAAAAGCCACAACACAACACATGAAGAAAAACGATACGTAAAAGCCACAACACAACACATTAAGAAAAACTATATGTAAAAGCCAAAAACAACACATTTGGAAAAACGATACGTAAAAGCCACAACACATTAAGAAAAACAATATGTAAATGTCGTAACAAAATACATTGAGAAAAAGTATACATAAATGCCACAACACAACACATTAGGAAAACCGATATGTAAAAGCCACAACACAACACATTAAAAAAAACTAAATAAAAAGCCACAACACAACATATTAAGAAAAATGATACGTTAAAGCTACAACACAACACATTAAGAAAAGATATACATAAAAGTCAGAACAAAAACACTTGAAGAAAAATGATACGTAAAAGCCACAACACAACACATTAAGAAAAACTATATGTAGAAGCCACAACACAACACATTAGGAAAGACGATACGTAAAAGCCACAACACAACACATTAAGAAAAAACAAATATAAAGCTACAACATATCAAGAAAAATGAAACGTAAAAGCCACAACACATTAAGAAAAATGATATGTAAATGCCGCAACACAACACATTAGGATAAACTATATGTAAAAGCCATTACACAACACATTAGGAAAGACGATACGTAAAAGCTATAACACATTAAGAAAAACCACATATAAAGCCACAACACAGCATATGAAGAAAAATGAAACGTAAAAGCAACAACATATTAAGAAAAACGATATGTAAATGCTGCAACACAACACATTAGGATAAACAATACGTAAAAGCCACAACACAACACATTAGGAACAATTATACATAAAAGCCACAACACAACACATTAGGAAAAATTACACATAAAAGCCACAACACAACAAATGAAAAAAAAGATACGTAAAAGCCACAACACAACACATTAAGAAAAACTATATGTAAAAGCCACAAGACAACACATTAGGAAAAATTATACATAAAAGCCACAGCACAACACATGAAGAGAAATGATACGTAATAGCCACAACACAACACATTAAGAAAAACTATATGTAAAAGCCACAACACAACACATTAGGAAATGCCGCAACAATGCCGCAACACGGTAAATGCCGCAACACAAAACATTAAGAAAAATTACACATAAAAGCCACAACACAACACATGAAGAAAAATGATATGTAAATGCCACAACAAATTAGGATAAACAATATGTAAAAGCCACAACACAACACATTAGGAAAAATTACACATAAAAGCCACAACACATTAAGAAAAACGATATGTAAATGCCGCAACACAACACATTAGGATAAACAATACGTAAAAGCCACAACACAACACATTAGGAAAAATTATACATAAAAGCCACAACTCAACACATGAAGAAAAATGATATGTAAAAGCCACAACAGAACACATTAAGAAAAACTATATGTAAAAGCCACAACACAACTAATTAGGAGAGACGATTCGTAAAAGCCACAACACAACATATAAAGAAAAATTAAACGTAAAAGCCACAACACATTAAGAAAAACGATATGTAAATGCCGCAACACAACACATTAAGAAAAGTTACACATAAAAGCCACAACACAACACATGAAGAAAAACGATGTGTAAAAGCCACAACACAACACATTAAGAAAATTCCAAATATAAAGCCACAACACAACATATTAAGAAAAATGAAACGTAAAAGCCACAACACATTAAGAAAAACGATATGTAAATGCCGCAACACAACACATGAAGAAAAACGATACATAAAAGCCACAGCACAATGAAAGTTTGTTTTCGGAGGACCCTTAAAAGGTGAAACCGCGGCTACCAAAATATCACGAATATATAAAATTTGTGACCACACTGGGTGACATTATATCAAAATACCACCATCTTGTTCTTTCTGAACAAGGCCTATCAAACACAAGTCCCCAATCCTCTGCGTTGTTTAAGCAATGATGGTTGAGAAATTATGGCTTGAAAAGTTTTTGGAGATAAAGCTCCCTCTAGAGGGTAAAATATGAACTTTTAATGTAAAATACAATGTCTGCACGTTAGATCTCCTGGAGTCGATGCATCTGTACTTAATTTGGACAAAATGGGAACCATGGTTGAGAAATTATTGCGCGAATAATTCTGGAGATAAAGCTCCCCCTAGTGTTGAAAATATACAACGGATCGTTCACAAAATAAATCCTGTTCTTCTCCACACTAAAGTCAACGTAGGTTTACAGTTTGAAACTAATCCGCTCAATGGTTTTTGAGTTCTGTCCAGGAAACTAAAGTTTTTTTTAAAGTTTTTCAACTAAAAACTCCCCCTAGTGAGCAAAATATGAACTACTAGAATAAATAGAATAAATTATGATATATAAATATATATATATTTAAGATACATCTCCTTCAGTCGATTCTTTTGGACCCAATTTTGACTCAATCAGACCGAAGATTAGGAAGTGACGTCTGAAAAACTGTTTTTCGTGAAAAGCGCCCCCTAGTGTCTGAAAATGACAACTGACCTTTCCCAAAAAACAATTCAGTTGTTCCTCGCACTAAGGTATACTTGGGTATAAAATTTGACGAAGATCCATTAAGGACGTTTTGAGTTATCGCGCAAACACGACGGATCCGTGGCGGACGAGGACGATTTCTGGTTTTCTATTCTACGCTCTAGTTTACATCAATCCTAAAAGCGTTTTCGGGAAAATTCTGTTTAGCACTCTTTTGCTCTGATTCAGTCGTAGAAATAAGAACTTTTCCCAGAACTGTCGTGATGTCACGATCATCAGCAACCAAACTTCTGGCTCCATGAAAACCCGCCTCAAAGGTCAGCGGCTGCAAACTGTTGCCATGACGGTTCCAGGAGGGATTGGCGTTGTGTGTGATTGATGTGGGGGGGGGGGATATTTGGAGGGAACACAGGATTGGTCATGTGCCGCTCCGTCAAACAGAGGACAGTCTGTGGTTGGGTTAATAATCACCAAACAACCATCTCCACCTCCTCTCTCCTCCGCCCGAGTCTGCAGGAGAGAACCCATTCATAACCTGACCAACACAATACACACACACACACACACACACACACACACACACACACACACACACACCACACACACATACACGCACACATGCACAAACACACGCACACACACACACACACATACACACACACATACAAGCACAAACACACACACACATGCACCGACATGCACAAACACACACGCGCACATACACACACACATACAAGCACAAACACACACACACATGCACCGACATGCACAAACACACACGCGCACATACACACACACATACAAGCACAAACACACACACACATGCACCGACATGCACAAACACACGCACAGACACACAAATACACATTAATGCACAAACACACACACGCACATACACACACACATACAAGCACAAAAACACACACACATGCACCGACATGCACAAACACACGCACAGACACACAAATACACATTAATGCACAAACACACACACACACACATAAATGCATGCACAAACACACACGCATATACACACACACATACAAGCACAAACACACACAGACATAAACAAACACACGCACAGACACAGAAATACACATTAATGCACAAACACAGACACATAAATGCATGCACAAACACACACGCATATACACACACACATACAAGCACAAACACACACACATGCACCGACATGCACAAACACACGCACAGACACACAAATGCACATTAATGCACAAACACACACACACACATACACATACAATCACAAACACACACATATACACATACATGCACACACACGCACAAAAACACACACATACACACACACATACACAAACACACATTAATCAGAGAGGAAATGAAAACCTGGCGATGACGGCCCATTAACTGGACAAACAACATTATCACCAGTAGAGTGAAGTTTGCGTTTAAACTGGAGGAACACTCATCCCAAAGTTTTGTCTCAATTACAGAGAAAACACGAACAAGTCTATTAAAGGAGTAGTCTGTAAAATTATTGGGTCTAATGTTCAGAACTATCTTTTTATTAGTGTAGAATCAGCTAAAAATAATGGTTATCATGGAGTTACTTCTTTATATCGACAGAGGGGGCGCACTTTCCTTCCACTATTATTAATTATATAATTATTAACTATCAATTAGACACACATAGATCTTAGTGTGAGGAAGAACTTGATGGATTTTGGTAGATATTGGTTTCCAACACTAGATGGAACTTTAAATCCAAATGTTTTACAGCGATAATTTTTCAACCTTTGATCCACTGAAGGTGGATTATTAAAAACAGTGTTTTTAATCAGAAAAGCTCCCCCTGGTGAGGAAACTATGAACTATTAGAGATATAAATAGGATATATACGTGATAAATCTCCTCAAAGCGATTCATATGCAACACATTTGGACTAAATCGGAGCAACGGTCGAGAAATGGTGGAAATAAAATAAAAATAACCCTAAAATGATTTTGAAAATTACATTACACTGTAAAAACGTGTGTGAAAAATAATGTGAATATAAAAACGTCACTCAGTTTTTGTAGTTCATATATGAAAGGATTATTATGTCAGTGTGTGTGTGTGTGTGTGTGTGTGTGTGTGTTTGTGCGTGTGTGTGGGGGTGTTTGTGCGTGTGTGTGTGTGTGTGTGTGTGTGTGTGTGTGTTTGTGCTTGAGTGTGTGTGAGTGTGTGTGTGCATGTGTGTGTGTGTGTTTGTTGGGGGGTGATGACGTCATAAGAAGTATGAGGTCACAGGTCTGACTGTACTTAGTTTAGTAACAGTGGTCACATGATCTTACAGTCTTGTTTTCGTCTGTCGGTGGGTGATGTAAACAAACAATGATGTCATAATATTTCAAGCCCAGAGTTTTTCAGTAAATGATGTGGAAACCACGGCAACTCTTCTGTCCAGAGGACCTGATTCCAGAAAGAATGATTGACGGGTCAATGTTCTAGAAATGATTCTAGTTTAATGATTTACAACCAGCTCGTCTCACGGAATGATCTAGTCTCTGTGTCTGTATGTGAGATGATAAGAGAGTTTACAGCTCACACACACACACACACACACACACACACACAAACTCACCCACACTCACACACAGTCACACACACTCACACACACACTCACACTCACCCTCACACACACACTCACCCTCACACACACACTCACACACACACACACACACACACACACACTCACACACACACACACACCCACACACACTCACACACACACACACACTCACACACACTCACACTCTCACTCACCCACACACACTCACACACACACTCACCCTCACACACACACTCACACACACTCACACACTCACTCACTCACCCACACACACTCACACACACACACACACACACATACACTCACACACACACCCACACTTACACACACACACACACACACACACACACACTCACCCTCACAAAAACACTCACACACAATCACACACTCACCCACACACACTCACACACACACACTCACACACTCACTCACCCACACACACTCACACACACACACTCACACACCCACACACACACACACACACACACACACTCACACACACACACTCACACCCACACACACACACACTCACACTCACACACACACACACCCACACACACTCACACACACACACACACACACACACACACACACACACACACACACACACTCACACTCTCACTCACCCACACACACTCACACACACACACACACTCACCCTCACACACACAATCACACACACTCACACACTCACTCACCCACACACACTCACACACACACAAACACATACACATACACTCACACACACACACACACTCACACACACACACACACACACACTCACCCTCACAAAGACACTCACACACAATCACACACTCACCCACATACACTCACACACACACACTCACACACTCACTCACCCACACACACTCACACACACACACTCACACACCCACACACACACACACACACTCACACACACACACACACACTCACACACACACACTCACACACACACACACACACACACACACTTAAAACACACACACACACACACTTAAAAAACACACATAGAATGTATTCCTAATTTTTCCTCTTGTTTTTTCACTTATCACACTTTCATCACTTATCACTCATCACAGTAAATAAATCAAGAAGTGTAGAAATTCAGAAATTAATAAATATGGGAATAAATAATTTTTTTTTTAAATGAAAAAATAAATAACATAAACTAAGTTAATTAATTCCTTTTCATTCACAAGACGTACTATTTTATTAATTTATTTCCACATTTATTTATTCATTTGTTTATTTCTGCATGTATTTATTTATTTTATTTCACATTTATGTATTTATTCATTCATTCATTTATCCTCATGTCATTTTTGAACTTGTTGACGATGATGTTTGCAAAAATAAGAGACAGTACTTCTATTATTTTTTTTGGGACTGGCCCTTTAATTAATACAAACTGTCCAACATGACATCACAGATTTATTCCACATTTTTCTGTCAGCAAAGCCGCGTCCTGAAAGCTGATGTCATTTTTGATGACACTGACATAAAAGCAAGAAAACCTCAGTCTATAAACAATCTATAAACAGTCTATGAACATTCTATAAACAATCTATAAAAAGCCTATAAACAGTCTATAAACAGTCTATAAACAGCCTATAAACAGCCTATGAACAGCTAATAAACAGTCTATAAACAGTCTATGAACAGTCTATGAACAGTCTATAAACAGTCTATAAACAGCATATAAACAGCTAATAAACTGCCTATAAACAGTCTATAAACAGTCTATAAACAGTCTATGAACAGTCTATAAACAGTCTATAAACAGTCTATAAACAGTTTACGACGTCTGTTGATTCTGCAGCTTTACTTTATGCCATCATTTCCAATATTTCCACAAAAGTTCTGTTTCACATGAATATTAAGATTTAATGCACTTCATTAATGAAAAGGTCTTCATCAGCCATGATTAGATTAGATTTTTATTAGATATGGCGTCACATTTATACTGTAGCAGTGCTGAGACATCGATGAGGTGATCACATGATCACATGACCACATGACAGCTTGACCACATGATCACATGACCGCATGATCACATGATAACATGATCACATGATCACATGATCACATGATCACAGGACCACACGATTACATGATCACATGATCACATGATCACAGGACCACACAATTACATGATCACATGACCACATGACAGCTTGACCACACGATTACATGATCACATGACCACATGACAGCTTGACCACATGATCACATGACCGCATGATCACATGATAACATGATCACATGACCACATGATAACATGACCACATGATCACATGATCACATGATCACATGATCACATGATCACAGGACCACACGATTACATGATCACATGATCACATGATCACAGGACCACACGATTACATGATCACATGACCACATGACAGCTTGACCACACGATTACATGATCACATGACCACATGACTACAGCGATGAATGGCAGCGGAAACATTTTTTACCCAGAATGGAAGGAAGACAACATATTTTCTGTTTAGCACCATTATCCTCATCATCATCAACCAAAACTGGGTAAGACTGTCCTTCAAAACTACTATTATAATTATGATATTATAATATTATAAATATAATATTATAATATTATAGGACGATGTGGTTACCGTGGAAACACCTCCCGGTAAAAACACAGACATTTGGGCATCACAGTTCTTGGCAGAATAAATATAACACACTTAGAAATGCAAAGAAATAAACTCAATAAGCTTCAAACACATCAATAATAATAATACTGACATGTTAATATTAGAATTAAGAGCATATTTTAGACTTTTAAATGGAATTATCGTTTTCTGATAATAACACCCCATAATAATGTTTAAAAAGTGTTGTTTTTTTCTTCCTTTTCTACATTTAGCGCTAAAAGAATTTAAGTTAATATTCACCTAAAAGTATTTTACTTGGAATGCTCTCAAAAAAAAGATGAATTAGGATTTATGGAAATATTTAGCATCAATAAACGCTTCAATGAAAAAGCAAAGTAATCGGATACAGGATAGTAAAAAATAAAAAATCGGGTCAAAATCGGATCCTGTTGATTTTAGGAGGGAAAATGTATGCGTTGATCCACATTGTGAGGCGAGGGGAAGAAACGGACGCACTGCAAACATCAACTTAAGAACACGGACACGCCGCAAAAGCCACAACATGCCAAGTAAAACAATCTGCAAAAGCCACAAGACAACGGCTGTGTTTACGAAGAAGACTTAAAAGTGATTCATCCCCGGATGTGCTTTTTCTGATTACTTCATTTAGTGAATGATACAGACACACCACACAAACATCTCGTGATGTTTTGATTGGCCGTGGTAAATTACCTAAACTTCCGGGTCATGCAGTCATGTGACTTTAAAACTTTAATCATTGTCCAGAAAGCCACAAATAAACTTCATACTGACCCAAACGTGAGCAGAACCCAGGGCTACAGTAAACAAGGCGTTTCATACCTGCTGAAAACCCTTAACCACCAACTCTTGACTTCAGCTGTCGCCACGGCAACGTGTAAACAACGCTCCGAACGTCACAAACAAAAGCTGTTACAAAAATGTTCGTTTAAGAATTATGTCTAAGAGAATCACGTATAAGAATTATATCTGTTATATTCACTAAATGAAGCAGTAAACAATTTTCTTTTCTTTCGTAAACACACCCGATGTCTTGAGGCTTTTGCAGATAGTTTTTTCCTTAAAGTCTTGTGTTGTGGCTTTTGCAGCGTTTTGTAAAATTGATGGCCGCGGACAACGTTGAATTGTTACATATTATGAATATTTGAAGCCAAAAACCTGAGTGCAAATTGAAAGTTGCGTTTAATTGCGGGTATAACAGGTGATGAGACACGAGAAGAGCTCGTAAAATTACCCAGAGTTCCGAGTAACACTAACATTGTAAGGTTTTTTTCTTGAATCATCTGCCCTTCGTCAGAAAATGAAAATGATTAAATCTACATCCGGCTGGTTTGTGCGTAAGCATCTTTAATTCTAGTTTTAATTAGATCCTGAACTCATCCAGGTGAGAAGGTATCAGGTGGGTTTATTTGAAGGAGGCGCGGACCTGGCGGTCCCTCAGCGGCTGGGGGGGGCCGATAGTTGTCGACCATGCAGCATGCACTTTCTCCTTCACTGGTGAAGAGGAGGGAGCGGAACTTGGCCATCTGAGGATGAGGATGGAAGAACATTAGCAGTGAAATGAAGATTCAGTCATGAGGACTATCCCCTTGCACACACCTGTACCTGCTAATCAGTATCACGATCACACACCTTCATCTTTAGCCCATCACCACCCTCCTCCTCCTCCCCTTCTTCGCCCAGTTCTCCCTGATCAATCCATCAATTTCATCGTTTTTCAGTCTCAGCAGAGCAATCAGCCACCACCACCAATAACAAGAATAGAAAGCAGGATAAACCTGCGGCTGCTCAGGACAGATGCCCTTCAATTAGCATCTTCCTGAGGAGTCAAAGATTGCACTGCACTGTAAAAAATAAAAGAAATCTAAAAAATGTTTTTTTTAATTCTGTAAATTTTACGGTACTCTACCGTAACTGGATTTTGCCGTAAAATTCGGCCACTATGTTCAAGACATTATGAGTTACCATTTATAAAACATATAATGTCATCCTGTCTAAAGTTCCATCGTAAATTACCACAACAAAAAAAATACAGTAAACTACAACGTTTAATTCAACTAAACTGTAAAAATAGTTGAAAGGGATTGCCAATTGTCAAATGGTGACAGTAAAAGACTGTAAATTCAAAATAGTATATCCATGGCCGAGATACGGCAAATCATCAGAAATAAAGACACAATAAAAATTGTAAGATTTATGGTCATATGTGCAAAATACAAAATTTTACTGTGAAAATACAAATTTTTTTGAAAACTTGAAGCATCAAACGAAAATAAAATAGCAGATAATATCACAAGCAAATCGTTACGGCAAAATAACTTCTGTATAAATAAAAAACTTGTAAACGTAAAAAAACCAACCTTAACCATTTAGCAAGGGCTTACCGTAATTTCTGCAGACAGAAAATGCTAAAAACACTGTACAGGTTTGGAAATAATGCTGATGTATAGGATAAAAGTATAAAATTATAGGCAAACTGAATCAACCTCAAAGTATTGTGATGTCACTCTTTTTGTATTTTTTGCATATTTTTGCCAGAACCCCATCAGAAGAGGAAGACTGAGGGTCCTGATGAAGAGCTGTTGTGACCGCTCTGCTCCACCCAGCGGAGTAGAATCGCTGGGTGGAGGGTTCCGTCACTGATCGGTTCCGTCGGCTCATTAAAATTGTTTCAACAACGCGGCGCTGAAAAACGGAAAGAGTCCAAACAATGGCTGACCCGTCTCGCAGAATGAGGACTAATTATCAAAGACAGGCTGGCGTCTGAAGAGGGACCGCTTCAAGGTCATAATTGGGTCGAGTGAAAGGACGAATTGTGTTTCAGGCGGCAAACGTTTCGGATCGAACAAAGGACAGTTCTAACTCAAATGGGTCGCTCGTGGTGCAGAATTAGTACAACAACCTGCTGTACGGTGGTTAAAAAAGAGTAAATAGCTGACGAGAAATTCCCGGGTGTGCGATGGTACAGTGCTGGCCTTTCCTTATAAGGAGGTCCCCCACTGTCTGGTACCCCAAAGAGGAAGAAGAAGAAGAAGATGAAGAAAATGACCTGATTGCTTGACTACAATGAGGTACGGCTGAACATTCAAACACGTGCTCTCGTAGCTTTATAAACATGCTAATGGGCACAACACGAAGGTGGGCGTCACATAACGGTTGTCACAAACCCCTGCTGGTGGTCATGTTTGATCCGAGTTAGTTCCCCTTCAGGTTGTTAGCATCTTCATGAGGATATTAGTCAGAGGTCATCCGGCAAATATTTAAAGGCTATTCCCACTTAGGCAAGTTGGAATGGCGCTAAATGTGGCGAACGCTCGGTGTGGACCCACGAATGGAAAGAAGGGAACAGGGAGAAGTTGAAGGCCTGACACCTAACTCAAACTACCTTTTAGCGCAGGGGTCGCTACCGTGTCGATACCAAACAATGACCTTCTCTGAAACTTCTGGATCCGCGCTCTTAAAGCAAACACTTCATCTGTAGAACCCTTTCTTAGCATGACACCATCCTGCTGATCACAAATAATCACCTCTTTTCTTAAACTAGCTTCCATCTTCATTGTGTGGATCCACCAGGTTTTACCTCTGAACACCACCCTTGTTCTTGAACCAGTAGACCTTTCCTCCGTTCCTCAGGCATCCATATCTATTCTTTATCACCTCAGCCTGCTGCACATCCTTCCCACCTCCACCCCTCTGCCTCACCAATCGGTACCTTTCCTCGTTTCTTAGTGTCCAATCTCTTGTTAAGCCTTTGCCACTTCACTCTTCGCCTTACGTCTCATCTCCTGGACCTCCGGCCTACTTTCTTCATCTCTCTCGCTATCCAACTTCTTCTCCAACCTTTTCCATCGTAAACTCTCTTGAACCTCCTCTTTCCAACACCAAGTCTCCTCATCATCTTTCCTCCGCCCAGATGACACACCAAGCACCTTCCCACCTGTCCCCTTCTCCCATTTGCCGCAGTTGCTCAGTCTTCTGGCAGATCATCACTACCACCTAGATCCCGTCTCAACTCCTCCCAGAAGTTCACACTCCCTTGCGTCCTCAACTTCCACCAATTGATCCTCCGCTCTAACTCCGCTCTAGTCCTCTTCTGTACCAACAGAGTCATCCTACATGCTACCATTCTATGCTGGCCGGCTCCGTTCTCCCCACCTTGCAGTCTCCAATTTCCAGGTTGCATCTTCTGCATAAGATCTAGTCCACCTGTGTGCCCCTACCTCCCCTCTTACATCCCACCCTCTGCTCCTCCCTCTTCTTGAAATACGTGTTCATCACAGCCATTTCAATTCTCTCCACAAAAATCTATCACCATCTGTCCTTCCAGGCTCCTGTCCTGAACACCATACCTGCCCATCACCTCCTCATCTCCTCTGTTACCTTCCCCCATAGGACCACTGAAGACCACCACGCTCTCATCCCCGGGAACACTCTCCATAACTTTGTCCAACTCTGATATTCTAGAATCTACATACACTAATGGATCCAGGGAGGAAAAACTGAGCCTTTAAACAAAAGCCAAGCTTCCGTTCTTTTTTTGGATCACATGTTAGATGATGAAACAGTGACGCAGCGTTAATCACGTAAAAGGTCGAAGCGAGAGCTGCTAACAGCTGATAGCGGCGTCTGGGTAATCTAAGAGATAGGAGGTACCGCAGAGACGGACCCACCCAGCTCTGAAAAGCGTGCCGCTTGATTCTGATAAAGCTCGGAGCATGAAATAGGCACTTGTCAAGCACCGACGTAAGAAGTGTGTTCTAGCTCTATGTGAAGGAAGTGACGTACCTGTGCAGGGCTGATGCTGATTGGCTCCTTGAGGACGATCCAGGTGACGCTCTCGTACAGGGGGGGCGTGGTCAGAGAGCCGTCATAGGTCCAGTAATCCAGAGAATAAGGGAGAAGGGTCTTTGCATTAAAGTTACCAAAGCTGGTCTGCTTTCCCTGGAGGGACGGAAGGAAAAAGAAACATTTCTCGTCATCGTCGTTCACCGGAAGAGAGATTTGGAAATGTTACCCAGAGATGAAGACATCAGGATGAAGGCTTCCGAGACATCTGTCCTCACCTTGGTTTGAATGCCGTCCAAGGCATCCAGGACTCTCTGGATGTTCGGGTTGGCCGAACCGATCTGGAACAAAAACACACACAAGCAAAAACATTTTATACAAAACCCCTTCAGTGCCTTATATGGGCGTGATTGTACTACTCAGTCTCGTACAGGTATTATAAAAACAGTTCATGTTCGGTTGCTGACCCTTAAACGTGGAAAAAAACAGAACTCAGAAAAATATTTTGCACACTACACCTTTAAGTGGTCTGAATAATACATTTCAACACGCCCTCTCCACACAGTTCATCAGAACGACCAACTACATGCACCGTAAATATTTAACGCCCGTCCTCGCTCACTAGCGTTTGCAGAAACAGAGTGACGGATGGCGGTGAATCGCTGAAGACCCACCTTGAGGAAGACCCCAACCACGCCCAGTCCATCGGGCTGACTGGCTGCCTCTCCGAAGCTCGGGTACTTGGTGTTCCAGTGGACCAGGTGAAGCTATCAAGAAAAAAGAGGGGGGTCACAGTCGGACTCTACTGGTTGAGGATAAAGAGTTATCACTATAAGACGTGATTAAACCGTCTAATGAAGGCCGGACATTCATTTTACGTCCGTGTTCTTTTCTTCGCAGGATCCGAAAAAGGCACAAATGTTGAGTGGGCGGGGTTTAATCTGACTCACTCCTTTTTTCTTTCTACGAAAGCCACACTGAAAGACAATTTAATTTTAACGGCCCCATGTTTATTTAAAAGTCAGCTATCCTCCTGTAGATTCAACTACACTGTAAAAAAAGAAAAGAAAAAAGTCTGTCAATCAACCGAAATCAAATAACAGTTGAAGAACTTTATTTATGTATGTGGTCAGAATACGAGAACAATACAGAATTTACTGTGAGAACATAAAGTTTTGGTTACACAAAAATACCGTTATTTTTAAAAGTAAGTCGTTACCGTAAAAGTAACACAGTGAAAAAATGTTGTTTCCACAGCAACAAAAGGATAAAAGTGTATCATCGTTTGAAGTTTTATAAAAAAAAACAACTCAAGATTAAAGCTAGAAATACTCCCAATGAAAACGATTAAACTATAAAGTTAAAACACAGACTTGTTTTACCTCACAGGGGAACTTGACACCGTTGACGGTGTGCTCGGCGCCCCTTTCATCACTGGCCCCCCAGTGGAAATGAAACTGCTTCAGACGATAGGTTCCAGAAATAGGACCTCCAGTCAGGGCTGGATGGGACAAAACGAGACCCTCATCAGAGAAGATCTGAGGAGGACCAACATCCAACCCGCTCAGTCTGTCAACAACACATTTATGTCTCTTTACGGTTTTTAAAAAACTTTCTACTTTTCTTCTTTTCTTCTTTTCTTTGTTTTTAATGAAAATGGCATCCTTTATAATAATAATAATAATAATAATAATAATAATAATAATAATAATAATAATAATAATACATTTAATTTATAATGCACTGCATTTGGATCCAATCTCAAAGTGTTACAAAGTAAAAGCAGATAAAAGCATCAATAGAAAATATAATAATAACTATATAAAAACATGACCAAATAGCAGCAATGTTCATTAAAGTTATAGGTTCTGCTAAAAAGGACTTAAATCTTAAGTCCTTTTTTTTAAATGTGTCAGTCGTCTGTGGAGCCCTCAGATGGTCAGGGGAGTAGTATATGGAGTATTTTATGGAGAATTTGTCATTAATAATAGACATTGTAATAGAATAATGTGTACGGAATAGCAAATATTACAAAATGATAAATAAATGAATAGATAAATAAATGCAGAAATCAATAAATAAATGTGTGAATAAATATATAAATACATGCACAAATAAATAAATTAGTAAATAAATCGTGTCATGGAAAAGTGAGTGAATTATTTTATATTTATTTTTATTAATGGATTCATTCATTCGTTTTCATATTGATTCATTTATTCTTTTCTACATTTATTTGTTTCAATATTCATTTGAATATTTCTACATTTATTTAACCATTCATTTATTTATTTATCTATTTATTCATGTATTGCTTTCTAAATTCATCTATTCAATTGATGAGGTTGGAGGAAAACTAAATACATAAATCTTATCATTAAATTATTTCATATTCATGGAATCATTCATCATTTTTAAATTTATTCTTACATCATTTCATTCATTAATTTCTGTAATAATTAATTCAATAAGTCATTTATTTATTAATCTATTTGTTTATTGTTTCATTCCCCTACTTCTGTAGATAAATGTATGTCAAAAATATGTAAATGAATAGAAAAAAGGAATAAATGTAGAAATAAATAAATTATTACATCCAAAAATGAATGAATGAAGGTAAAATAATGTAATGAAAACCTTTTCAATGACAAAATGCATTTTTTATGGATTTATCTACAAATGTATTCATTAATTTCTTTCATTTCTGCATTTTTATATTTTTCACATATATTTATTAACTTATTTCTGCATTTTTTATTCATTCGTTTATTTATCGTTTCATTTTTATTGTTGTTGTTGTTTTTACTCTTATTATTTTTATTATTGTCATCATTATTATAATATTATTATTATTATTGTTGTTGTTTTATTATTATTATAATTATTTTTATTGTTATTATTATTATTATAATTATTATAATTATTATTAGATTATTATTAGATTATTATTATTATTATTGTTGTTGTTTTATTATTATTACTATTATTTTATTGTTATTATTGTTATTATAATCATTATTATATTATTATTATTATTATTGTTATTATTATTATACATATTATTATTATTATTGTTGTTGTTGTTGTCTTATTATTATTATAGTTATTTTAATTTTTATTTTTATTATTATTATTTTTATTGTTATTATTATATTATCATTATTATTACAAATATCATTGTTATCATTATTATATTATTATTATTATTATTATTATTATATTATTATATTATATGATGATGATGATGATGACGATAATAAATAACACAATTATAATAATAGTAAAATAGTACTTATTTATTTCTTTCATCTCTGCATTTTTTTTATTTTTCACATGTATTTATTTACTCATTTCTACATTCATTATTCATTCGTTTATTTATCGTGTCATTTATTTCGTCCTCAGGTCATTTCCATAATTGTGCCTAAATGCTAAGGACAAAGTTGTGTCCAGTAAAAACCCATTAAAAGGTCAAAACTGTTGTTTTTCCATCTGAAGGCGTCATTTCCCCTTGTTTGAAACAATGAATATCTGATCATTATAATCAGGACTGATGTAAGTTGTTACAGTAAGTCAGTAAAAGTGTTGGATGATATTACTATTATATAAAATAATACAATATTTAGAAATGATTTCTTTTTTTTTCTCTTTCTTTTTCATAAAAAGTTCTGATCATGGACACATCCAGCACGGAGTCAATAAAAAAAACAACAACAACTGCTGAACATATTTGATAGTTTCGATTAAAACCGATTCAATCGGTGACAGTGTGAAATGATATTAATGTTTAATATTTGACGACATGTTCAAAGACACATATGTGCTCAGAAAGGTTGGGACTGTGGATGAAATGTGTTTGAAGCGATGACGACGGTGGTGTTGGTGTTGGAGGAGGTGGCGGGGGGGCGGCGGCGGTGTTCTGTGTGCTTTCTAGTGTTCATAGAGGGTGGGGGTGCTGCTGAGGGTGGGGGTGCAGCTGAGGGAGGGGTGCAGATGTCCTGTTGACCTCCTGATAATGACAAGGCTTATCAGGGTGAATGAAGTGACATCATCAGACGCCCTTATCTGCTAGACACCATACAGGAGGGGCATCAACCAGACCCCCAGATAATGTTCTGTTAATACACATACTTACTGCTGCGCTTATTACATCATATCCCGTTACATCATATTATATTATATTATATCATATTACATTCTATTATATATTATATAATATCACATAACATTATATCCTATTATATCCTATTATATTATATTATATTATATTATATTATATTATATTATATTATATTATATTATATTATACTACATTATATTATATTATATTATATTATACTATATTATATTACATTATATTATACTACATTATATTATATTATATTATATTATACTACATTATATTATATTATATTATATTATATTATATTATATTATATTATATTATATTATATTATATTACATTATATTATACAACATGATATTATATTATATTATATTATATTATATTATTATATTACATAATATTACATTATATTATATTATATTATATTATATTATATTATATTATATTATATTATTATATTACATAATATTATATATTACATTATATTATTATATTATATTATTTTATTATATTACATAATATTATATTTTATTATATTATATTATATTATATTATATTTAAATTATATTATATTACATTATATTATATTATATTATATTTTATTATATTGTATTATATTATATTTTATTATATTATATTATATTATATTATATTATATTATATTATATCATACTACATTATATTATATTATATTATATTATATCATACTACATTATATTATATTATATTATATTATATTACATAATATTATTAAATATATATTATATTACATAATATAACAGGAATATTTACTGTATTAAAACAAACACTATATTTAATGCGTCTTCTGTGTGGACCGGTGGAGACGGGCGTTTCTTACTGGAGCTGTCCGTGTCGTCCACAAAGTCCACCTGGAAGGAGTGTCCGTTGTTGAGGATACCGTTGGCGTTGTTGGGGTCGTAGCGGAGCTTCAGGGCCCTCAGTGAGGGGTCGTAGTCGGCCTCCTTGGGGACGATGTTGATGGGAGACTGTCTGGGTCCGTTAGCGACAGGAAAATCAGCGGCCCATTTATCTGGTCCTGTAAATACACATTCAAATATAGAAAAACTAGTTAGTACAGTTTGTAGAGCTGTGCTTGGTGCTGTTCTATTATGGTCTGACAAAAGAATACTCTATACTCTAATACACTATTGTTATTATTATATTATTATTATTATTAATTATTATTATTATTATTATTATTATTATTATTATTATTATTATTATTGTTATTATTATTATATTATATTATATTATATTATATTATATTATATTATATTATTATTATTATTATTATTATTATTATTGTTGTAATTATTATAATTATTCACATTATTTATATTATTATTATTGTTGTTGTTTTTATTATTATTATAATTATTATAATTGTTATTATTATTATTAATATTATTATTATTATTATTATTATTATTATTATTATTATTATTATATTATATTATATTATATTAATGATGATGATGATGATGATGATGATGACAATAATAAATAACACAATTATAATAGTAGTTAAATTGATAATGCAATCATTATTTATTCTATTTATATGATAACGATAAAAGAAATATGCAATAAGAACAACAAACTAAACAACAACAATAATCTGAATAATATTAATCCGAATAATTCTAATTATAACTAAATCATTAGTTCAGACGCTGATTATTAAATGTGTTCTGGTTTTCAGCCAACAGAATCTAAAATGTTCTGAAAGATCCAAGAAAAGAACATTTGCAATCAGAGACGGTTGAAAGAACAAATTCAACCCTGTTCAAAGTATGAAAGGATTAGCAGCAAAATGTACTTAAAGTAACAAATACTACTTACCATCACTCTTCTACGTGTTAAAGGTCGAGGTAATCTCATTACTTTTCAGACGTTTAATTTATTAGTTCATCTTCATCCGGTAAACAATCGCACTCCTCTGAAAAAGCGACTTTTAGATTCACACAGTCTAAGATAAGGTTTGAACCGGAGGGTGAGGGTAGGAACTACTGTCATCAGAACGGTAGATAAGGATAAGGTTATATCATAAACACGTACTATACTACTATACTACTACACTTATGTACTAATATACTTAATGTCCTGCTGGAGGGTTCTGTACAGCTCGTATAAAGTCTCTATTCCTTATTAAAAGTGTGAATGGACATGTTTATAAAGTGACCCAGCGGCAGCATGCAGAGACTAAACAGTAAGGGGCCGAGGGCAGAGCCCTGAGGGAACCCACGGCTCAAAGGGGCCACCAAGGAAGGAGGCTTTGACAATGGCTATTGAGAAAGTTGCAGCAGAAGCAGTATTTTAAGTGTTATAGCACGTTAGGATTTTTTTAAACAGGATAATTTAACGTCCAAGAAGGCTTAAAAAAAAAACAACAAAAAAAACACGCTTTACCGAAAACCTGAACTAATCTCATGAAAATCCACTATTTTACATGAAAAAACAAATAAAATATGTTTTTAAAATCAGGACAAGAGTTTAAACAGAATGTAAAATTGTAAAAATGTAAAAATGTAAAATGTAAAATGTAAAATGTAAAAATGTAAGAATGTAAAAAATGTAAAAAAGTAAAATGTAAAAATGTAAGAATGTAAAAAAATGTAAAATTATGTTCTGTTTAAATTTAAACAGAACATAATTTTACATTTTCTAGAAATTGTCCAAGAGATAGAATTAGCACATAAAATACGCAAAGACGTTTCTTTTCTTTCTTTGAGGTGAGGACATCAAAGTATTCACAGGAGTAAATGTACTTAAGTATTTTCCACCGCGGCTCCACAGTATTCAACCTTCCTTTGGGTTCAGTAGCGGCACCAGAGGGTGAGAAGTTCTGTAAAATATTCTGATATGGGCTAATGTTCTGCTCACCGTTAGCGGGTCCGTATCCCCATCCGTGAGACATGACTGTATCCTGATTACACCGAGGGAGTAGCGATGCTCGTCCTTGCTGCAGAAGAAGCAGGTGATGATGATGATGATGATCTGCTGCCAGAGATCTGCTGAAGGGCTTTTATGGGGTCTCCTCCTCACAGAGGAGGAGTCAGCTGAAGGTTCTCCTCCTCTCCTTTCACTTTTACTGACATGCAGGGTTGTTGTTGTTGTTGTTGTTTTTTAAATCCCTTTCCCTGCAAATGTGACTTTGTCGGAGAATAAACCCGTTTGGCGTGTAATTACCGCGTCATCCTTACATTATTTACCCACAATCCCCTGCAGTCCTCGGCGTCTCCCCGCATCAGAGCAGCTTCAGCCTCACGTTGAGGATTTTCTCACCATGTTTGCTCTTCACCTCTTTCATGGAGTCGCTGATCCAGGTTTTAACCAAAGCTGTTTGCAGGGCTGTGGATCCCTGCCGGGCCAGAACCAGAACCGACTCTCTGAGCTCTGGTTTTGCCGATGTGAAAAAGGGTCCCCAGAGAAAATCGCGTTAAAGTGGGACACAAACGTTTAGTATTTGTTGGAGCAGCGATTCGGGTTAAAGTCTGTTACAAAATCTATGAAGACAAATATTTCCAAATCAGGATCAATGTTGTTATTTTCACAAGAACAAACTCTGACTTTGGTAACCCTGATATGAACAAAACTCTAGAGTTTATTAAACCTGAGACGGGGGAAACTCTGACTTCTTTAACCCTGAGATGGTGGAAACTCTGACTTTTTTAAGAGTTGTAAACCCTGAATTGAGGGAAACTCTGTATTTTGTAATGCTTAAATGGAGATCAGATGAGGGAAAACTTTGACTTTGAAACTTTGATTTTATTAATCCTGAGACCTGGAAACTGATTTTTTGACATGTGGAAACTCTGAGAATGTTAACCCTGAGACGGGGGAAACTCTGACTTTGTTAACCCTCAGATTGGGGAAACTTTGGTTTTGTTAATCCTGAGAGGGGGGAGAAACTCTGACTTTGTTAATCCTGAGATGAGGGAAATATTGGAATTTCGGTTGCAGATAGCGAATTAAATTAAACTCTGAGTCACGACGGCAGATGAAAATTAGCATGACGCTAACTCTCTAAATAAAATAGTAAAATTTCTGTGTCGTATTGTATGTCGTCCGTCCACAACCATTAAATCAATTAACAATTAAATCACTTAACAAATAAATCAAAAACAAAAGCTACATGGTAACTTAGTCTTGAAGAAAAACCTGAGTTTGTTACTGACTCCTCTCCCTTCTAAGCCTGAAGCAGAGAGGTAATTTGTGGGCGTGGCCTTTTCTCCCTTTGATGTTTTTAACTTTACGTCATCAGAGGATTATTAGAAACTGACTGGATGCTCTGGATGTGGACACTGTAAAAAAAAAAAAAAAAACCTGAAAAGTGCTGTATAATACACGTTTAAATACCGGCAGCTGTTAAAACTATGAACAAGACAAAACTGTAAATTATGATTTTAAAAGAAATGACAGTAAATTCTAATGAATTCAGACTTTTTTACGGAAAAAATACAACATATTTCCTAAAAACACAACATGTTTTTGGCATCTATCGAGAAGGTTTGCTTTGTCCCCCAGAACAGAGTCTAGAGACTCCAGGAGTCCCACAAAATGACCTCCAGCATCTACTGGTGTGACGTTTCTGACAAAACTATCAGAACCAGCCTCCATGAAGGCCCAATGTCATCTAGTGGGACCTGAGCTCACCAGAGAACAACAGGATGGGCAGCTTCTCCAAGGTTCTAACTGGTCTCTTGTGACTGAGGGGAAAGAGTCTGGAGAAGATTCTGATGCCTGAAACATCATCCAGCAGGACCAGTACGGTGGTGGTTCTGTGATGGTCTTCAGAGATGGGGTAACTGGGGTTACTATGTGTGAGTAATCTCTTACCATATGTGACTATTCTGTAACTATCTGGGAGTAATCTGTTAGTATGTGTGTAATCTGTTACTATATGGCGGTATTCTGTAACAATGTGTGAGTAATCTGTTACCATATGTGAGTAATCTGTTACTATGTGTGAGTAATCTGTTACTATGTAAGAGTAATCTCTTACCACGTGTGAATATTTTGTAACAATGTGTGAGTAATCTGTTACCATGTTTGAGTAATCTGTTACTATGTGTGAGTAATCTGTTACCATATGTGAGTAATCTGTTACTATGTGTGAGTAATCTGTTACTATGTAAGAGTAATCTCTTACCACGTGTGAGTAATCTGTAACTATGTGTGAGTAATCTGTTACCATGTGTGAGTAATCCGTTACTATGTGCGAGTAATCTGTTACTATGTGTGAGTAATCCGTTACTATGTGCGAGTGATCTGTTACTATGTGTGAGTAATCCGTTACTATGTGCGAGTAATCTGTTACTATGTGTGAGTAATCTGTTTCCATTTGTATAAATGTCGTATGTGATTATATGTGAGTATATGTAGTATGTGCATATATGTAATACATGCGTATATGTAGTATGTGCGTATATGCAATATGTGCTTATATGTAATATGTGCGTATATGTAGTATGTGTATATATGTAGTATGTGTATATATGTATTATGTGTATATATGTAGTTTGTGTATATATGTAGTATGTGCATATATGTAATATGTGCATATATGTAGTTTGTGTATATATGTAGTATGTGCATATATGTAGTATGTGTATATATGTAGTATGTGTATATATGTAGTATGTGTATATATGTAGTATGTGTATATATGTAGTATGTGCATATATGTAGTATGTGTATATATGTAGTATGTGTGTATATGTAGTATGCGTATATATGTAGTTTGTGTATATATGTAGTATGTGTGTATATGTAGTATGTGTATATATGTAGTATGTGTATATATGTAGTATGTGTATATATGTAGTATGTATGTATATATGTAGTATGTGTATATATGTAGTATGTGTATATATGTAGTATGTGTATATATGTAGTATGTGTATATATGTAGTATGTATGTATATATGTAGTATGTGTATATATGTAGTATGTGTATATATGTAGTATGTGTATATATGTAGTATGTGTATATATGTAGTATGTGTATATATGTAGTATGTGTATATATGTAGTATGTAAGTATATATGTAGTATGTGTATATATGTAGTATGTATGTATATATGTAGTATGTGTATATATGTAGTATGTGTATATATGTAGTATGTGTATATATGTAGTATGTGCATATATGTAGTATGTGTACATATGTAGTATGTGTACATATGTATTATGTGTATATATGTAGTTTGTGTATATATGTAGTATGTGCATATATGTAATATGTGCATATATGTAGTATGTGTATATATGTAGTATGTGTATATATGTAGTATGTGTATATATGTAGTATGTGTATATATGTAGTATGTGCATATATGTAGTATGTGTATATATGTAGTATGTGCTTATATGTAATATGTGCGTATATGTAGTATGTGTATATATGTAGTATGTGTATATATGTATTATGTGTATATATGTAGTTTGTGTATATATGTAGTATGTGCATATATGTAGTATGTGTATATATGTAGTATGTGCATATATGTAGTATGTGTATATATGTAGTATGTGTATATATGTATTATGTGTATGTATGTAGTATGTGTATATATGTATTATCTGCGTATATATAGTGTGTGTATATATGTAGTATGTGCATATATGTAGTATGTGTATATATGTAGTATGTGTATATATGTATTATCTGCGTATATATAGTATGTGTATATATGTAGTATGTGTATATATGTAGTATGTGCGTATATGTAGTATGTGTGTATATGTAGTATGTGTATATATGTACTATATGTATATATGTAGTATGTGTGTATATGTGTAGTATGTATGTATATATGTAGTTTGTGCATATATGTAGTATGTGTATATATGTAGTATGTGCATATATGTAGTATGTGCATATATATAGTATGTGCATATATGTAGTATGTGCATATATGTAGTTTGTGTATATATGTAGTATGTGTATATATGTAGTATGTGCATATATGTAGTATGTGCATATATGTAGTATGTGCATTTATGTAGTTTGTGTATATATGTAGTATGTGCATATATGTAGTATGTGTATATATGTAGTATGTGTATATATGTAGTATGTGTATATATGTAGTATGTGTATATATGTAGTATGTGCACATATGTAGTTTGTGCAGATATGTAGTTTGTGCATATATGTAGTATGTGTATATATGTAGTATGTGCATATATGTAGTATGTGCATATATGTAGTATGTGTATATATGTAGTATGTGCATATATGTAGTATGTGTATATATGTAGTATGTGTATATATGTAGTATGTGTATATATGTAGTATGTGTATATATGTAGTATGTGCATATATGTAGTATGTGTATATATGTAGTATGTGCTTATATGTAATATGTGCGTATATGTAGTATGTGTATATATGTAGTATGTGTATATATGTATTATGTGTATATATGTAGTTTGTGTATATATGTAGTATGTGCATATATGTAGTATGTGTATATATGTAGTATGTGCATATATGTAGTATGTGTATATATGTAGTATGTGTATATATGTATTATGTGTATGTATGTAGTATGTGTATATATGTATTATCTGCGTATATATAGTGTGTGTATATATGTAGTATGTGCATATATGTAGTATGTGTATATATGTAGTATGTGTATATATGTATTATCTGCGTATATATAGTATGTGTATATATGTAGTATGTGTATATATGTAGTATGTGCGTATATGTAGTATGTGTGTATATGTAGTATGTGTATATATGTACTATATGTATATATGTAGTATGTGTGTATATGTGTAGTATGTATGTATATATGTAGTTTGTGCATATATGTAGTATGTGTATATATGTAGTATGTGCATATATGTAGTATGTGCATATATATAGTATGTGCATATATGTAGTATGTGCATATATGTAGTTTGTGTATATATGTAGTATGTGTATATATGTAGTATGTGCATATATGTAGTATGTGCATATATGTAGTATGTGCATTTATGTAGTTTGTGTATATATGTAGTATGTGCATATATGTAGTATGTGTATATATGTAGTATGTGTATATATGTAGTATGTGTATATATGTAGTATGTGTATATATGTAGTATGTGCACATATGTAGTTTGTGCAGATATGTAGTTTGTGCATATATGTAGTATGTGTATATATGTAGTATGTGCATATATGTAGTATGTGCATATATGTAGTATGTGTATATATGTAGTATGTGCATATATGTAGTATGTGTATATATGTAGTATGTGTATATATGTAGTATGTGTATATATATAGTATGTGTATTTATGTAGTATGTGTATATATTTAGTTTGTGTCTATATGTTGTATGTGTATATATGTAGTATGTGTATATATGTAGTATGTGCATATATGTAGTATGTGTATATATGTAGTATGTGTATATATGTAGTATGTGTATATATGTAGTATGTGTATATATGAAGTATGTGTATATATGTAGTATGTGTATATATGTAGTATGTGTGTATATATGTAGTATGTGTATATATGTAGTATGTGTGTATATATGTAGTATGTGCATATATGTAGTATGTGTATATATGTAGTATGTGTATATATGTAGTATGTGTATATATGTAGTATGTGTATATATGTAGTATGTGCATATATGTAGTATGTATGTATATATGTAGTTTGTGCATATATGTAGTATGTGTATATATGTAGTATGTGCATATATGTAGTATGTGTATACATGTAGTATGTGTGTATATGTAATATGTGTATATATGTAGTATGTGTATATATGTAGTATGTGTGTATATATGTAGTATGCATGTATATATGTAGTTTGTGCATATATGTAGTATGTGTATATATGTAGTATGTGTATATATGTAGTATGTTTATATATGTAGTATGTGTGTATATATGTAGTATGTATGTATATATGTAGTTTGTGCATATATGTAGTATGTGTATATATGTAGTATGTGCATATATGTAGTATGTGTATATATGTAGTATGTGTACATATGTAGTATGTGTATATATGTAGTGTGTGTATATATGTAGTATGTGCATATATGTAGTATGTGTATATATGTAGTATGTGTACATATGTAGTATGTGTATATATGTAGTGTGTGTATATATGTAGTATGTGTATATATGTAGTATGTGTATATATGTAGTATGTGTATATATGTAGTATGTGTATATATGTAGTATGTGTGTATATGTAGTATGTGTATATATGTAGTATGTGTATATATGTAGTATGTTTATATATGTAGTATGTGCATATATGTAGTATGTGTATATATGTAGTATGTGTGTATATGTAGTATGTGTATATATGTAGTATGTGTATATATGTAGTATGTGTGTATATGTAGTATGTGTTTATATGTAGTATGTGTATATATGTAGTATGTGTATATATGTAGTATGTGTATATATGTAGTATGTGTATATATGTAGTATGTGTATATATGTAGTATGTTTATATATGTAGTATGTGTGTATATGTAGTATGTGTATATATGTAGTATGTGTGTATATATGTAGTATGTGTGTATATGTAGTATGTGTATATATGTAGTATGTGTATATATGTAGTTTGTGTATATATGTAGTATGTGTATATATGTAGTATGTGTATATATGTAGTATGTGTATATATGTAGTATGTGTGTATATGTAATATGTGTATATATGTAGTATGTGTATATATGTAGTATGTGTATATATGTAGTATGTGTATATATGTAGTATGTGTATATATGTAGTATGTGTGTATATATGTAGTATGTATGTATATATGTAGTTTGTGCATATATGTAGTATGTGTATATATGTAGTATGTGTATATATGTAGTATGTGCATATATGTAGTATGTGTATATATGTAGTATGTGTATATATGTAGTATGTGTATATATGTAGTATGTGTATATATGTAGTGTGTGTATATATGTAGTATGTGTATATATGTAGTATGTGTATATATGTAGTATGTGTATATATGTAGAATATGTATATATGTAGTATGTGTATATATGTAGTATATGTATATATGTAGTATGTGTATATATGTAGTATGTGTATATATGTAGTATATGTATATATGTAGTATGTGTATATATGTAGTATGTGTGTATATATGTAATATGTGTATGTATGTAGTATGTGTGTATATGTAGTGTGTGTATATATGTAGTATGTGTATAAATGTAGTATGTGTTTATATGTAGTATGTGTATATATGTAGTATGTGTATATATGTAGTATGTGTGTATATGTAGTATGTGTATATATGTAGTATGTGTGTATATATGTAGTATGTGTGTATATGTAGTATGTGTATATATGTAGTATGTGTATATATGTAGTTTGTGTATATATGTAGTATGTGTATATATGTAGTATGTGTATATATGTAGTATGTGTATATATGTAGTATGTGTGTATATGTAATATGTGTATATATGTAGTATGTGTATATATGTAGTATGTGTATATATGTAGTATGTGTATATATGTAGTATGTGTATATATGTAGTATGTGTATATATGTAGTATGTTTATATATGTAGTATGTGTGTATATATGTAGTATGTATGTATATATGTAGTTTGTGCATATATGTAGTATGTGTATATATGTAGTATGTGCATATATGTAGTATGTGTATATATGTAGTATGTGTACATATGTAGTATGTGTATATATGTAGTGTGTGTATATATGTAGTATGTGCATATATGTAGTATGTGTATATATGTAGTATGTGTACATATGTAGTATGTGTATATATGTAGTGTGTGTATATATGTAGTATGTGTATATATGTAGTATGTGTATATATGTAGTATGTGTATATATGTAGTATGTGTATATATGTAGTATATGTATATATGTAGTATGTGTATATATGTAGTATATGTATATATGTAGTATGTGTATATATGTAGTATGTGTATATATGTAGTATATGTATATATGTAGTATGTGTATATATGTAGTATGTGTATATATGTAGTATGTGTATATATGTAGTATGTGTATATATGTAGTATGTATGTATATATGTAGTATGTGTATATATGTAGTATGTGTGTATATATGTAGTATGTGTATATATGTAGTATGTGTATATATGTAGTATGTGTATATATGTAGTATGTGTGTATATATGTAGTATGTGTGTATATGTAGTATGTGTATATATGTAGTATGTGTATATATGTAGTTTGTGTATATATGTAGTATGTGTATATATGTAGTATGTGTGTATATGTAGTGTGTGTATATATGTAGTATGTGTATATATGTAGTATGTGTATATATGTAGTATGTGTATATATGTAGTATATGTATATATGTAGTATGTGTATATATGTAGTATGTGTGTATATATGTAGTATGTGTATATATGTAGTATGTGTATATATGTAGTATGTGTATATATGTAGTATGTGTATATATGTAGTATGTTTATATATGTAGTATGTGTATATATGTAGTATGTGTGTATATATGTAGTATGTGTGTATATGTAGTATGTGTATATATGTAGTATGTGTATATATGTAGTTTGTGTATATATGTAGTATGTGTATATATGTAGTATGTGTATATATGTAGTATGTGTATATATGTAGTATGTGTATATATGTAGTATGTGTATATATGTAGTATGTTTATATATGTAGTATGTGTATATATGTAGTATGTGTATATATGTAGTATGTGTACATATGTAGTATGTGTATATATGTAGTATGTGTATATATGTAGTATGTGTATATATGTAGTATGTGTATATATGTAGTATGTGTGTATATATGTAGTATGTGTATATATGTAGTATGTGTGTATATGTAGTATGTGTGTATATATGTAGTATGTGTATATATGTAGTATGTGTATATATGTAGTATGTGTATATATGTAGTATGTGTATATATGTAGTATGTTTATATATGTAGTATGTGTATATATGTAGTATGTGTATATATGTAGTATGTGTATATATGTAGTATGTGTATATATGTAGTATGTGTATATATGTAGTGTGTGTATATATGTAGTATGTGTATATATGTAGTATGTGTATATATGTAGTATGTGTATATATGTAGAATATGTATATATGTAGTATGTGTATATATGTAGTATATGTATATATGTAGTATGTGTATATATGTAGTATGTGTATATATGTAGTATATGTATATATGTAGTATGTGTATATATGTAGTATGTGTGTATATATGTAATATGTGTATGTATGTAGTATGTGTGTATATGTAGTGTGTGTATATATGTAGTATGTGTATAAATGTAGTATGTGTTTATATGTAGTATGTGTATATATGTAGTATGTGTATATATGTAGTATGTGTGTATATGTAGTATGTGTATATATGTAGTATGTGTGTATATATGTAGTATGTGTGTATATGTAGTATGTGTATATATGTAGTATGTGTATATATGTAGTTTGTGTATATATGTAGTATGTGTATATATGTAGTATGTGTATATATGTAGTATGTGTATATATGTAGTATGTGTGTATATGTAATATGTGTATATATGTAGTATGTGTATATATGTAGTATGTGTATATATGTAGTATGTGTATATATGTAGTATGTGTATATATGTAGTATGTGTATATATGTAGTATGTTTATATATGTAGTATGTGTGTATATATGTAGTATGTATGTATATATGTAGTTTGTGCATATATGTAGTATGTGTATATATGTATTATGTGCATATATGTAGTATGTGTATATATGTAGTATGTGTACATATGTAGTATGTGTATATATGTAGTGTGTGTATATATGTAGTATGTGCATATATGTAGTATGTGTACATATGTAGTATGTGTACATATGTAGTATGTGTATATATGTAGTGTGTGTATATATGTAGTATGTGTATATATGTAGTATGTGTATATATGTAGTATGTGTATATATGTAGTATGTGTATATATGTAGTATATGTATATATGTAGTATGTGTATATATGTAGTATATGTATATATGTAGTATGTGTATATATGTAGTATGTGTATATATGTAGTATATGTATATATGTAGTATGTGTATATATGTAGTATGTGTATATATGTAGTATGTGTATATATGTAGTATGTATGTATATATGTAGTATGTGTATATATGTAGTATGTGTGTATATATGTAGTATGTGTATATATGTAGTATGTGTATATATGTAGTATGTGTATATATGTAGTATGTGTGTATATATGTAGTATGTGTGTATATGTAGTATGTGTATATATGTAGTATGTGTATATATGTAGTTTGTGTATATATGTAGTATGTGTATATATGTAGTATGTGTGTATATGTAGTGTGTGTATATATGTAGTATGTGTATATATGTAGTATGTGTATATATGTAGTATATGTATATATGTAGTATGTGTATATATGTAGTATGTGTGTATATATGTAGTATGTGTATATATGTAGTATGTGTATATATGTAGTATGTGTATATATGTAGTATGTGTATATATGTAGTATGTTTATATATGTAGTATGTGTATATATGTAGTATGTGTGTATATATGTAGTATGTGTGTATATGTAGTATGTGTATATATGTAGTATGTGTATATATGTAGTTTGTGTATATATGTAGTATGTGTATATATGTAGTATGTGTATATATGTAGTATGTGTATATATGTAGTATGTGTATATATGTAGTATGTGTATATATGTAGTATGTGTATATATGTAGTATGTGTATATATGTAGTATGTGTACATATGTAGTATGTGTATATATGTAGTATGTGTATATATGTAGTATGTGTATATATGTAGTATGTGTATATATGTAGTATGTGTGTATATATGTAGTATGTGTATATATGTAGTATGTGTGTATATGTAGTATGTGTGTATATATGTAGTATGTGTATATATGTAGTATGTGTATATATGTAGTATGTGTATATATGTAGTATGTGTATATATGTAGTATGTTTATATATGTAGTATGTGTATATATGTAGTATGTGTATATATGTAGTATGTGTATATATGTAGTATGTGTGTATATATGTAGTATGTGTATATATGTAGTATGTGTATATATGTAGTATGTGTGTATATGTAGTATGTGTGTATATATGTAGTATGTGTATATATGTAGTATGTGTATATATGTAGTATGTGTATATATGTAGTATGTTTATATATGTAGTATGTGTATATATGTAGTATGTGTGTATATATGTAGTATGTGTATATATGTAGTATGTGTATATATGTAGTATGTGTATATATGTAGTATGTGTATATATTTAGTATGTGTGTATATGTAGTATGTGTATATATGTAGTATGTGTATATATGTAGTATGTTTATATATGTAGTATGTGTGTATATGTAGTATGTTTATATATGTAGTATGTGTTTATATGTAGTATGTGTATATATGTAGTATGTGTGTATATATGTAGTATGTGTATATATGTAGTATGTGTATATATGTAGTATGTGTGTATATATGTAGTATGTGTATATATGTAGTATGTGTATATATGTAGTATGTGTGTATATGTAGTATGTGTGTATATATGTAGTATGTGTATATATGTAGTATGTGTATATATGTAGTATGTGTATATATGTAGTATGTTTATATATGTAGTATGTGTATATATTTAGTATGTGTGTATATGTAGTATGTGTATATATGTAGTATGTGTATATATGTAGTATGTTTATATATGTAGTATGTGTGTATATGTAGTATGTTTATATATGTAGTATGTGTTTATATGTAGTATGTGTATATATGTAGTATGTGTATATATGTAGTATGTGTATATATGTAGTATGTGTGTATATGTAGTATGTGTATATATGTAGTATGTGTATATATGTAGTATGTTTATATATGTAGTATGTGCATATATGTAGTATGTGTATATATGTAGTATGTGTGTATATGTAGTATGTGTATATATGTAGTATGTGTATATATGTAGTATGTGTGTATATGTAGTATGTGTTTATATGTAGTATGTGTATATATGTAGTATGTGTATATATGTAGTATGTGTATATATGTAGTATGTGTATATATGTAGTATGTGTATATATGTAGTATGTGTATATATGTAGTATGTTTATATATGTAGTATGTGTGTATATGTAGTATGTGTATATATGTAGTATGTGTATATATGTAGTATGTGTGTATATGTAGTATGTGTTTATATGTAGTATGTGTATATATGTAGTATGTGTATATATGTAGTATGTGTATATATGTAGTATGTGTATATATGTAGTATGTGTATATATGTAGTATGTTTATATATGTAGTATGTGTGTATATGTAGTATGTTTATATATGTAGTATGTGTTTATATGTAGTATGTGTATATATGTAGTATGTGTATATATACAGACTGTCCAAGACATTAAATCCATAAACGCCTCACAAAGAAATTAAAGATGTCCAAAGCTTTTTCTTTCCAAACTGAGGACATTAAAGTTCATTAACTGACTTCTGTCCACTCTGGTCCCTCCAAACACCACAAATGTCCACAGTGTCCAACATAGAACTAACTTCACGGCGGCGGATCAGACAATCTCAGCTTCCTCGTTTTAAATGTTTTATAGTCACAATTATTACCCAACATGTGATTTAATTTCATATTTAAATCAATATATTATAGTTTCAGACAGGAATATATTAGTATTCCGCCGCACAACTCTTCTTTAACTCTTTTTTACAAAAGGTATTTTTAAATAGACAACTTGGGCGGGACTTCCTATGAGGAGAAAAAAAAAACACTTTCAGAGAAAAATGACCCTCTGCTGCCATCTGGTGGCAGAAAGAGAAGAACACATCAGGCGCTGTTCCTCGGTTCTGGTGCTGAAACTATAGTCACAAATGTAAAGAATATCAGGGCAATTTATATATATACAATTACAATATATTACAATTGTAATTATATATATATATATATCATGTGTGTTTGTATCTATATATATATATATCTATATATATGATAATTTAAGAATAATATTATACAATTATAATGACTTTATTCTATTTTAATCAACATCAATCCTGATCATACCAAACAAATAGTAAATTATTCTCAAGATTTTATTTTAGGATTCAAGACAGCAAATAGTTCCTTAATGGCGTCAAACTATTAAATGTATAATCTTCTACATTATTGACTATTGGCAGATTGTTGCTCATTGTTTGTTGTGTACTTGTTTGGTTTCCCATTTGCTGACCACTAACGTTGCTCTCACTCTTCCCGGAATGATGAGATGAGATTAAAAGTGATGAATACGGATCTAGAGTAAAAGGACAAACGAAAGAACAGATAGAGGAATTCTGTTTTTACGGACTTTTGAAGAACTCCAGAGACGTTGATATGTTTTATGCTCATTTAGGGCAGCTGGACCCAGCAGCTGGAGGGTTCAACTCCCTTACTGCCCCTACAGTCCACATGTCAAAGTGTCCTTGAGCAGGACCCTGAGACCCAATCTGTTCTACAGGGGTCGCCCCCCCACCCTGCTGCTCAGAGATGCAGAGAACTGGGCTTGTGTGTGTGTGTGTGTGTGTGTGTGTGTGTGTGTGTGTGTGTGTGTGTGTGTGTGTGTGTGTGTGTGTGTGATATATGTCATGAATAAAACATTGGTAGAAACATTTTTAGCCAACCAGCTGCTTCTTGAGACGCCACAGCCGAATGTAGGAAGGTTCATTTAACCTGCCGTCAGGATTGAGATTAGGTTTAGATTTTTAATTCCGATTCTCTTACACGCACGCAAGCACACACACGCACGCACGCACACACGCACTCACACACACACACATACACACACACACACACACA
This sequence comes from Lophius americanus, assembly GCA_037951165.1. Classification (NCBI taxonomy): domain Eukaryota; kingdom Metazoa; phylum Chordata; class Actinopteri; order Lophiiformes; family Lophiidae; genus Lophius; species Lophius americanus. The sequence goes on from JBBDHG010000379.1 coordinate 34,669, forward strand.
CACACACACACATGTATTTAAACGTCCATACACTCATACCTGCAATAGCAAAATTCATGCCTTTTTCTTTTTTTCCTCCTTTTTTAGTTGGACTGAAAAGTTTTAGGCTGAATCTGTTTAGTTGTCCTCCTGAGGTTAAAAAGAAAAATCAAAAAAAGTCCAACTTAGTAGAAAAAAAAAAAATCAGGAATTTTTTTTGCTTATATAAACAACCAAAAATATGTATATAGATACATAGACATAAATATGTATATATACAGCACTGTGTAAATATTTATATATATATATACATATATAAACGTATGTATATGTACGTATATGTATAATACGCTCATTAACATGTGTACATATATACACACATACATATACACGCAAATTATTATTATTATTATCTATATTTGCGGTTAAGGTGGAGGAATAATAATAATCACAGCATAAACAATAGTGTCTTTGATTACTCGAGGCCCTAAATATAGATGTATATCAGTTAAATAGCCTCATTAAAGAAATACTATGTATGTATGTATATGTTTCATCGTACTTTCAGACTTCTCGTTACAATTATTATTTTTTTTTAGCTCCGACTATTATTATTCCTCCACTTAAATCACATTTTAAGGGGTTTTCCCCACACTCGGAAACTCACCAACATTTGCGAGGGCAGCAATTCTGGTGCAAGATTTGGTATTTTCACGGTTTCGCCCAAATAGCATGGAAAAACAGCTCTGCACCGCCCTCTAGAGTGTTTCGGTGAAATAGCCCCTGGAGCCTGTTTCACCTACGCGTTTGAAATTTGGTCAACATGTTAATCCTAACAGGATCTACGTAAAAGTCTCTTGGTGCTATGACCTAAATTTAACAGGAATAGGCCATTTTTAATTAATTATACGATTTTGGCGTGTTTTTTTTTTTGGTATTTCCCGGGGTTGTACTTTAACTCTTTCCTCCGAGAGTTTTGACTTGATCGACTATAAATTTGGTGATTGACATGTTGAAGCCATAAGCTTTGTAAATCATGAAAATCCTGAGTTTCCGCTGAAGGGGTCTGGACTATAAGGGGGGGCGAATATGGACATTTTAGCATTAAAAAAATAAAAAAATAAATTCTTACGTTGACGACGCCCTCTAGAGGTCTGAGTGGAAAAAGTCCAAAAAGTTCCATAGCGCCATCTATTGGCAAAAGGAAATTATAAGCATTACACTTTAAATACCTCTGACTATCTTGTTGATGTCGTAGACTTTGAATTTTCATCATAAGTCATGACAAGTTGACGATATTTCGAGTATTTGATAAAGCGTGTTGCCGTGGCGATTACAGCAACAACAAAAAAACGCTAAACAGGAAGTTGATGCTTGAGAACTTTAACAAGCTGGGAAGATTTCAAAAAATGGGTGCGTATGTCAGAAGACATGATTCGTGTAATTGCGTAAAAATTTTCTGCGGGGCTGGGGCAAAATGGCTCCACAGCGCCCCCTGTGTGAAATATGAAACTCAACCAATGGAGGTATGACCTATACGCAACAAGAGGTCGGCCATTTTTAATTTTGTGTTATTTTTAGTGCAATTTTTAAGTGTCGGGCTTTAACCATGAACCTTGGCGAAAGAAGTCGTTAATCTTTATTTGCATATTTATATCCCCGAAAAGTCGTGGATGATGTAAATATTCACATTTTAATCCGTTAAGGGAGCTTTTTTTTTTTTTTTGTTTCATTAACGAAATAAACTGTTCTCCAAACATACGTCAATTACTTTATGGATTATTTTCAAATGTTATACCTGACTAGATCTCAGTCCGAGGAAGAACTGGGTTGATTTTGGAAAAAGGTCGGTACAGTTCTGACACTAAGGGAAACTTTATCCCTTAAAGTTTTCAAGATATACTTTCACGGTCTCATATTGTCCAAATCTGCTGCATAAGAATAAAATAGAGGAAATCTACAAATCGTGTTTTATTCTTATATTTCATATTTTACTCACTAGGGGGAGCTTTTTAAGAAAAAGCTGTTTTTCTAACATAACTTTCTAACATTTGGTTGAATTAAGTCCAAATTTGGTGCATCTGATTGGACGCGAGGAGATCTATCTCTCAAACGTTGTTTTACCGTAATACTACATTTTTACTCACTAGGGGGAGTTTTTTACAAAGTTATACCTTTGGTATAACTTTGCAATTAGTTTGAGGAGTTCAATCAGGGGGATAGTTTGTACAACACAGGGGAAAGGGGACTTTATCGTGGGTTGAATACTTGAGGTCTAGTTTTAAAGGCGTGGTGGTGGCGGCATGAATCGCGCCATTAAACCCGTGTGTGTTTTACCGTAATTATTCATTCGTTCATTCATTCGTTCATTCATTCGTTCATTTATTTGTTCATTCATTCATTCATTAGTTCATTCATTCATTAGTTCATTCATTCGTTCATTCATTCGTTCATTTATTTGTTCATTCATTCATTCGTTCATTCACTCATTCCTTCATTCATTCCTTCATTTCTTTTTTTCATTCATTCGTTCGTTCAATCATTCATTCCTTCATTCCTTCATTCATTCGTTCATTCATTCATTCATTCATTAGTTCATTCATTCATTCATTGGTTCATTCAGTCATTCATTCATTAGTTCATTCATTCTTTAGTTCATTCCATCATTCTTTCATTGGTTCATTCCTTCGTTCATTCATTCATTCATTCATTCAGTCATTCATTCATTAGTTCATTCATTCTTTAGTTCATTCATTCATTCTTTCATTGGTTCATTCCTTCGTTCATTCATTCATTCATTTGTTCGTGCGTTCATTCATTCATTCATTCATTCATTCACTCATTCCTTCATTCATTCAGTCATTCATTGGTTCATTCCTTCGTTCATTCATTCATTCATTTGTTCGTGCGTTCATTCATTCATTCATTCACTCATTCATTCATTCATTCAGTCATTCATTCATTAGTTAATTCATTCTTTAGTTCATTCATTCATTCTTTCATTGGTTCATTCCTTCGTTCATTCATTCATTCATTTGTTCGTGCATTCATTCATTCATTCATTCATTCATTCACTCATTCCTTCATTCATTCAGTCATTCATTGGTTCATTCCTTCGTTCATTCATTCATTCATTTGTTCGTGCGTTCATTCATTCATTCATTCACTCATTCATTCATTCATTCAGTCATTCATTCATTAGTTCATTCATTCTTTAGTTCATTCATTCATTCTTTCATTGGTTCATTCCTTCGTTCATTCATTCATTCATTCATTCGTTCATTCACTCATTCCTTCATTCATTCCTTCATTTCTTTTTTTCATTCATTCGTTCGTTCAATCATTCATTCCTTCATTCATCCGTTCATTCATTCATTCATTCATTAGTTCATTCATTCATTCATTCATTCATTAGTTAATTCATTCATTCATTCATTCTTTAGTTCATTCATTCATTCTTTCATTGGTTCATTCCTTCATTCATTCATTCATTCATTCATTCATTCATTTGTTCGTGCGTTCGTTCATTCATTCATTCATTCATTCTTTCATTCATTCATTTGTTCGTGCGTTCGTTCATTCATTCATTCATTCATTCCTTCATTCATTCATTCATTCATTCATTCATTCATTTGTTCGTGCGTTCGTTCCTTCATTCATTCATTCATTCATTCATTCATTTGTTCGTGCGTTCGTTCATTCATTCATTCATTCATTCATTCATTCTTTCATTGGTTCATTCCTTCGTTCATTCATTCATTCATTCATTCATCCATTCATTTGTACATTCATTCATTTATTCATTCATTCATTCTTTAGTTCATTCATTCATTCTTTCATTGGTTCATTCATTCATTCATTCCTCATCCATGATCCTGTTCGGATTTTAAAAAAAAGTATTTCTGTTCATTTTAATTCATTCATTTCTTCTTTTTCTTTTACAGTGTAAAATCCAAATGTTTGCCACGTCCTTTTTTCCAGTAGTATCTCCAACCCACTGAGTTAGTTTTCTGTCTTTCACCCACGGGTGGGTCGAGCTGAACTAATCCTGTTACCCAGCATCTGGGTTATTTACATAACCCCAGTATTGTTATAGTGTGCGACTCAAACCTGCTGAAAGTCAAGCTCAAGGGTTCGGGAAGTCTTCAAGAACCGTCTCTCCTCACTGATCGACACCCAACTCTACGTCACAGTGACGTCGAAACCATTTCAGCGCCCGCTGGTTTCCACAAGCGCGCTCCCGCGATGTGCATGCGCTACTCAGCATAATACCGGCTCGCGCTACTTGATGCCCCCGCATTTGTTCTCAAACAAACAGAGACACACACACACACACACACACACACACAAACACGCAGACAAGCGCACATACGCGCGCACGCACGCAGGCGCACGCACGCACGCACATTCCACTGGTGAGTCAGTTGTGATGCGCCTCCTCGCAGAGAAGGACGCGTTGGGATGTAGCTGCTGGATTCTCCTCTCCTCGGCTCCTCTGCTCCGGAGATGGTGTGAGGAGCTGCTGCAGGTAAGAACCTCTTTGTTCCGCTGCTCCTCTCTGACCGACTGGATCTCCCGGGATTCAACAGCTGCCTGTTTCTGTCACAATGACGCACCGAGGAGGAAACGCTCCGGCGCTCAGGGAGATGATGGCGCTCCGGACGCGCAACATCAGCGCCGCCGCTCCGTGATGGGTCCTCAGGGAGAACATTTAGAGGATGAGGAGCAGATAGAACAGGGAGAACATGTAGAAGATGAGGAGCAGGTAGAACAGGGAGAACATGTAGAAGATGAGGAGCAGGTAGAACATGTAGAAGATGAGGAGCATGTAGAACAGGGAGAACATGTAGAAGATGAGGAGCAGGTAGAACATCTAGAAGATGAGGAGCAGGTAGAAGATGAGGAGCAGGTAGAACATGTAGAAGATGAGCAGCAGGTAGAACAGGGAGAACATGTAGAAGATGAGGAGCAGGAAGAAGATGAGGAGCAGGTAGAACAGGTAGAAGATGAGGAGCAGGTAGAAGATGTAGAACATGTAGAAGATGAGGAGCAGGTAGAAGATGAGGAGCAGGTAGAAGATGTAGAACATGTAGAAGATGAGGAGCAGGTAGAAGATGAGGAGCAGGTAGAAGATGTAGAACATGTAGAAGATGAGGAGCCGATAGAAGGTGAAGAACAGGTAGAAGATGTAGAAGATGTAGAAGATGAAGAACATGTAGAAGATGAAGAACAGGTAGAAGGTGAACAACATGTAGAACAGGGAGAACATCTAGAGGATGAGGAGCAGGTAGAAGGTGAAGAACATGTAGAAGATGAGGAGCAGGTAGAACAGGGAGAACATGTAGAAGATAATAATAAGGCAGACAGGGGATTATCAGCTGGATGGTTCCTCTCAAAGTTTGTGAGAATCTGGTCAGGGTATCTGAGTAGTCCTGGTCTAGGTCTGTGAGGAGGTGGTCTGGGTCTGTGAGGAGGTGGTCTGGGTCTGTGAGGAGGTGGTCTGGGTCTGTGAGGAGGTTCTAGTCAGGGTCTGTGAGGAGGTGGTCTGGGTCTGTGAGGAGGTGGTCTGGGTCTGAGAGGAGGTGGTCTGGGTCTGTGAGGAGGTGGTCTGGGTCTGTGAGGAGGCTCTGGTCAGGGTCTGTGAGGAGGTGGTCTGGGTCTGTGAGGAGGTGGTCTGGGTCTGAGAGGAGGTGGTCTGGGTCTGTGAGGAGGTGGTCTGGGTCTGTGAGGAGGTGGTCTGGGTCTGTGAGGAGGTGGTCTGGGTCTGTGAGGAGGTGGTCAGGGTCTGTGAGGAGGTGGGTTCATGTGTGGAAAGCTCCAGAATCTGGGTTGAAACCGGTTCCTAGTCAGGAATGTGTCGTGACATGAGACGCCTAGAAAGTTTCCTCCTCTATGATGGATCTGTGGGGTGACGCCTCCACAGCATCTGTACGGAGGAGAACCCCATCATCACCATCATCATCATCATCATCATCATCACCATCATCATCATCACCATCATCATCATCATCATCATCATCATCATCATCATCATCATCATCATCATCATCATCATCATCATCATCATCATCATCATCATCATCACCATCATCATCATCATCACAATAATAATAATGATAATAATAATAATAATAATAATGATAATAATAATAATGATGATAATAATTATGATAATGATAATAATCATAATAACAATAATAATAATAATAATAATAATAATAATCATAATAATGATAACAATAATGACAATAATAATAATAATAATAATAATGATAATAATAATTATGATAATGATAATGATAATAATAATAATAATAATAATAATAATAATAATAATAATAATAATGATAATAATTATGATAATAATAATAATAATAATAATAATAATAATAATAATGATGATGATAATAATTATGATAATGATAATAATGATAATAATTATGATTATGGTAATAATAATAATAATAATCATAATAATAATAATGATGATAATAATTATGATAATGATAATAATAATGACAATAATAATAATAATAATAATAATAATAATAATGACAATAATAATAATAATAATAATAATAATAATGACAATAATAATAATAATAATAATAATAATAATAATAATAATAATGATGATAATAATTATGAAAATGATAATAATAATAATAATAATAATAATAATAATAATAATAATAATAATAAAGATGATAATAATTATGATAATAATAATAATAATAATAATAATAATAATAATAATAATGATGATAATAATTATGATAATGATAATAATGATAATAATTATGATTATGGTAATAATAATAATAATAATAATAATAATAATAATAATCATAATAATAATGATGATGATAATAATTATGATAATGATAATAATAATGACAATAATAATAATAATAATAATAATTATGAAAATGATAATAATAATAATAATAATAATAATAATAATAATCGGGTCTGTTTTCCTGTATCTAGTAGTAGACATATCAGTAGAAGTATTATATAATGACATTTTTGCGGTGAGAATGTTGTCATGGTAACAGATGAACTCATGGAGGGGATTCCCATTCTTTCTCTTCAGAGTCTTCTACAGCGTTTTTTTTCTTTTCTTTTTTCAATCTTTGGGACTTACGTTTTTCTAAAACAGATATCAGAGTTGTCCTCATCAAGCAGAACAATCTCTCCATAATAATAATGTTTATACAGGTAAAGTAATCCGATTACGCCAAACCCTTTCCTGTCGTACTTTTACATACTGAAGTTATTTGAAGGTTTCTGTGGTTTTGACTCGTAGTGGAGTCTTTTAACAGCGCGGTATTTGGACTCGAGGCAAAAACCGAGGGCTGGGATTGAAGATGATGGGAGTGAGGATGATGAAGCTCCTGAGGAGGAGAGGAAGGACGGAGAGGAAGGACTCATCCAAGGCTGCTTCTAATTCAAGAGGACCGATGGGGATTGAGGTCCGCGTGGGCAGAGAGTCTCAGCATCACATCCTGGACCAGCGAGGTCACGCCTCCTCACGTCCGGTCTTTCCTACAGACTGGACTGAGAGGGAGCGGTTCCCTTACCCCTCCCAGCCATAACATTATAACCGCTGACAGGTGGTGGGCGGGGTACATCAGGCAGCAGGCCAACATTTTGTCCGGGAAGTTGATGTGGGAAGCAGAATAATTGGATCTGTGAGACCTTGACCAGAACTGGGTCAGAACATCCGGGGAAACTGCAGATCTTCTTGGGTTCTCCTGGTCTAAGCCCCGCTAGCGCACACTGAACACCGAGTTGCGTGTAGAATTTAGCGTAGCTAGAATGTACTGACTGAGACGGAAAAAGGATAAGTTCTTATCGTGAACGATGTTACCATGAATGCGATAATTTTGCGACTTTTGCGCATCGAGGGGGTTTGTGTTTCAGGAGTTCGTCCAAATAAGGCTAGCGGCCGGATTAGAAGCTACGTCATTGTGCGGCTTCTCGGTGTCGGCCCGGAAACTGTTGGTCCAAACTGGGTTGAGTTTTTGGGTCAGGACCAGAATCAAAAATTCAAGCGCTGCCTCCCATTGGTTACCGTCATTTTCTCTCCGAGGTCGTTCTCCTTAAGACTTCTGACCTCTAGCGTCGATTGAAGGATATTGAGTATAAATAATTGTTGCTTTTCCGGGTAAAGTGTCGGATTTCGTTTCCCGAAGTGTTTCGGTAGGTGGAATAACTGCGAAGGTTGAGAAAATGATGCGAAGTAACCATAAATATATAATGGGCCGAATGTCTTTTAACCCTTTAATGACATCACTATGAAAAAAAAGAAACACGTAATTATTCTTATTTCTTTGCGTCTTTTTTTTAATTGTTATTCGAGGCGTTGATTCATTCGATATCTTAGACGCCCTAAATTTATCAAAAAATGAGAAATTGGTTTCTCAAGTTTTTTTTAATTTCTTTTCGTGGGTTATCGTCAATTTCAATAAAATTAGCGCCACCTTGTGGCAAAGCATGTTTTTCCGCTGGAATCAAGTTACAAAATTCTGTTCATTTTTTTTTTCCATACCTTAGAAACCATAAAACCACAAATTATTCGGTTAAGCTTGTTTTAAAACTGGAAAAAAGAAAGAAAAAAAAAAATATATATATATATATATATATAAATATAAATATTATCGCACTTTCATGGGAAATACTGCATTTTAATTAGATTAGCTCCGCGTTACTGCCTTCATTATAACGCAAAATATCCAAACGGTTTTGGTAAAGAATGTTTTTATAAAACTATTTGACTTTATTGTTTTTATTATGTTACATTCTTTTCTCCGTAAGTCCTCACATGTTTTTTATTACGTCAAATTAAACATTTCTACTTGTCTAATAGGATTTTCTCAATAGCTATGACTAATTCCTTAGCTTTGGACCTGCGGTGTCCCCCAGGGCTCCGTCATCGGCCCCTTACTCTTTACAGTCGAGCAGGAACATTAAAAGGTTTTAATTCCTGGCATCTGTAATTAAAGAAGATCAAAGGAGCATGTAGGCAGAGATTCCGTCGTGGCTTCTAGAATCATCTTGTGACGGAGGAAGTTAACTGTTTCAGTGCGTCGGCTGTTTGATGAGTCGCCCGCGGTGTCAGAGCGGCTCCATATTTGTACTTTGGCAGCTTTTGGTTCTGATGGGCCGCATCCATCACACATCCCATGTGAAAACAATGAGTGACTTCACACTCTGAATGTAACACCGCCCGTTACTCCACTACCAGCCCGTTACTCCACTACCAGCCCGTTACTCCACTACCAGCCCGTTACTCCACTACCAGCCCGTTACTCCACTACCAGCCCGTTACTCCACTACCAACCCGTTACTCCACTACCAACCCGTTACTCCACTACCAGCCCGTTACTCCACTACCAACCCGTTACTCCACTACCAGCCCGTTACTCCACTACCAGCCCGTTACTCCATTACCAGCCCGTTACTCCACTACCAGCCCGTTACTCCACTACCAGCCCGTTACTCCACTACCAACCCGTTACTCCACTACCAGCCCGTTACTCCACTACCAGCGCCGCTCCGGGTGAAAGCTGTGCCGATCTGGTGGCGTTCCAACGTCCGTCCGGCGAGATCACGTCACAATCAGCGTGTTGTTATTATTATTAGAATCTACAGAAAAGTAAAAAAAATAATTACATATACAATAATAATATATATATGAAAAAACATTTATAATTAAATATATTCTAAAAAATATTTATATATATAATATAATATATAAAAAAACTTTTTTTTTCTTTTTTCAGTTGATTCTTTATTACAGATGTACATAAATAATTACATATACAATAATAATATATATATATAAAAACACGTTTATAATAAAATATATTCTAAAATATATATATAATATAATAAAATACATAAAAAAATAGATTTTTGCTTTTCAGTCAATTCTTATTTTAGATGTACATAAAATAAGTACGTATGAAATAATAATATATATATAAAAAAACAAATTTATAATAAAATATATTCTAAAATATATATATATAATATAATATAAAATATTATATTATATATATTATTGTATTACATCTAAAATAAGAAATTAATATAAAATATATATTAAAAAAATTAGTTTTTTTTCTTTTTCAGTTGATTCTGATATAATAAGTACATATAAAATAATAATGATATATATAAAAAAATACATTTTATGATAGAATAAAATAATTAAATATATACATTTGTTTTTTTCAATTTTCAGTTGATTCTTTTAATAATTGTACTTAAAGAAGTATACATAATACAAAAAATAATTCATATTTATATATATAGCTTAGGATAAGTTCTTTCTTTCAACAGAGGTCATTCTGCTGCCATTTTTGTAGTTTCTAGGATGGACAAACGGAACTTTGACTCCAGACAGGACTTTTCCTCGTCTTAAGCTTGAATTGGCAAAAGCCGATTAAGAAATGCTTCACCTCTTAAAACCAACGAAGAAGATCCAAAAGGATGATAATAAACGAAGCCTACGCCGTCGTCCCTGACAGGAAGAACGTTTTTAGTACAAACGCCCCCCCTAGTGAGTAAAACATGTACTATTAGAGTAAAAGACAATGTTTAATAGATCGACCTCTTTCTACACATTCTAGCTCTCCTGAAATCAATCCAGTTCTTCCTCACACAAAGGTTTATGTACGTAAACTTTTTTTTTTAGATTATCTATTGAATATTTTCGGAATAATGTCTGGAAAACAGTTTGTTTTGTTAATTTTTGGAAAAAATTATCCTCCTAGTGAGTAAAGTATAAACAAGTAGAGTAAAATAAATAAATATATATATATATTTCTACTAGATAGATCTCCTCGTGTCGATTCATACGCGCCGAATTTGGACTAAATCAGATAAACCGTTGAGAAATTATAACCAGAAAGCTTTTGCAGATAAAGTTCCCCCTTTTTGTTCGAAATATACAATTGACCTTTCCCATAATCATCCCAGTTCTTCCTCTCCCTAAGGTCTATATGGGTATAAAATGAGAATGATCCATTCAATAGTTTTTGAGTCATGGCGTCAACAAAATGAATCTGTGGTGGCGACGGTGGCGACGGCGGCGGCGGCGACAATGATGATTCCATAATATTCCTGTTTTGTCGGGAATAAAATCAACACATAGAGGAATGAAGGCTTCAGGAAAATGATCAACACCCGACTTATGGGATGTGATCCCCGTATGTGATTATTTTTCCAAACCTGTGATGTCTGTAAAACGTGGAAGGGAGATGGAGAGGGGTCCGACAGCTGTCACTCAAATACCAGTTTGACCTTGAGTTTAAGCGATCAGTGAGAACTTCCTGACTTCAGTGTGAAAACGAAGTTGAAGTCATGAACTGATTTTTCCAGCTTCCTGTCGGGTATCTGCACATATTTCTATAGTTTTAAGTTCAGTATCAGTTTTCCGGTCCCATTGAAGTCCCGCCCACTCACCTGTCTTCTTCTGAATCAACAGCAGACATAATGTTTTGCTCTTTGGCCATGATGCGTTTAGGCTCTCTTACCTGTCCAGGTGAACAGTAGAAGATAACGCTAGTTTCCTCAAAGGGGGCACCACAACAAACCCACACCGCCTTCTAAAACCGCACGTGTTCTGAAAAAGACCAATAACAAATTCTCCAACGTTTTACGCGCGATTGATGAATGAAGACGCCGTTGTTTTGTGATCTCAAACACGACATGTTTTGTGACACACAAGCTCCTCGCTCCCCCGCGGGGAAAAGTCTCTGCACTCCCCGGTTGAGTGCCCGGCTGCGACAGGAGCGTTGCCCCGGGCCTCCTCGCTCTGATGTCACTCTGGATTAGCGCCTCAGAGAAAATCTCGCGGCGCCTTCTGGAGGAGCGCAGCATGAGGAGGGAATGCCACGACTTCCTGTAGGTGATATCATGGCGTTATACTTCAAATAGCTCCACCCCTGCGAGGTGGACATGGTCATCAGTGTGTCGTCTGTCAATCAAAAGTCAGGTTCTTTCCAGGAGGTGGCACCTAAAGGTGGTCATCATTTTTTTATTTTATTATATATTTACAAAACTACATTCTAGCCGTGAAGTTCTATAGCGCAAAAAAAAAACTACGGTGGCCTTCAAGTGTCAAAATGATAAAAACTACGGGTCACAGCTCATATGTACGAAAATCCGTCCCGAATATATTTTCTTCTGCTTATCCGGCGTGGGGTGGTGGTGGCGGCTGGCGAAGAAAGACGTACCAGACGCCCCTCTCCTCAGCAACACCCTCCAACTCATCCTGCGGCGGGGGGATCCCGATTTATTCCCAGGCTAGGTCCAGGCTGAGAGGCGCCGTGACGCAGATTCTTCGTCCGCAAACTTTCTGATTTGAGCCCAGACCCGGAGCTGAACCCCCTAGATGTTACAGACTGCACCTTTAAACAGTAGAAAGCAGCCATCTCTGCCGATATTTGGAGTTTTGTGGTTTGGGTGTTCCACAAAAATGTTTCTTTGTCGGCTCTGAAGGTCGATCCTCTCCCCTGATGGCGCCGACATCCTGAACCTCCAGATCCTGGAGACTCTTAGAAGAACTGGCTATTCGGAACTTTGTCTGCCGAGCTATAAATGGACTCGTGGTCACGTGGAGTTCCTGAATGTTCTAGTAGCCCATGTCGTGGTGCAGCCGCCCTCTTCCTCCCTCTTCCTCCCCTGTGGACCACGTCTGAGCTTAAGTGGGCACTTTTTGGTGTATCCCCATGAATTATGGATGTCCTGTAGTTGTGGGGTCTTGCCTCTTAGATCTTCTGCCCCTCCATGCGTCTCTCTGCTGCAACGGCGGCTGAAATCTGCCGTGTCCAGCTGGCAGATTGAGATACGAGAGAAGATGCCACAAATGCTTCCGCCCGCATAGACATCATGTGATAATAAAAAAAAAAAAACAGGCAATGGAACCAACGGTGGTTGTTCGTGGAAGAAAAGTTCCTCAGTGCATCGGAAAAAAACCCCCAAAAAACGTCCGAAGTATCGTCTTGAATTCGTTCCTAAGAAGACTCCTGACGCTAGCTACAGACTAGAGGATAAACGGCTCCATTTTTGCCCGATTTGCCCCCCAACACTGGTCGGTGGGCGTGGCCCGATTCAAGGTTTATCCTACATATATAACATGTTTTATATTTACGATATTCAAGACATAGATATCAAACATGTCGGATATTTACGATATTTACGACATGAATATCAAACTTGTCGGATATTCACGATATTAAGGACATAAATATCAAACATGTTGGATATTAACAGTATTAAAAACTTAAATATCCAACATATTTGATATTTATGGCCTTAATATCGTAAATATCCGACATGTTTTATATCTATGTCGTGATATTCTTTTTGTAAATATCAATCATGTACTTTTACAGCGAACGGAAACCCAAACATACCCGAACCCCGAGCCAGGAGGATTATTGAAGAAGAAGAGCAGCTTGTGGAAGTACGGCAACAATGCGAGTGTCTTTTTAACGCAACATATATCACAATAGGACCGACGAAGACATCCATCGTCCTCCATGTTTGTTTTCCTTCTGAAGTCACGTTCGGTCACGTGAGTTCCTCTGAGATCTCGTGTCTGTGGCATGTGTGTGGTTCTCGCCGTCTGGATGAATCATCTAGTCTCTGCGTTTGGAAGATTATAACGTCCGACATCGTCTTTAAAAACTGTCCTCATGTCTCTTTGGTGTTCTTCTGGAGGAGAAGAGTCGGACCCTCGTAGATGGGTCAGTTTTTGGTTACAAGCTGAACCTGGACTGTTTCACTGTATGAACCTGGACTGTTTCACTGTATGAACCTGGACTGTTTTACTGTATGAACCTGGACTGTTTTACTGTGTGAACCTGGACTGTTTTACTGTATGAACCTGGACTGTTTCACTGTATGAACCTGGACTGTTTTACTGTATGAACCTGGACTGTTTTACTGTGTGAACCTGGACTGTATTACTGTATGAACCTGGACTGTTTTACTGTGTGAACCTGGACCGTTTTACTGTGTGAACCTGGACCTTTTTACTGTGTGAACCTGGACCTTTTCACTGTGTGAACCTGGACTATCTCACTGTATGAATCTGGACTGTTTCACTGTATGAACCTGGACTGTTTCACTGTATGAACCTGGACTGTTTCACTGTATGAACCTGGACTGTTTCACTGTATGAACCTGGACTGTTTCTCTGTATGAACCTGGACTGTTTCACTGTATGAACCTGGACTGTTTCACTGTATGAACCTGGACTGTTTCACTGTATGAACCTGGACTGTTTTACTGTCTGAACCTGGACCGTTGTACTGTATGAACCTGGACTGTTTTACTGTATGAACCTGGACTGTTTTACTGTGTGAACCTGGACTGTTTCACTGTATGAACCTGGACTGTTTCACTGTATGAACCTGGACTGTTTCACTGTATGAACCTGGACTGTTTTACTGTATGAACCTGGACTGTTTTACTGTGTGAACCTGGACCGTTTTACTGTGTGAACCTGGACCTTTTCACTGTGTGAACCTGGACTATCTCACTGTATGAACCTGGACTGTTTCACTATATGAACCTGGACTGTTTCACTGTATGAACCTGGACTGTTTCACTGTATGAACCTGGACTTTTTTACTGTATGAACCTGGACTGTTTTACTGTGTGAACCTGGACCGTTGTACTGTATGAGCCTGGACTGTTTTACTGTGTGAACCTGGACTGTTTCACTGTGTGAACCTGGATGGTTTTACTGTGTGAACCTGGACTGTTTTACTGTATGTACCTGGACCGTTGTACTGTATGAGCCTTGACTGTTTTACTGTGTGAACCTGGATGGTTTTACTGTGTGAACCTGGACTGTTTTACTGTATGTACCTGGACTGTTTTACTGTATGTACCTGGACTGTTTTACTGTGTGAACCTGGACTGTTTCACTGTATGAACCTGGACTGTTTCACTGTATGAACCTGGACTGTTTCACTGTATGAACCTGGACTGTTTTACTGTATGAACCTGGACTGTTTTACTGTGTGAACCTGGACTGTTTTACTGTATGAACCTGGACTGTTTCACTGTATGAACCTGGACTGTTTTACTGTGTGAACCTGGACCGTTTTACTGTGTGAACCTGGACCTTTTCACTGTGTGAACCTGGACTATCTCACTGTATGAACCTGGACTCTTTCACTGTATGAACCTGGACTGTTTCACTGTATGAACCTGGACTGTTTTACTTTATGAACCTGGACTGTTTTACTGTATGAGCCTGGACTGTTTTACTGTATGAACCTGGACTGTTTTACTGTGTGAACCTGGACTGTTTTACTGTATGAACCTGGACTGTTTCACTGTATGAACCTGGACTGTTTTATTGTATGAACCTGGATGTTTCACTGTATGAACCTGGACTGTTTTACTGTGTGAACCTGGACTGTTTTACTGTATGAACCTGGACTGTTTCACTGTATGAACCTGGACTGTTTTACTGTATGAACCTGGACCGTTTTACTGTGTGAACCTGGACCTTTTCACTGTGTGAACCTGGACTATCTCACTGTATGAACCTGGACTGTTTCACTGTATGAACCTGGACTGTTTCACTGTATGAACCTGGACTGTTTCACTGTATGAACCTGGACTGTTTCACTGTATGAACCTGGACTGTTTTACTGTATGAACCTGGACTGTTTTACTGTGTGAACCTGGACCGTTGTACTGTATGAGCCTGGACTGTTTTACTGTATGAACCTGGACTGTTTTACTGTATGAACCTGGACTGTTTCACTGTATGAACCTGGACTGTTTCACTGTATGAACCTGGACTGTTTTACTGTGTGAACCTGGACTGTTTTACTGTATGAACCTGGACTGTTTCACTGTATGAACCTGGACTGTTTTACTGTGTGAACCTGGACCGTTTTACTGTGTGAACCTGGACCTTTTCACTGTGTGAACCTGGACTATCTCACTGTATGAACCTGGACTGTTTCACTGTATGAACCTGGACTGTTTTACTGTATGAACCTGGACTGTTTTACTGTGTGAACCTGGACCGTTGTACTGTATGAGCCTGGACTGTTTTACTGTATGAACCTGGACTGTTTTACTGTGTGAACCTGGACTGTTTTACTGTATGAACCTGGACTGTTTCACTGTATGAACCTGGACTGTTTTACTGTATGAACCTGGACTGTTTCACTGTATGAACCTGGACTGTTTTACTGTGTGAACCTGGACTGTTTTACTGTATGAACCTGGACTGTTTCACTGTATGAACCTGGACTGTTTTACTGTATGAACCTGGACCGTTTTACTGTGTGAACCTGGACCTTTTCACTGTGTGAACCTGGACTATCTCACTGTATGAACCTGGACTGTTTCACTGTATGAACCTGGACTGTTTCACTGTATGAACCTGGACTGTTTCACTGTATGAACCTGGACTGTTTCACTGTATGAACCTGGACTGTTTTACTGTATGAACCTGGACTGTTTTACTGTGTGAACCTGGACCGTTGTACTGTATGAGCCTGGACTGTTTTACTGTATGAACCTTGACTGTTTTACTGTATGAACCTGGACTGTTTCACTGTATGAACCTGGACTGTTTCACTGTATGAACCTGGACTGTTTTACTGTATGAACCTGGACTGTTTTACTGTGTGAACCTGGACCGTTGTACTGTATGAGCCTGGACTGTTTTACTGTGTGAACCTGGACTGTTTTACTGTATGAACCTGGACTGTTTCACTGTATGAACCTGGACTGTTTTACTGTGTGAACCTGGACCGTTTTACTGTGTGAACCTGGACCTTTTCACTGTGTGAACCTGGACTATCTCACTGTATGAACCTGGACTGTTTCACTGTATGAACCTGGACTGTTTTACTGTATGAACCTGGACTGTTTTACTGTGTGAACCTGGACCGTTGTACTGTATGAGCCTGGACTGTTTTACTGTATGAACCTGGACTGTTTTACTGTGTGAACCTTGACTGTTTTACTGTATGAACCTGGACTGTTTCACTGTATGAACCTGGACTGTTTTACTGTATGAACCTGGACTGTTTCACTGTATGAACCTGGACCGTTGTACTGTATGAGCCTGGACTGTTTTACTGTGTGAACCTGGACTGTTTCACTGTATGAACCTGGACTGTTTCACTGTGTGAACCTGGATGGTTTTACTGTGTGAACCTGGACTATCTCACTGTATGAACCTGGACTGTTTTACTGTATGAACCTGGACTGGTTCACTGTGTGAACCTGGATGGTTTTACTGTGTGAACCTGGACTGTTTTACTGTGTGAACCTGGACCGTTGTACTGTATGACCCTGGACTGTTTCAGAGTTCTATTCAATCAGTAGGAAGATTTTGTTTTAACTCTTAAAAAAACAGGCTTGACCAAACAGTTTCTCAAATTTAGAGTCTATGTCTAGACTCTAAATTTCTAATCTAGTCTAATTTAGTCTATGATGTTAAACAAAAAAATGGTGCCCCAAATAAATACAACATCCACTTGTTGAGGACATTTGCCCAGGGATAAGAACCAGTTCGATAAATTAACTTTGTCACACCTGCGTGTGATCGTGCCTCGCTAGGACGCACTAAAAGTCGTGGACTGAAGCTCCTTGTCCGTTTACTTTTGGCTACTTCATGTTTTTTAGATCAAATTGGACGGCTTATAAAAATCCTGGTTATATCCCTGAAATGACGGGGGTATTTGGGAAATCTCCATCACCGCCGCAGATCCTTCGTGTTAACGCGGTAACTCGAAAACTCATTCACCCACATAGACCTTATTGTGAGGAAGAACTGGATCGGTGTGGAAGGAGAGCTGTTGTTACATATTTATATAGTTTTGGTATAAAAAACAGGCAAAGTTCATTATTTATACAACTCATCGTAACACAGAAACAGTGGGCGCCATCTAGGGGCGATGGGAGGGAGTGACACGTCCCTTACGTCCGTTCAACTCCGTGTTCATATTCCGAAAAGTTGGGTTTTAGGCGATATCTCAAAAACTCATTCATGGATCATGTACAAATTTTAGACCCACATAGACCTTATTACGAGGAAGAACTGGATTGATTTTGGAAAAGATTGGTTGTATATTCTTCTGACACTAGGGGGAGATTTATCGCCAGAGGTTTTCGGGCCATTATTTCTCCGATCGTCAGATTTAATCTAATTTTGGTGCAGAGATCTGTCTTGTTTACATTGTCTTTTACTCTACTAGTTCATATTGTACTCACTAGGGGCCAGTGGTGTGTTTGTGTGTGTGTGTGTGTGTGTGTGTATGTGTGTGTGTGTGTGTTGATTTGTACACTTGGAAAAGGGCCAGTGGGGCCAAGTGAATCACGGGGACATCCCAGCCAGATGGGATCACTTTTCGGTGTGTGTGTGTGTGTGTGTGTGTGTGTGTGTCTGTGTGTGTATGTGTGTGTTTGTGTGTGTGTGACAGAGGACACCCCCTGTTCTGCTGGTTCTGGTACTCCCTCCTGACTTTGGGGTAATCGGAGTTTCCCCTCCGAGGAGCAGCTTGTCACAGAGACAAACTGAAACACTAAAAGAGTTCAAACAACCAGATTAAAGCCGTCAGAATAAAATGAAGCGGGTCGGTGGGTTCTGCCCGGGAACCTCTTTCACACATCAATGGGAGGTGTCATGTTTTTTTGGGGGGCGAGTGAGAGCGGCGCTGATATTGAGCACCGCTGCACCTGCAGAGAGTGAGAAACGGCGGAGGCTGTTTGCGTTCTGGGGGGAATAAGACCTGATTACAGCACGTTAATGGAGAAACAGCAAAGCATCATGGGTAGCCGAGACGAGAGAAATAAGAGGAATGAAATGGAGATGAAGAAGACGGACTACGACCTTCATTCTTAGGGGTTCAGATCTGAGCTGAGGGGACCTCGACTATGTCCCCCGCCCGTCCGTCTGTAGTTATGCGGGTTTCAACATCCTGAGGTCCAACACTGAAAGAACCGGTCCTTAGCAGGTCTCCCAAGGCAAAGCGGTCCCAGGGGAACCTTCAGGGATGGGTATTTGAGTCAGGTGGCGGGCCAGCATCACCGGGTCGTGGACTGGTGGAGAAAGGACTGGAACTTACACATCAGCTAGATGTAATTGGGTTCCTCTCCATGCATAGCACTGGTTCTGGAACCAGAACCCTACAAGGGAGGAGCTGGACTACATTCTTTTCGGGTGCTGCCTAGCATGAAAGGCATGAATGTTGGAACTCCCACAAATCTCTGAGTGAGTGCTTCTGTGTTAAAGTTCTGGGACCCAAACAGTGTAAAATGGACCGATTTTCACCGGCGGTGCCCCCTCAGGGCCCCGTCCTTGAACCCTTACTCTTTAGCATCCAGTGCTTATCCCACCTACAGTATATGTCACTGGGTCATATTATAAACCGGTTCAGTCTACACTAAACAAAAAAAAAAAGAACCACGGCGTAGCTAAATGTTAAGTTATTGCATCTATTTCATTTTGATCTATGTAAAAAATGCATGCACTCAAATGTCATAGAATTAGCATAAATCTGGTAATTATGAAAACAATGTGATTTAATTAGTTGAAAATTATGTATATATGGCTTTTAGAACAAGCGCGATTCATTTGGGTTACATATAATTTCAGGAAATTCAACGTTTTACAGGGAAATGACATCAGAGGTCTAGCTGCCGCCGCCATTTTGTGCCTGTGGGGTGAGCAGAGCAAAGATATATATATATATATATATATATATATATATATATTAAAATACATTTTCAATTGGGTTTATTAATAATAATAAAAAAAGAGAGACATAAATAGGATGTATGTCGAGAGAATTATACTTATTGCATAAAACGTGTTGTTACGTATTTTAAAGGCGTTGGATGTATTCATTTTGAATATAAAAGCTTATTTACTTTAAATGAAACAAACAATGAATTATCAACACATAAAACAGTTTATTGAGATAAAGTTTATTAGAACAATTGCGCTTTTTAGTTAATGTTCTGGCATCAAAGTGAAGGGAAATTATACATATGATTAAAACACGTAAACATGAAATATTAGGCTTACATTTATTTTTTTTTCAATAAAGCTATAATTTAAAAAAAGGAGATAATTAAACTGTATTTTGGCTTTTCTTTCATCTTAGCTGTAAAAAAGCAGGTAATTAAATGTTAACGTTTAACCGATACCAGTGTTTCCATGGGAATGAAGAATCTCAGTGTGGAGGACGCTCCTTCCTCAGGAGGAGGGATGTTCTGCCGACTCAGCAGAAGGCAGGCAAACGCTTCTCACTTCTTCTCACTTCTTCTCACTTCTTCTCACTTCTTCTCACTTCTTTTCACTTCTTCTCACTTCTTCTCACTTCTTCTCACTTCCTCTCACTTCTTCTCACTTCTTCTCACTTCTTCTCACTTCTTCTCACTTCTTCTCACCTCTTCTCACCTCTTCTCACTTCTTCTCACTTCTTCTCACTTCTTCTTCTTCACCGATCCGACACTAGCTCTTACATCCGTCCAGAATCTGCACATGAAGGCGGGGGAGGGGGGGTTTATGATTTGTCGGAGGGCAGACCGTCGATTCTCCACGCGGGCTGGGGGAGGAGGAGTCTCGCGGGGACACATTGTGTCACCGCGGAGACCGTTACTGAGGGATTCGTTGCTGCCATGTGGCGGCGGTTGACGACAGCAGGGAGCTCCGGGAGGACCGGCGCCAGGAAGGAGCTTGAGCGGAAGATGGAGTGCCCTTAACGTCTTAAAGGAGCAGTCCGTACAATTCTAGACTGTAGGCCGTCTACATACATTTCAATGGTTTTCTCAAGTTGAGTCTTCAAGTTTCCTTTTTTCACGCTTTCACGCTCTTGTAGTCTCTGAAGATCCTCCGGTGTTGGTGACCATAAAGGCAACGGTGGTAGTGTCTTCTGTCCGACCACTTCCTGTTCTGTTTTGATGGAAATTTGCGGGAAAAAAAACAACTTGATTGTCAACTATTATTTCCCGGGATTGGCATTTCCTAGAGCGGCGTGTTTAGAGCGATGGGTTAACAAACCGCCTCGCCACATTGTTGCCATGGCATTGACTTTAGTCTTGTCCGATGAAGACTGAGGGGGGAGGGGGTCCTGGCGTTCCTGCTAGGACACCCAACATCAAACGGAACAAATTCTGGTGCAGATTCATGAACATACCTACAGTCTCTGAAATAGGGGTACAGTAGGCGTCCATTACTGACCCCCCAGTCTAGGGACACCCAAGGGTGCCTTGGGTGTCCAAGGCCGTTGGTGCAGAAAGGGAGTGAGTTCATCCCGGTGTGTTGTTTGTGAAGAGACGTAGCTACAGACAGTTCAGACTGACCTCTGACCCCTGGCCCCCTACAATGGACACGCCATCATGGACATATGGAAGAAGTCGGTCTGGTGAGACGGATCAGTTTTTGTTTTATTTGCATTTTCACTTAGCAGGTTAAAGAGATGGAACCAGGATGCATTATGGGTAGAAGACAACCCGGGGTTGTAGGACCTACCTTACCATCTCCGCTTTCAGAGAGCAGGAAAGCTTCTGGAACGGTTTGAGGAACACAACAACCAGTCGAAGGTTCTGACTCCGCCTCCAGATTCCCTTGACCTCAATCCAAACCAACTTCCTGAAACTTTTTTCCTCACCTCACATGATGAAGGGTAAAAGTTTCTGCTGTAACATCTTGGTACCAGACACCACAGCGGACCGTCACAGTCCTGCTGGAGTCCAGGCCTCTGTGGGTCAGAACTGTTGGTTCTAGCCAATATCAAGCAGGTGTTTGTAATGTTACGGCTGATCCGCGTACATCAGCAGTGAAAAACAGAACCGAGCGGAACCAGAACATTCCTACAGTACCATTATTCCACCTCCTCTGCATGTCACGGTGGCGAGGAGTCACTCTGACCTCCTTCATGATGACTCATCCCTCCAGAGGGATGTGGACCTCCTCAACAGGTTCATGAAGTCTAGATGGTCCTGAAGATGTGAGAAACTGAAAGAACGGTCTTCAGGCACCCACAAGCACACACACACACACACGCACACAACACACACACACACACACACACACACACACACACACACACACACACACACACACACACACACACTCAGGACCAGCCCGATTTTACTTCCTTCAAAATTGTGCCCACTCACAGAACTACACTGCACAGCCATAACATTATAACCACTTCCGGGTCAAGTAGATAACATTGATTATCCGTTACCATGGCTACCTGTGAAAGCAGGAGAAGGAGACGGATATCTCCAGAACTGTGGGTGTTGTTGGGTATTCGTGGGCTGCAGTGATCAGAACCTACCAAAGCGGTCCAAAGAAGAACAACTGGTAGACCTTGGGCCCGGGTCCTGGAACGAAGAGGCCGGTCTTTCTTGCGTGAAATGCTGCGGCGGTGGGAGACCCTCAGTGTTTGGTTTATTCATGTTCCTGGTTGTCATGTTGTACTGGGAGTACTCTGAAGGTAAACCCTACATGTGGGTAAATAAAATCTTCAGGGGAACCAGAGAACATTTGTAGAAAAGCTTTAAAATGTAAATGTAAAGGAGCCGACTTACAGTCAGCTGTTTGAAGAACCCTCTGATCCTCCTGTCAGACGGGGGAAAGGCTAAACAGTCGAACGCACAAACTGTAAGCTTTCAACTAGCCTGTCTCGTCACGACGTCCTCGTCAGGTCTATCACAGAAAACACAAACCAATGAGACCCCTGGGTGATATTTCCCCTCAGCAGCAGTGAGTCTCTGAGAGAGTTAACAAGTTCATCTGAGAAACACAGCAGCCAGAAATCACAATTAACCTCCTGCTGGTGTGTGTGTGTGTGTGTGCGTGTGAGTGTGTGTGTATGTGTGCATGTATGTGTGTGTGTGTATGTGTGTGTGTAAATCTAGCAGTTATGGTTGAAGAACCTGGAGTAGAACAGCCTCCAATGAAACATTTACAAAGTCAAATCGATTCCATTAAAAAGCAGAGAAGAGTTGAGAACACAAACCTGAAATGAATGAAGATTCTTCACACCAGGCTTCATCGTTTCATCATTGAAAATGTGCGGATTTGTTTCGACTCGGCTAAAAAAAAGGAAAATAGCGTAACTGCTGGTCAGAAAGACGCTTAATTCCGTTCTGTAGGTCTAAAAAGTTCTTTTTTTATGAACTTATGTTCTTTTCTTTTTTCATTTTTCTTATCATAGGATACAATAAAGTAATAAAATGACTGATATAAGCCACTTTAAAACATGAAAAAAAACTGCCTCAGGGTCAGAATCGGTGCTTCCAGAAACCTCCAGAGATTCTTGAAGGACGGGTGAGCTCAGCTGTAATACACGTTGCACGGCAAATTTTGCACCACCCAGCGGAAATCCTTTGAGAATCTTCCCTTAGAGTCATTTTCAAACCAACCATCAGAGCCTGTTTGTTTCTTTAGTGTAATATATTAAATAAGAAAATTGGGCACTGCTCCTTTAAGGCTTGTGATGTGTTAACATGTTCCTTACATGGAAGCATAATTGTTATTGTTCTTATTTCTCTGGGAATCTTTCTTTTTCCATTTGTGCAATATTCCCACCATGAACCACGTCCAAATATATTTACTATCTGCAGTTATATTATATACCAGGTCTATTTTTTATATATTTAGATTTACAGATCCTCTTACTGTGTTAAATATTCCAATCAATATTCATTAATTATTTTTGTTATTATTATATATATACATATATATATATATATATATTTCTATTATTATGAAATTATTTTTTGAAGACATCAGATCACTGAATCCTTTAGATTTTGGCGCATTAAGAGAGAGATTATTTAATTAATTAATTCATTAATGTTTTTTAATTTAATAATTTATCATTAACGCCAAGCTTATTGCTACAATCCTAACGATACCCATCCCTACTGCTGAGAGTCAGTACAACACATATAACCATAGTAACGATAGCCATTGCACGGTAACCATAATGACCATTGTCACCATAGTAACCATAGTAACAATAGTCACCATAGTCACCATAGTAACGATAGTCACCATAGTAACCATAGCAACCATAGTAAGCCTAGTCACCATAATCACCATAGTCACCATAGTCACCATAGTCATCATAGTCACCAGAGTCACCAGAGTCACCAGAGTCACCAGAGTCACCATAGTCACCATAGTAACCATAGCAACCATAGTAAGCCTAGTCACCATAGTCACCATAATCACCACAGTCACCAGAGTCACCAGAGTCACCATAGTCACCATAGTAACCATAGTCACCATAGTCACCAGAGTCACCAGAGTCAACATAGTCACCATAGTAACCATAGTAACCACAGTCACCAGAGTCACCAGAGTCACCATAGTCACCATAGTAACCATAGTCACCATAGTCACCAGAGTCACCAGAGTCACCATAGTCACCATAGTAACCATAGCAACCATAGTAAGCCTAGTCACCATAATCACCAGAGTCACCAGAGTCACCAGAGTCACCATAGTCACCAGAGTCACCAGAGTCACCAGACTCACCATAGTCACCATAGTCACCATAGTCACCATAGTCACCAGAGTCACCATAGTCACCAGAGTCACCAGAGTCACCATAGTCACCATAGTAACCATAGTAACCATAGTCACCAGAGTCACCATAGTCACCAGAGTCACCAGAGTCACCAGAGTCACCATAGTCACCATAGTAACCATAGTAACCATAGTCACCAGAGTCACCATAGTCACCATAGTCACCATAGTAACCATAGTAACCATAGTCACCAGAGTCACCATAGTCACCAGAGTCACCAGAGTCACCAGAGTCACCATAGTCACCATAGTAACCATAGTAACCATAGTCACCAGAGTCACCATAGTCACCAGAGTCACCAGAGTCACCAGAGTCACCATAGTAACCATAGTCACCATAGTCACCAGAGTCACCAGAGTCACCATAGTCACCATAGTCACCATAGTCACCAGAGTCACCAGAGTCACCATAGTCACCATAGTCACCATAGTCACCAGAGTCACCATAGTCACCAGAGTCACCAGAGTCACCATAGTCACCATAGTAACCATAGTAACCATAGTCACCAGAGTCACCATAGTCACCAGAGTCACCAGAGTCACCAGAGTCACCATAGTCACCATAGTAACCATAGTAACCATAGTCACCAGAGTCACCATAGTCACCATAGTCACCATAGTCACCATAGTCACCATAGTAACCATAGTCACCATAGTCACCAGAGTCACCAGAGTCACCATAGTCACCATAGTAACCATAGCAACCATAGTAAGCCTAGTCACCATAGTAACCATAGTCACCAGAGTCACCAGAGTCACCATAGTAACCATAGTCACCATAGTCACCAGAGTCACCAGACTCACCATAGTCACCATAGTCACCATAGTCACCATAGTCACCAGAGTCACCATAGTCACCAGAGTCACCAGAGTCACCATAGTCACCATAGTAACCATAGTAACCATAGTCACCAGAGTCACCATAGTCACCAGAGTCACCAGAGTCACCAGAGTCACCATAGTCACCATAGTAACCATAGTAACCATAGTCACCAGAGTCACCATAGTCACCATAGTCACCATAGTAACCATAGTAACCATAGTCACCAGAGTCACCATAGTCACCAGAGTCACCAGAGTCACCAGAGTCACCATAGTAACCATAGTCACCATAGTCACCAGAGTCACCAGAGTCACCATAGTCACCATAGTCACCATAGTCACCAGAGTCACCAGAGTCACCATAGTCACCATAGTCACCAGAGTCACCAGAGTCACCATAGTAACCATAGTCACCAGAGTCACCATAGTCACCAGAGTCACCATAGTCACCAGAGTCACCATAGTCACCAGAGTCACCAGAGTCACCTTAGTCACCATAGTCACCATAGTCACCAGAGTCACCAGAGTCACCATAGTCACCATAGTCACCAGAGTCACCATAGTAACCATATTAACCATAATCACCATAGTCACCATTGTCACCATAGTCACCATTGTCACCATAGTCACCATTGTCACCATAGTCACCATAGTCACCATAGTAACCATTGTAACCATTGTCACCATAGTCACCAGAGTCACCATAGTAACCATATTTACCATAATCACCATAGTCACCAGAGTCCCCATTGTCACCATAGTCACCATTGTCACCATAGTCACCATTGTCACCATAGTCACCATTGTCACCATAGTAACCATAGTAACCATAGTAACCACAGTCACCATAGCCATAGAAAGCATCCCCATACTAAACATATTCACAATAGTAACCATAGTAACGGTGTGTCTCTGTGTCTTTTCCCAGACAACTGGAGTTAAAGTGAGACCAGTTGAACAGAGATGTTAATCCCTTCCAGTTAGCGACAGCTGGACAAACATGGCGTTGTGAAGGAGGTGAGTGATCATCAGACTAAACTCACTATCACACGTTTGTCCACATCCTACAGCTTTTTCTACCACCCACTTCATCCAGAGCCAAACTATGTCCTCAATGTTTAATTCATGTTCGGTTCGCGTGTTATTTAAAATGCTGTTATATAAACCCTGATTACATATTTATACCCCCTCACCGCCGGTCAAGAGAGCCACCGAGGAAGAGGCACTAACCACGGCAGGAATTTAGAACTTATTTTAGGTATATTAAAACATACTAAACGTACTAAACGTACTAAACCTACTTAACGTACTTAACGTACTAAACGTACTTAACGTACTAAACGTACTTAACATACTAAACGTACTAAACGTACTTAACGTACTAAACGTACTAAACGTACTAAACGTACTAAACGTACTTAACATACTAAACGTACTAAACGTACTTAACGTACTAAACGTACTAAACGTACTAAACGTACTAAACGTACTTAACATACTAAACGTACTAAACGTACTTAACGTACTAAACGTACTAAACGTACTAAACGTACTAAACGTACTTAACGTACTAAACGTACTAAATGTACTAAACATTATAAATTAAATGTATTATTATTATTATTAAACGTACTAAACGTACTAAACGTACTAAACGTACTTAACGTACTAAACGTACTAAACGTACTAAATGTACTAAACGTACTTAACGTACTAAACGTACTAAATGTACTAAACATTATAAATTAAATGTATTATTATTATTATTAAACGTACTAAACGTACTTAACGTACTAAACGTACTTAACATACTAAACGTACTAAACGTACTAAACGTACTAAACGTACTTAACGTACTAAACGTACTAAATGTACTAAACATTATAAATTAAATGTATTATTATTATTAAACGTACTAAACGTACTAAACGTACTAAACGTACTAAACGTACTTAACGCACTAAACGTACTAAACGTACTAAACGTACTAAACGTACTTAACGTACTAAACGTACTAAATGTACTAAACATTATAAATTAAATGTATTATTATTATTATTAAACGTACTAAACGTACTTAACGTACTAAACGTACTAAACGTACTTAACGTACTAAACGTACTAAACGTACTAAACGTACTTAACGTACTAAACGTACTAAACGTACTAAACGTACTAAACGTACTTAACGTACTAAACGTACTAAACGTACTTAACGTACTAATCGTACTAAATGTACTAAACATTATAAATTAAATGTATTATTATTATTATTAAACGTACTAAACGTACTAAACGTACTAAACGTACTTAACGTACTAAACGTACTAAACGTACTTAACGCACTAAACGTACTAAACGTACTAAACGTACTAAACGTACTTAACGTACTAAACGTACTAAACGTACTAAACGTACTAAACGTACTAAACGTACTAAACGTACTTAACGCACTAAACGTACTAAACGTACTAAACGTACTAAACGTACTTAACGTACTAAACGTACTAAATGTACTAAACATTATAAATTAAATGTATTATTATTATTATTAAACGTACTAAACGTACTAAACGTACTTAACGTACTAAACGTACTAAACGTACTTAACGTATTAAACGTACTAAACGTACTAAACGTACTAAACGTACTAAACGTACTAAACGTACTTAACGTACTAAACGTACTAAACGTACTTAACGCACTAAACGTACTAAACGTACTAAACGTACTAAACGTACTTAACGTACTAAACGTACTAAATGTACTAAACATTATAAATTAAATGTATTATTATTATTATTAAACGTACTAAACGTACTAAACGTACTTAACGTACTAAACGTACTAAACGTACTAAACGTACTTAACGTACTAAACGTACTAAATGTACTAAACATTATAAATTAAATGTATTATTATTATTATTAAACGTACTAAACGTACTAAACGTACTTAACGTACTAAACGTACTAAACGTACTAAACGTACTTAACGTACTAAACGTACTAAACGTACTTAACGTACTAATCGTACTAAATGTACTAAACATTATAAATTAAATGTATTATTATTATTATTAAACGTACTAAACGTACTAAACGTACTAAACGTACTAAACGTACTTAACGTACTAAACGTACTAAACGTACTTAACGTACTAAACGTACTAAATGTACTAAACATTATAAATTAAATGTATTATTATTATTATTAAACGTACTAAACGTACTAAACGTACTAAACGTACTTAACGTACTAAACGTACTAAACGTACTTAACGTATTAAACGTACTAAACGTACTAAACGTACTAAACGTACTAAACGTACTAAACGTACTTAACGTACTAAACGTAATCGTATACATTGCTACAACCATAAAAAAAAAAGTCAGTCTAAACAGTCTAAACTAAAGGATTGAGTTAATATAATTAAAACTAGAAACGCATCAATTGCAGTTTTCTCGGCCAGTCACAGATTGGCCGGTTCGGATTTTCTCCCCTTAAAATTTAAAAATCAAAATGCGTAATGTATTTGAAGTGCCTTTATTTTGAAGTAGTACAGTGGAAGTGGGCATTGTGTCTGTATTCTGACCTGTTGAAATGCATTGACCCCCCGTCCTTCAACTAACTGTACAACATTTTCAAAATGGAAATAAAACTTTGTACGCCTGATTCGGTCCGTTATATGTTCTATGTTGGTTTTGTTGAGGACTTCGGGTTTGTGGCTCTGTGCTCCCGCTAGCTTTAGCCGTTCTGCTAGCGTTAGCTTTTTTTTTACTTTGTAAGTTCTTCAGGTTGATTCAATTTGAAATGTCTGATTAAGTTTGTTGTGCTGAGCGTTTTCGGGGTTTGAAGGGACGCCATATTCTGTTGTTAATGGTGTTATAAATCGCGAGTTTTGCGTTCTTCTGGTTTACATGTTGGTGTGCGTGTGAAATTACAAAATCTAAGAAAAAATAGTATGAAAAAACAATCCTTTTTTAACCCTTTTTTCCACTGTTGAGGACTTTTAAGGGTTTTCATTTAGCTGTGCTGAGCTGCAATAAGTCATAAAACCGAATTAACTCCAATCTCGTGGAGGGTGTGGGATGAAATCAGGGCGTAGATTTGGGGTCAGGATTTATCTCAAATCTGAATCAAAAATTGGTAACATTGAAATATTGTCTTCGACGCCGGTAGAATATTTCCTCTTGATGACTCAAAAACTGGTGAAGTGTAGGAATCAGAGGTTTTGGGATTGAGTGAGGCTTCGTCCAAGGTTGTACCATGGGACCATGGTGAGGATTTCAGGAGGAGAAGATATGATTCACGCTTTTCTTACCGTCAGCTGGTCAAGTCAGTCCCCGCCACCTTCACACATCCCACCAGAGAGCTGTTCCTCTCTGTCTGTCTGAACGTCCGCGGAACACAGACCCAGGATGTCAGCTTTGAAAGAGAGAGAGAGAGAGAGAGAGAGAGAGAGAGAGAGAGAGAGAGAGAGAGAGCGCATCACTGCAGCTCTCTCTCTAGATGTGGTGAATTATCACAAATGAAGAAACTGTCAATAACTTTCTTATTTCTGGTGAGAATATGAGGAAAAAACAGAATTTTACAATAAAGAACTTTTGTTAAGATAAAAGGATTAATGCCGTAATGTTATGTTACAAGCAATTATTTATATGTAAAAGTATTATTCTCTATAAATAAGAGTTTAGTTTGTATTAAAAACATCAAAGGCTAACTTTAACCCATAATTTCGACAGACAGAAGATACGAAAAATACGGTAATGTTTGTGAAATAATGTGGATTTCTAGGTTGAAAGTCTCCAATTCATATCATTTACCGTTATTTTTATGTAATTAAGTAAACGGCCATAAACAAGTTGACATTAAAACTCTTTTTAAGATTATTTACTTTGATGTCTTGTACATGCTTACCATATTTCTTTAAATTTTACCGACTTTTTTTTTTTTTACAGTTTAGACCTACGCTGTCATCACCACAGCAGGTGAATATCCCCAATCCCCTGCGTTGTACAAGCACTCCACGGTATTTTCTTGTGAAAAGCTCCCCCTAGTGTGTAAAATATGAACTATAAGAGTAAAACACCATTTTAACTAGATAAATCTCCTGGACTTGATTCATTAGCACCAAATTTGGACGTAACCAACATTTAAGAAATCATGGCCCCCAAAACTTTCAGAGGTAAAAGTAGAGTTTTGTGTGGAAAACAGTGTGTTTTCCTTATAAGCTCCCCCTAGTGAGTAAAGTATAAACTACTGGCGATATTTACAAGTATCTGCACATAAGATAGACTTAATCCAGCGGTTGGTTTTGCTGTTTTTGATGAAAAAACTCCCCCTACTGGGTAAAATATGAACTATTAGAGTAAATCACAATGTGTTCAAAGATAGATCAGATCCAGTAGAATTATATGCAACAGGTTTAAACTAAATCGGACCAACGGTTGAGAAATTATGATCTGACAATTTCGCAGAAGAAAGCTCCCCCTAGTGTCAGAAATATTCAACCAAACTTTCCCAAAACACTCCAGTTCTTCCTCACACTGAAGTCTATATCGGTACAAAATTTGAAAATGATACATGAAATAATGTTTGAGTTATCGCGTTAACACGAAGGATCTGCGGCGGCACATCCCCCGACTTTTCGGGGGATGTAATAAAATGAAGGGCAGAGGATGAGTTCTGGTCCGAACAAAATTCACGTACAATTTAAAATGGAGTCGTTTTGGGTTAGGGTTAGAATGAAAGAAGTTAGAAGTGAAAGATATTGAGCAATAAAGGGAGGCTTTGAGGTCAAAGGTCTCCTCTCCTTTCCGGTTCCGGTGAGCGTGAGTAAGTGAGTAGTGGTGATGGTGAACAGGTGGTGCAGAATCTGAATGGTCTTCAATTCCCTGTCATCACTGTTGTTTCATTTTCTATGGTTTCTACATGATCAGGTAAGAGCTGCTTTCGAAGCTGAATTCGAAAATGAATTAAGCAGTTGTTGAAAATGAGTCGCAGGTCTATCAGCTGATAGAGGGGGGCGTGTTCTTCAGGGACCTGTTTGTACAGGTATCCCCGTTGTCAGTTCCCTCAACGCGGACCACCGTGTCCGGTGTTCCACCGTTTATACCGAACGAGCTGTTGGAGAACCAGCTCTGGAGATATGGTCAATTTCTCAGCGGGTTTAAGACCATAAGTCTAGGATGTAAAGACCCCAGACAAGTGAACCACTATTTTCTTCATATTGACAAATTCATCAGATCAGTAGATGTTTTGGAAAGACTTGCTGGTTTTGACCTGCTTGATGTGAAAAAAGGTTTTCGCCCAAAAAAGCATATAACTGCGCTCAACTTACTGAAAAATCTCCTTCTCGGTTACCATCAGGACCGCCTCATTGTTGGTGGGCATTTTAACTGCAGGATAGAGTTCACTCTGGACAGAACCGGAGAGGAACCACACCCACAGTCATCACAGTGTCTCAGCAGCATCATCACACACCTGGATCTGCTGGACACTTGGAGAGTCAAACACCCACATTCGGATCAACTCCGCAAGATTAGATAGAATTAACATTTCAAAAAACGGGTTTCAGCTCTTCGAAGATGTGGTGGGAGGTTAGAAAGGCCCAAATCCGTGTGTTCTGCCAACAGTACACCTCCCATTCCACGGCTAAAACAAGGACAGCCATTGAGGAGCTTGAAGCCGGCGGCGAAGGTTTCAGTGGAGTGTCGTGAGGAGCTTCTGGAGGGCCTTCCTCAGCTCAGCCAAAGTGAGAAGGCTGCTCTGGAGTGTGAGCTGATTCTTGAGGAACCATCTATTGCAGTCAACCAGATGTCATCAGGACGAGCACCAGGGATTGATGGACCCTCAACGGACTTCTACAAACACTTTTGGAATATCCTTGGGCCTGACCTGCATGGCGTTCTTTCGGAATGTTCCGATGCAGGATCTCTCCCTGTGTCCTGCCAGCGAGCATTTCTGGCTCTGTTAAAGAACTGGAGGCCAGTCGCGCTCCTATGTACCGATTATAAGGTGCTTTAAAGAGACTTGGCAAATAGGCCTAAGGGCATATTGTATGCCCGGGTGAACTGGGCTAAAAAGCAAAGCTCTCCTACTGGGCCGGTGGAGGGATCAGCCAGTGCCCAGTCTGCCTGGAGGACTTGAGTGGGGGAAAGCAGGACTGAAGGTCCTGGGAGTGTTTTTGGGCACTGAGGCGCTTAAGGCCAAAAACTGGGAGTGGATTAAGGAGAAGGTTTGTGCGAGGTTGTCTAGATGGAAATGGTTGCTACCCCAGCTGTCATATAGGGGAAGAGTTCTGGTTGCCAATAACTTGGTGGCCTCGACCCTTTGGCATAGACTTATCGTTTTGACACAACCAGGAGGTCTAATGGAGGATGTTCAGAAGAGCATCGTGGACTTTTTCTGCTCTGGGAAGCACTGGATCCGGTCAGCGGCCCTCTACCTGCCTGTGGCTGAAGGAGGGCAGGGACTGATAAGCATTCAGTCAAAAATAGCTTCGTTCAGACTTCAAACGGCACAGAGACTGTTGTACAGCTGTGGGCGGAGCTGGTGTGAAATAACGTGTCTGCTGCTGAGGAAAGCCGGGAGACTGGGTTATGATAAACCTCTGTTCCTTCTGCAACCACACCAAGTGGACCTAACGGACGTGACACCTTTCTACAGCTCTGTTCTGCAGTCCTGGCAGATTCTTAAAAATACTCGAGACACCAACGAAACCCCTGGCATGTGGTTGTTTGAGGAACAAGGACTCAAACACTGGAGTCTGTCGGCCTTCGGTCAAAACTTAGAACAGCTGGCTGTACCAAACTGGGACATCTGATAAAGATGACATCGTCATCAGAGGACGTACTCAGGAGGAGCAGCAACATGGCAGTTGGCGGTCCCTGTACAAGGTGCCCGTTGAGAAACGGACAGCAGACCTCCAGCGGAGGATTGTACATGGGGTAATAGCCTCAAACAGATACAGAGCACACCTGGATCCAGGTGTGGGGGATGAATGTGTTTCTGCCATCAGCCTGAATCGTTAGAACATTTGTTTTATGCAGTGTCCCCGTTTGTCCTCACTGTTTGGACTTCTGAAAAGGTGGTTTCAAGCCCTTGGGGAGGTTTTTTCATTTCAGTTCTTCATCTTTGGCCCAAAATATTGTGCAAAGGAAAAATCTGTACCTACACTGGTCAACTTTTCATCAGGCTCCGCAAAGTTTTCCATTTGACACGGAATTCTGGCAATGTGGAACCAGTGCTGGTTCTGGAAAGACTTGTGAAGTCCTGACTGAAAGTGGAACATGCATATTACAAGATGATAGATACTACGCAGGGGTTTAATCCCATATGGGCAGTAGGGGATCTCTTATGTTCTGTTTTTCACCTATTTTTGTTTTTGCCTAACAGTAAGGTGGAGAAGTGACCGTTCGGATAGTCTTTGAAATTGTCTAATAAAGGAATTTGGAAACCTCTCCTCTCCTGGATTGAAGGAGGTGCTGATAGCCTCCAGCGGCGCTTACTCTTAATTTTCTCTCTGTGGGATTTTTAATTCCTCTTTACCTCCTTCATCAAATCTCTCCAGCTGGATGAAATCCTCACAATCGTCTCTTTCCAGCAGATTAAAGTTTTTCACTGAGGGCTCTTCTCTTCGAAGAACCTCTCGAGGAACCCAAGGAGGACGAGGCACGAGCTGCTTCATCAGCTCTAGCAGTGAGCTCTTGTGGGATTCACAGAAAGCTCGAACAGTACAGGAAATGAACGTGACCTTTGACCCCGACAATCCACGAAACACGTTTTACGCTCATTCCTAGCGTTAGCTTCAGATTGAGGTTCCTGTCTGAACCTCTCTGAGGTTGTGATGTCATCGTTACGGCGTGTTCGGTCGGCTGGAGACGCACAAAATTTGACATAAAAGTGTCATTAAATGCGGAAATGATCGAACATTCTGGTATTTTTGTGACTTCTGTTGGTAGAGAGGGACAAACTAACGTATAAATATGAATAAGTGAACAATTATCGTACGTCCGCCAGCCGAAGTCAGCGTGCAGCGCTGACCTTCATCAGGACCCGAAGGATTTGCATCTCATTAATATTTGTAAGGACGCCTAATTAATAAAAGATAACAACATGATTAAATATACAGAACCAAGAGTCGGACTCGTGATATAATATATCGTGACATTGTGTAATTTGTTACCTTCTTTGTGTTTTTATGCAGTCTGATGAAGTTGTCAGTCTAGACTGGTTTGAACCGGTCCGGCAGACAGACTGACCCCCACGCAGACAAAAACCTGTCAGGACATAAATGAATAACTGGATTGTTTGTATGAATGCTAGTCCGAATTCGCTAGACGTAAACATGTGTGGACTACTGGACTGTTACAGGTCTGTAGACCAGCTCTAGTCTGGTAAATATGGACTACTGGACTATGAAAGGTCGGTAGACCAGCTCTACTCCGGACAAAATGGACCACTGGACTATCACAGGTCTTTAGACCAGCTCTAGTCTGGTAGATATGGCCTACTGGACCATCAATGGTCTGTAGACCAGCTTAAGTCAGGAGAACATGGACTACTAATTACTACAGGTCTGTAGACGAGCGCTACTCCAGAGAACATGGGCTACTGGACTGTTACAGGTCTGTAGACCAGCTCTAGTCTGGTAAACATGGACCACTGGACTATGAAAGGTTGTTAGACCGGCTGTACTCTGGAGATAATGGACCAATAGACTATCACAGGTCTGTAGACCACCTCTAGTCTGGAGAACATGGACTACTAAATTACGTATGGTCTGTAAACCAGCTTAAGTCAGGACAACATGGACTACTAGACTACTACAGGTCTGTAGACCAGCTCTAGTCAGGAGAACATGGACTACTAGACTACTACAGGTCTGTAGACCAGCTCTAGTCAGGAGAACATGGACTACTAGACTACTACAGGTCCGTAGACCATCCTTTAATCCTCCAGTGCTTCCATCTTTGATACCTCGACCAGGAGAAAACCCCTGGTGGCTCGGAACCAGCAATTGATTTTATCACTCCGGTACGAAGAGTTTAATTATTATTATTTTAGATTATTTTTGTTATAAACTATAATATGGAGTCCATGAAGTCCCATTAGAAGTTCTACATTTTCTTTCTTCATGACGCTAGAACTCAATCTTAATTTACTGTTAACCCATATGTGTCTCTTGATGATCAGCTTCCTGTGCCGTCTTTTCAAATTAAGAGAAGGAAGATAAAATTTAAGAATGTTGTTTATCTTTGGAAGAGGTTAAGTTAGGACTAAAGTAAAACACAGAGGTGTTTGAGTTTTTCGGGGGTCTAACTATGGGATGGACTGGATGATGAGCTGAAAGCGCTTACTCAAGTCAGAACTAACACACACACACACACACCATATGCTTGACAACCTTACTTCCGCTCTGGTCCTTCAAAATAAGAGCACTTCACATACGCTGCTCAGCAACAGCAAACTTGAACATCTGCTTAATATCAGAATGATTATATCGGTACATTCCGTGAAATATCAGCCTTTTTTTTGTTTTGTTTTTGTTATTTTGTTTTAATTTTGGAGAAAATAAATGGGAAAAAAATCAGGAAATTGGAGTTCAGATGTAAAACTCAAAAATGAGACTGAACTTCATAAAGGCTTCATAAATGGTTTATAATGAGGTTATAAAACACTTTATAAAGCATAGTCAACATTTATAAACAGATTATAACAGATTATAACTCAATCAATCTGGGTCACTATTTGGCAATATCAAGTTGGCAGTACGGATAAGTGGGCTCACTATTTGGCAAGAATCCGGTCTCTGATATCCTTTATATCTAATGAGTTATAGCATCTTACTAACGATTTGTAAACTACGTAGAAGCCATTTATAAATCCTTAATAAGGTGAGTCTCATTGTAAAGTGGTACCGGTCCAGATGATTCTGATCAAAGTGAAACGTCTTGTGGAGTCACACATCCGGTCCGTTTGGTGTAGAACCGGCATCCTCTGCTCTTCATGGACGGTTCACTGTTTCTGACCGGTTATATATTATTACCTTTGTGTGTGTGTGTGTGTGTGTGCGTGTGTGTGCGTGTGTGTGTGTGTGTGCGTGTGTGTGCGTGTCCATATGTGTGAGGCTGCTGGAGCAGAGAGGAGGTACAGTGAGAGTATTCTCCATTTTAAACGTCTCTTTCACTCATCTCGTCCCTTTATCGCATACTGCTATGGTTACCATGGCGACAAATCCTTTATCCTATCGGAGGGGCGCTGCAGAAAGAAAACCCACATCTGGAAGACACACACACACACACTAACATATGCACACACACACACAGCTGCACATGTGGCACGTTTTTTGATATCTCATAATTGATCTTTGCGTTTTTCGAGTTGATGCTCGGAATAAAAAAAGGGGACGGCGTTCCGCTAAACGTGCTACCAGAGGATTAATGTAGATCCCCGGGGGTCTTCTTTCGTGGCGCTGTTTTCCCTGATTCATCTTCGTTGTGACAAATGGAACCCATAAATCTTCCATCTGGGTGCCGCAGCTGCGGTCGTATGCTCAAAAATGGCTTCACAGGTGCAACTAATGAGAAAAACTTTATTGTGAAATGTTTCATTTCATGGAAACTATTCAGTTTTAATGGGATTAACTTAACCTTTTATTTCCTCACGAAGAGATTAAAGAACGGGATAAATGACTGTTTTGTGACCAGTTGAAGTATTTATTTTCTTGAGGTTGACTTTACTACAGGAAAGTTTTCGGTCGGCCTTAAAACCTCTGACGTATGATTTTATGATTGATTTATGGTTTGTCTGAAATTGTCTTTGCACAGTAAAACAATAAAAAACAAAACAATCAGGCGACGGAGACCAAACCGACAGCTGAGAGACGGAAGACACATGAACTCACTCCACAGGAGGATAATCATGGAGAGGTGTAAATAAAAGGAAGGACATCAAAGACAGGAAGTGACAAGTAGAACCTGACAGTGACCTGCAGCCACAGAATCAACCTGACCTCCATAATCGGTACTTCGTGTCTGAGTGCAGTTCACACTGTCCTCCACAAAAACACAATTAAAACGAACATAAAAACAAAAGTACTTTCTCATTTCCACACCTGTGGGGTTCTTTTATTTATTTCTTATTCCTGAACAGTCATAGCACAGAATTCTGGGATGTTTTTACACTAAGACCTGCCTGATATCTCATTAGTCAAACTTTTGTAGACACGTAACTTCTGCGTGTAACATTTAATGAAATCTCTTTACCCAAACTGTGTTCATGTAGCGCAGTCGTTCATGTGTTCACTTCTGCCACCGGGGGCAGTTTACCTCCGCCGGAGCTCGGAGTATCTCTTACTTTCAAGAACTGCTAAACTGCCTTTCATTGTTCTGCAACAATGACAATAAGGTTATTGTATTCTATAAAAAAAATTGTGTAGCTGCTCGTAGCCCTGCACCTTCCACTTCAGCATCTCTGGTCAGCCCGCTGGGCTCCAAGCTCAAACCACACAGGAACATCAAAGACACCAAAGGATCTATTGAAACTGAGCTCCAAGCTCAAAACACAAAGGAACATCAAAGGAACCAAAGGAACTCTTGAAACTGAGCGCCCAGTTCCAACCACAAAGTGACATCAAAGGAATCAAAGGCAGTACATTGTGTAAAATACATCAAAGAGGTTTGCGACAGACTCTTCAAAGGAAAAATGGAATGTAGAACTTAAACTTTTCTTAAGTAGAAAACATTTAAAGTTATCGTGTTTTAACTCTTTCATGTCCTCGCCAGTAAAAAAAAAGGTGGAAAAATATTTCATGTCTTCAGGGCAATTATTCATTTTATTATCTTAGACACTTTAAATTAACCGTGAAATGGCAAATGGTTTGTCCAAATATGTTTTTAACTGTAAAAAAATAAATAAAATCAGATTTATGAAATGATTTCATGACAGAATTTAATACGATTGGCTCAACGTTTTTGTAAAGCACTTTTTTCATCAAACTATTCTACCCTTATTAGACATTTTTACAGTGACATACTTTTGTCTACTAAGTCTTCAATATTCCAAAAAGAAATAAATAAAAATGTCTTTTTAGGACTCTTAACAACCTTTGACATTTGGTGTCCCACAGGGCTCCATCCGTGGCCCCTTACTCTTTAGCATCTACATGCTATGAATGAATAAAAGGTTTATAATTGCATGATTGAACACTTTGTCTTTTATTAACATTAAGAAACAGTTTTTGGCATAAATCTCTATTATCAGTAAAAGCAGGATCACTATTTGGCAAGTCACTGCAGCGCCTTCTGCTCTGAGACTAAGCAATGCGTTTGAATGGGTGCTCACTATTTGGCAAGTCACAGGTCTCATTTGTGTCTAATTAGTTATTAATGATTTGCGATTCGTTCGTAACTTAGTTACCCGGTGACAAACCGCGTGTTAATCCGCCGTAATTGTAGCCTGGTTGTAAAATTGTGGCTATAAATGATTTCATGAATGATTCTCGCTCCGGATGAGCAGATGGAGCGCTGACGTTAGCCTCGCGGTCACCGCGTGTGAACGGATGAATGCTGGCTCTTTATCGATGTATATAATTACAGTCCATTAACCCCTCACCATTTACGATACGCGTCAGTCTCACGGGTCCCGCTCCAACAAGTCTGTGATCGGATATTCTGTACCATGAGGCGTCGGGAATATTGAATGATAATTGGCTCTCTGGTTACCAGGGTTACCTGTCATTGCGTGGGCCAGGTGAATATTTGGTCCCGAAGTCAAATGTTGGATTCTTGGAAGATCCAGTGTGGCCCGGATTGAAGTAAGCGACGACGCTGGAGCACACAGTGACACCACAGAGGTGTTTGTACACAGCATTTCGTCAGGGGGTTTTAATGTTGTGGCTGATTGCTGTATGTAGGCCGTGTCTCCCTTGGTCCAATAAGAACTGCATTTAATCTCGGCGTCAGAACGTGAGTAGTGAGAAAAGCACAGAACCATGTTGCTCTGCATGGAGGAGATTCTGTGATACCAACAAATATAGAAGGTTAGTTTCCATGGACACAGAATCCCCCTCCGCCGGTAACAACAACAACAGTAACAGAACTTCAACCCGAGGAGACTGTGAGCGAACCCACAAGAACTTCAACACAGTTTTAAATATGCCCAGAACAAATTTGAATAAACAAATTATGAAATGAGTAACTTTGGGACCTTTAGAGAATAAAAAATGTACATATGTATATATGTATACATATGTATATATGTATATATATGTATATATATGTATATATATGTATGTATATATATATACATATATATGTATATATATGTATATATATGTATATATATGTATACATATGTATATATGTATATATATGTATGTATATATACACATATATATGTTTGTAGATGTACAGTTTCAACATACACTTATGAATTAAACACATGAAAGTACATGTACTCATAAAAGTACGTCATGAATGAGGTGTTTAACTCAGTGTTGGCTTAAACAGGCGTAAATATGCTAGGTAGCATGTGCTACCAGTGGTCTTTGCTAGCACACACTACCTAGCTACACATGCTATCTAGCTACATATGCTACCTAGCTACACATGCTAGCTAGCTCCACATGCCTACTTAGCTACCTAGAAGTGTTTTTTTTATGTGGGTTACATTAACCCGGGCCCCAAATGATCGGGGTTTTTTTGCGTGAACTGCAGAAGTTCCCCGAAAAACATGTTTTGAAAGGCCGACGGACCAAAGCAGTAATCTAATCTACAGATTGGCGACTGGCGATATGTATACTTGCATGTCGTCTGCATAATAATGACAAACTATTTTATTATTTTGTACGTTATGGCCAAAAGGAAGCATTTCCAGATTGAAGAAAGTGGGTCCCTGAATTGACCCCTGTGGGACCCCGTATGTCACAACCATCTGCTCCGACTACCTGTTGAGACAAAGTAGAGCACTGAGATCCAACAGCACCAGAATAGAGTCGCCGTTCAGGGGAATGTCATTTCATATTTTAAATATCTCACTAAAGTCCGTCTTTGGGTTTGTGAGGCGATGTCACAGAAAATGAGATCATTAGAATACAGCTGTCAATCAAACGCCTGATAGCAGAGTCGCCCAAATTCAGATGGACGATATGCAGGACTGGACGGTGGAAGGCTGGAGTTTGTAGAACTCAAAACCTTCAGATCCATCCACTCCCCAGTCACTACCGGTATTACCCTTAGGGTTCAGCCATTGGTCACCTCCTCTTCATCATCTTCCTCCAACCGCTCGGCCATATTTTCCAGGAAATTTGGTATTCACTTTGGCTGCTATGCGGATGGCGCCCAGCTCTATCAGTCCGCGAAACCAGACTCAACCTTTCCTCCGTCTTCCTTCTACGATAGTCTCCTGGCCCTGCATTCCAGAAACTCCTTAAACGATTTAATAGTCAAAATCCCCGGAGCAGAGTTCGCTATGAAGGCTTTGGGTCTTCATAGCGGATCAGGGTCTTAAGTCTCGCTAGCATACAAGGGGGCCCAAGGGGGCCAGGCTATAATTTTTCATTGTTCTACAGGGTCGCCGTATCTTTAATGGTAAAATTCTGGCAGCCACAGCCGCCAGTATTTGAACGTGAATGATATCCGTCTGTTTCGTAAAAACTAGCTCTGGGGTTCAGATTCCCTCACTCCGACAGGAAGCCGGCTCTCCCGTAATCAGAGGATGTCAGGAAGAGAGAGACGGCTTCGCTCACTTACGGCTATTTATACGAGCGGCGGCGGAATGCAAAGAGTCTGGGAGGAGACGCGAGGAGAGAGAGCTTACGTAAGACCAGCCGAAGAGAAAGGAGAGGAAACCAAAAAAAACTCCACCAGATTATAGAGAGGAGTTAATACGGAAGCGGCCCGGAGATTGATTGATTGACAGCCGGACCTCCCCACTCGTCTCCGGCCGCCGCCCCCTCCTCCTGCTGCGTGTTTCAAACAGCCGTACGAGGCGGGCTTGGCTGGCTGGATGCTGCGCGTGTAGGCGGAAGGAAAAATGAAAATAGGGCTGAGATCAAGTTATTTTCGGCTAAATGGAAGCAGGCGAACTAGAAGCCTTTGAGTCACCATCTGAGGGAGGATAAGAGCGCCGGAGGCAGACAGGAAACTCATTTACTGTAACCCCACGGGCTTTTTCCTCCACACTGGCGCAGACACAGGGGAGATACCTCAAATTAAACCCAATATATACGTACTAATACGGCGTTAGGTATGATATTATGTCGGAGGATTGAGACCGCTGTCAACTCATTCAGCTCCGCCGACCAGCCCGGCGTGTTCTCCAGGAGTTACACGACTGTTTTTGTACATTTGTTGTTGGGTTTTTTTCAACAGAGTTTTTTTTTTTCGGAAGCTGTGGTTGCCAGATTGTTACTGTAAAATATACGGAGACCGTGTCAAAGTACCGTGGGGGAAAATTAAGGGTACAGTAAACCTGTGTACAAGGACATTACATCAAACAGTAAACTACGTTAAATTCATCAGAACATGATTATATATAAAACACTTATTATACGTACTAATATCACGTTAGAGATTCTTCTATCTATCATACCTACAGCTCCACCAACCAGCCCGGCGTTTTTCCACAAGTTAGATGAATGTTTGTGAAGATTTGTTATAGTTGAATATAAGTATTCATTAGTATAACACTTAAAAGAAAAAAAAATCTGAATATTTTACCATATTTAAAAGTAAATTATACAAAAAAAAAATTCTTTGTAATTTATGGTATTTTACTAGCAATTATACAGAATTTTGTTTGGCGACTGTGGTTGTCGGAAATTTACGATGAAATATAAGCTGACCATTTTAAACCCATTACTGTAAAGTTTTGTTGCGAGAATTTTACCGTTAAAGATGCAGTCGACGTGAAAGCCAATACTGTAAAGTACCTTGGAGGAAATAGACATTATACCGTAAACCTGACATTATATAAAACAGTAAACTATGTTAAATTGATACATACATTATTATATATAAGACACTCAATATACGTTATAATATCACGTTCGATTGCTTGTGAAGTTTTTTTAAGTATTACTCTGTAAAAAATAAATAAATAAATAAATATATAGAAGAAAAAAATTCAATATATTTTACGGTACCTTACCGTAAATTATACAGAATTTTTTTTTTTAGAGCTGTAGTTGCCAGATTCTTACTGTAAAATATACGGTGACTATTTCAAACCCATTACTGTAAAGTATTGTGGGAAAAAAAACATACCGTAAACCCGTGTACATAGACATTTCATAAAACAGTAAATTACATTTAATTGATACATACATGATATTATATAAAACACTCGATATAAGTACTAGCATCATTTTCGGTCTTATATGTGAGGATTGTGTTTGCCAGAATTTTACCGTTAAAGATACGGTAAACACGTGGTACCCATTACTGTAAAGTACCTTGGAGGAAAGAGGTACCGTAAACCTGACATTACATTAAACAGTAAATTACCTTAAATTTATACATAAATGATAAAATTTTCGACAATATATAGATACATAATTTAAACGTCTTGTTCTTTTACACATTAAAAAACGCATGGTAAAATTACAGTTAAAAACTGTGAAATTGGAGACAGGAAGTGATGATGGAATTCAAAAAATGTTGGATAGTCTGATGTTGAAAATCCAAATTTTACAGTAAGAATTCCGAGTTTTTTCGAAAAAAAATAACATCAAACATAATAATAATTATAATTCTTTAGTATAATTACTGTTAAAGTGACATCCTGTTTAAATAAGTGACTTTACATCACAGTTTACCGTATATATATGTTGTTTTGCAGTAATTCACAGTAAAGTCTTGTACATGGTCTATATAAAAAACAGCAGTAAAAAACATCTGCCAGTATTTTACCGTAAAAGTAAATGGAAATTCGATTTACAGTGTAGGTAGGCAATTAGAGAAAAAAGATAAACGCTTCATTGTGTACAGTTACATTAAAAGTGACCTTCTTCTCTGTTACATACTCTTACTGTATTCCTGTCAGCCATATCATTATAACCACTGAGAGGCGAAGTCGGAATAACATTCATTCTCCGGTCGCCATGGTTACCTGGCAACAGGTGGAATATATCAGGCAGTAAGAGAACATTTTGTCCTGATGTTGATGTGGGAAGCAGGAAAATAAGCGACAAGTGAGAGGTTCTGCTAGACCGATGACAAGACGATTGGGTCAGAGCATCAGAACCTAAGGTCCTGTTGGATGCGCCGGGTCTTCAGTGGCTAGAACCTACAAAGGTTCTACCGGAGAACTCGATACAGATACTAGATACCAGATACAGTGCAGACACTGTGTGAAGGAAACGTTGTGTTTATAATTAGTGTATATTTACAGGCTGTGGTGGTAGTAACTAAGTACAACTAGGAACTTTTACTTTACCTGAGTATTTCCATTCGATGTTAAAGTAGTACTTCTACGGCACTTTATCTCATCGGGAAATATTCAACTTTCTATTCCATCCCATTTCTCAGAGAACTGTAGTTACTAGTTACGATTCAAATTGCGTATTTTTTGTACCCTTCACATTAAATATGTCCGTTTCTGTTGATGTAAAGTTGTTACGAACTTTTGGGTTTCTCTATGGATTTAAAAAAGTTCTCCTGCTCTTTAGTAATCTGTAATGTACTCAGATTACCTTTGATTTATTTATATTGGTGTATGAGGCCAGCATGACAGCGGCGAGGTGTGCAGAAGGAGTTACTGATGGGTTCGAATTGGAGGTGGGACTGCATCAAGGATGTGCTCTGAGCCCCTTCTCGTTTGCTATGGTGATGGACAGGCTGACGGATGAGGTCATCTGTGGACTGCGATGTTGGTGGAGGACATTGTTATCTGTAGTGAGGACAGGGAGCAGGTGGAGGAGAACCTGGGGAGGCGGAGTTAGGAGCTGAATTTGCATCGTGTTTGGCGTGAATGAATGTGGTTTTAATGTTATGGCTGATAGGTGTGAAGGTAATTGTTTTTGAGGAGCGTTTTTTTTTCGTTTTTTCAATCTTTGACATGATTTGGTTCACATACGAGAAAGAGGATTTCTATCTCACTGATGTCGTATTTTACTCTAATAGTTCATATTTTACTCACTAGGTTGTTTTTTTTTAGTATGTAAAAAATACCGTTTTTTTTTTAAAACACTCTTTGAATTTTCTGGCTAAATCAAGTTACATAATTCTCTTTAGTCAATCCTTA
This sequence comes from Lophius americanus, assembly GCA_037951165.1. Lineage (NCBI taxonomy): Eukaryota > Metazoa > Chordata > Actinopteri > Lophiiformes > Lophiidae > Lophius > Lophius americanus. The sequence continues at coordinate 79,334 of JBBDHG010000379.1, forward strand.
CATGCTAGAAAATAACAACAACATGTCTTTTATCCAATGACTCTTTCTCACCCCCATCTGTGGGCCCTTTTACCCACGGTGGCCCCCAGGGCTCTGACCTCGGCCCCTTACTCTTTAGCGTACTCCACTGGTTCCTGTAATAAAAAAGGTTCAGTCACATGTTTCTGTGAGAAAAAGTGACTCAAAATGACATGAAAGGTTTTAAGGAGATCAATCCGGGGGGATCGCTTGTACAACGCAGGGGACCAGGGGGCTTCAGGAGGACACGCCCCTGTGTCAGGGAGGATAGCGTAGCCGGGTTTGTGTTTGAGTTTTCACCCGCAGAAGTTCCACCTCTCCTCATCTCATTTGACGTCATGTCGTCGCCTCAGCCGGTCGGAACCGCCTCGTGCAGCGAAGCCCGTATTCGATCCGATCGGAGCCGCGACCCGCTAGAAAGCGGGAGCTGCCAATCGGAAAGCTGGCATCTGGATCCCTGCTGAAGTGGCGTCTGACTTGACTCACACATGAATCACTTCCTCCCTCCATTCAGTCAGCTGTTATTTTTAGACCCGGTTCTGTGAGCGGAGTGTTCCGTCAGTGAGGCGAGTCATTCAGGACTTCCTGCTGGTGAGAAGACGAGGAAGACATTTTCAGGCATGAACCTGCAGGTCCGTCTGAGATAAAGCCTCAGCTCTGCTGTGAGCGGATCTGGAAGTTCTGTCCGACGCGTCACCCGGCCATAACATTATAACCACGAGAGGCGAAGCCAGAATGACGCTGATGGCCTTGTTACCGTGGTTACGGTATATTAAGGCAGCTTGATGTTTAAGCGTTGGAGGCAGGAATAAAAAGGTTCTGAGCGACTTTTGGTTCATTCGTGTGTGTAAATAAACAGAAATATAAACTAAAGGTTTGAAAAAAGAAAAATAATTGATTGAGCAATTTTTTTTTTTAGGTTTTCAGTTCTCCACCACTTTAATGTGTTTTTTTAATGAGACGTTTCATCTAATTAGGATATTTTTGTTATCCATACTTCATGTTAATTTGTAATGAGAAACCAAAAATATTACTTTTTATTATTATTATTACTATTATTATTAATTAAAGCCACTAAAATAAACCATGTCCTCCAGAATAATTGACAGTAAATAAAATGCGATGCAAAAAATGTCTTTATTGTCTAAAACGATGGTCTTTCATTCAAACTATTCTCCAAAATCATACTTTCAATGAAAGTAAAAAAATAAAGATAATAAACACATAGTAAAAGATTACTCACAGATAGTAACAGATTACTCACACACAGTAACATATTACTCACACATAGTAACATATTACTCACAGATAGTAACAGATTACTCACACCTAGTAACAGATTACTCATACATAGTAAGAGATTACTCACACATAGTAACAGATTATTCATACATAGTAACAGGTACAATGTTACTGACACTGAATTTAAATGATTTTAGATCAGATACATTCGATAGATGTAGTGATATATTAAATTTACTTTGGTATGTAATTCAAGCGAGGTTTAACTTAATAACTAAAAATAATCAGTGGGTTTGTCTGTAATGTCTAGCATTTGTTCTGAGGGACTCTTCTTATCTCAGTCTGTGTGTGTGTGTGTGTGTGTGTGTGTGTGTGTGTGTATGTGTTTGTGTGTGTGTGTGTGTGTGTGTGTGTGTGTGTGTGTGTGTGTGTGTGTGTGTGTGTGTGTGTGTGTGTGTGTGTGTGTGTGTGTGTGTGTGTGTGTGTGTGTGTGTGTCTGTTATTCTAGCCTGTCAGCAGCCCTTCCACCAATGGAGCTGTCAGGTTGTGTTAAGCAGTTGTGTTACAGTCTGAATGGACAGAACACACACACACACACACACACACACACACACACACATACACACACACACACACATACACACTTGAACGTCACACAAGTTCAAATTCTCCTCAGACTTCAGATACACACAGCTGTGTGTGAGTGACACACACACCATCCCTGCGACTGCATGATCATTCATCTGTAAAAAGTGACCGACTCACCGTGTAGTGAGTCGCTGCGACGTGACCTCACTGTTATGTAAGGTCAGAGAGGCGGGGCTTGTTACAGATACGATACCTGCACCTGTAAACAACGTTCATGCCAAACCAAGCGGTGCTGCTACCTGTTCATAACAATTCTAACATGGCTTCACGTTTAAATGCTGTTAAATGGAGTCATTATGGGATGTGACCTGCATTTCTAATCCTAAGCGTCTATGCTAGCTCATCAAGAGTTCAGTCAAACCGCTTGTATTAAAGGATGTTTTTCTGACACACCAAATGGTTGCCCTCTTCTTGTCTCACTGCTCCTGTCTCTTTCTGTCTTCCAGAGTCCGACGCTCTCGTCTCAGGGAAAGTTCTTCTTCAGCCCATCTGCGGTAGCCGGCCCGCCGGGGCAACGCCCATCCATACCATTCCTCTCTCCTACCACCTCCCCCATCTGCCCGTCATGAAAGGCCTGTCCAGTAGTCGGAGCCACCATCACGTGGTTTCCTACGAACCGCTATATGATCCACTGGGTCACCATATCGACCGCAAGCCATATCTGATCAGTCAGAGCGAAATGCCGATCCCCGTTCAAATGCCGCATCCGTCTGAGCTTCCCTACTACAACGCTCAGCGCTCCCTCTACCCCCCCGACAGCAACAGCATTGTCCCATACGGAACCTTCCCCAGGAGGTGCCTGTCCACCTCCTCGTCTCACCATCCTGAGGTAAAGGATGAGTGTATGGCCATGGTACCATTTATAGGAGGAGGAGGGGGAGGAGGGGGAGGAGGAGGCTATGGAGGTAAAACGTCCACCCGGGTCCCAGCAAACTTTGTGGACCCGTTTGAGCAGCAGCCGTCGTTCTCCAGGGACGGCTACCATACACTGCAATACAAACGGGGAATGTTGGCCCACAGTGGGGGAGTGGGGGCCAACAACAACAACAACGATAGTCCCGGCCGGATTCGCCACCTGGTCCACTCGGTCCAAAAACTCTTCACCAAGTCACATTCACTGGAGGGGCCACACCAAACGCAGCCCTCCAAGGGGGCAAATAATGGGAGCGTTAATGGTGGTGGTGGTGGAGGTGGAGGTGGTGGTGGTGGTTCAAGGGCCAGCCTGGAGAATGAAACTCCACCGGCGGGGGTGCGTCACCGGAAGCGCAGCAAGAGCCGCGAGCGCTGTCGATCAGCGGAGCCCAAGCATCGAAGCCACCACCACCACCACGCCCAGCTCCACGGCTCAGCCTCTGCTCCGGGCTCCGGATACTGGAGCTCAGATGACAACCTGGAACGGGAGCTGTGTCTCTACCACCCTCACCACCACCAACCTCCACCCTCCCCTTCGCCCTCTATGTCCCCCTCGCCAATCGCCATGACAATGAGCCGGTACGCCGGCCATATCCCCCAGTCTCCCCTCCCCAATATCACCTCCTCGCAGTCCCACCAGTACTTCATGATGGACCCTTACCCCACACTCAACGAGCACACACACGCCCACGCACACCACGGCCACCCACACCACCACTCTGCACTCAAAGCCTCCCGGAGCAACAGCGACGTGAAGTACGCGGCGTCATCGGCATGTGTGCCAGTTAGTGGCAGCAGCAATAACAGCGGCGGCGGCGGTATCGGTGGAGGAAGTGGCGCCTTGCTGCCACTGGGTCTTGTGGACGGGCCGGTTGTGAAGAAAGGGGCGTGGTCGTCAAGCCTTACGGTGAGCAGGGCCCGAGAGGTCTACACCAACCACAGCAACCACAGCCAACTACGAGCCAGCGCAGGATCCGGTAACCTAAACCTAGATAGAGCGCTAGACAAATCTAAGGGCAGTCAGCAGCAGGAGCACTCTTGCCATTTCTTACAGGTAAATAATCCCTTACCGACCCCCACCCAAAACCGGTCGATTCACCCCCCCCCCCTTCTGTTGCCTCCCTTTTTCTACACGACTTACTTCCCTCACCAATGTCTCTTCTGGTGGTGTCCAGTCCTTGTAAGGCTGCCGTTATTCACTCCTACCAAACACTCATTTCACCGGAAAACGGTTCCAGTTAGCTGAAATCCGGGTCGCCCGGGGGGCTGGTGCTGATCCAATCTGAAGGGGACCCAGGTTCCCATGTGGGTTAGAACCCAGAACCTTCTTGCTGTTAGGCTACTGAAGATTGGTTGACGGGTACGAGGATGTTCCTGGCTGCTCTCCTGCTCCCTTCAGCCATTACTTTTGACTCACGTCGTTCAAAGAGCCGAATTCTTTTGGGTTATTCAAGCACTTAATTATTTTAGGCCATGGCACAGGCTTATTTGAAAAAGACTAGGACCTAGACTAAGCCGGTCTGAGGACCGGCTTCAGTCCGGAGAACGTGGAGAACGTGGGCTACTGGACCTTCTGTAGTCTGGACAATATGAGACGAGGGGTCTCCACTCGTCAGTCAGATAACGAGTCGTTGCTGTCACAGCCTGTGACGTCCGTTTGGTTTAGTTTAGTTAATCCTTTCCGTAGAACTCAAGTTATCCTGAACTATAACTTTCACCTCTCTGACGAGCTTCGCTGCGACAACGTTCTGCCTCCAGGGAAGAAGATAAACAGACGATAAACAGACAATAAACAGTTGATAAACAGACGATAAACAGACAATAAACAGACAATAAACATACGATAAACATACGATAAACAGACGATAAACAGACGATAAACAGACAATAAACAGACAATAAACAGACAATAAACAGACAATAAACAGACAATAAACAGACAATAAACAGACAATAAACAGACGATAAACAGATGATAAACAGACAATAAACAGTTGATATACAGACGATAAACATACGATAAACAGACAATAAACATACGATAAACATACGATAAACAGACGATAAATAGACGATAAACAGACAATAAACAGACAATAAACAGACGATAAACAGACGATAAACAGACGATAAACAGACGATAAACAGACAATAAACATACGATAAACATACGATAAAGAGATGATAAAGAGACAATAAAGAGACAATAAACAGACGATAAACAGACAATAAACAGTTGATAAACAGACGATAAACAGACAATAAACAGACAATAAACATACGATAAACATACGATAAACATACGATAAACAGACGATAAACAGACGATAAACAGACGATAAACAGACAATAAACAGACAATAAACAGACAATAAACAGACGATAAACAGACGATAAACAGACAATAAACAGACGATAAACAGACGATAAACAGATGATAAACAGACGATAAACAGACAATAAACATACGATAAACATACGATAAACAGACAATAAACAGTTGATAAACAGATGATAAAGAGATGATAAGGAGACAATAAACAGACAATAAACAGACAATAAAGAGAGGATAAACAGACGATAAACAGACTATAAACATACGATAAACAGACGATAAACAGACGATAAAGAGATGATAAAGAGACAATAAACAGACGATAAACAGACGATAAACAGACGATAAACAGACTATAAACATATGATAAACAGACGATAAACAGACGATAAACAGACAATAAACAGACGATAAACAGACGATAAAGAGATGATAAAGAGACAATAAAAAGACGATAAACAGACGATAAACAGACTATAAACAGACGATAAACAGACGGGCTTTCATTCTCTATTGGAGCTGGAACCGTTTTGGGAGGGACTTTGGGTTCAGTCGTTTTGCTCAAAGACACAGTGGGCTCTAGGGGAGGGGATTGAACCGGCGACCCTCTGATTCATGGACCCCTGAGGTCCAGCTGTTGTGAATGAAGAGCAAACATGTAACAGAACAATTTCATTTTCTAAAAGACGTTTGTCTAAAAGCCTTCAGCACACCGGTGTCGTTGGGTCTCTCCGCTCTGGGTCAGGATGGTTCCGACTCTCCAACTAAGTGTTCCAGTGTTTGGTTGGAGTGAAGACTGTAGATTCTTAGAAACCATGACTGGATCTCACAGTCTAAGGCTGGGGGGATACTGGAGCAGGGGATACCAGGGTTTAAAGCACAAGTCAGTACGATATACTAATAATGTAGTATAATATACTAATAATGTAACGTATGTTTCTATTTATGGTTATATGCAGTATATATGTAGTATAATATACTAATAATGTAACGTATGTTTCTATTTATGGTTATATGCAGTATATATGTAGTATAATATACTAATAATGTAACGTATATCAGTTATTTTTGTCGTTACCTGATATATGCAGTATAACATAGTATATATATGGTATATATAAATAGTTCTTTTCATGGTTATATATAGTATATATGTAGTTATAACATATTAATAATATAGTATATATCGGTTATTTTTATCGTTATATGATATATGCAGTATAACATAGTGTATATATAGTATATATAAATAGTTCTTTTCATGGTTATATATAGTATATATGTAGTTATAACATATTAATAATATAGTATATATCGGTTATTTTTATCGTTATATGATATATGCAGTATAACATAGTGTATATATAGTATATATGAATAGTTCTTTTCGTGGTTATATGGAGGATATATGCAGTATAGTGTAGCAATAATATTGAATATATCGATTTTTTTATGGTTATATATAGGGTATATGTAATATAATGTATATATAGTATATGTAAATGGCTCTTTTTTTAGTTATATAATATAGTTATATAACATTGTAGATATTGGTTATTTTTATGGTTATATATATATAGGGTATATGTAGTATAACATAGTGTATATATACAGTATATATAAATGATTTCTTTATATGGTAATATGTAGGATATATGCAATATAACATAATAATATGGTATATATCAGTATTTGATGGTTATATGTAAGATATATGTAAGTATTATTTAGTAATAATGTAGTATATATTGATTCTTCTTATAGTTATAAATAATGTATCTGTAGTATAACATAGTAATAATATAGTGGATATTGGTTCTTTTTATGGTTATACGTACGATAGATGCAGTATAAAAGAGTTATAATATAGTTTATACCAGAACTTCTGAAGAGATGAAGATCCCAAATGGATCCTTTGATGTTATTTAATAAGAGTTTCATTAAATATAGTTGACAAATGATTCAGATAGTCAGCGATTTAATACGATCATTCTGAGAACGATGCATTGTGGGTAACTTTCACTCTCAGTTAAATAACGAACCCTCCCTTAATAGTAGAAAACAAAAATCTAAAGTTTGTCAAAGCTTGTCAACATGATAACCTCCAGCTGAAAAGCATCTCCGGTGGTACCAAACATCCCATAATAAGGGGGTAACTGGGGTTAATGGACCCTCCACTGTAGTCTAATGATCTTGTTTCTAGTGTTCCACAGCCTTAGAGGGAACATTGCTGCCCCCCCCACCCCCCCAGTCTACTACTCTGACCCCACAAGACCCCCACTAACACCACCCACCCCCTCCTGCTGCCTTTCCTCCACTCACCCCACCCACCCACTCCCTCACTTCAACCCTCCTCCACCTCCTCTACTCCCCCTTGGTTTGGAGAGTCTTCCTATTCCTTCTCCTCTTCCTCCTCTTCCCTCCTTTTTGAGTTGACGCGAGGAGTAAGTGCAGAGCCAGTAGCAGCCTTACTCTCGGAATGCTAGGTGATCACATGACCTCATGAGGAAGACCCTCTGTAGACTTCATCTCTTTATTTGAGCCTTGCTTCCCTTCCTGCCTGCGTGCACGGATCTTCTCTGACTCCGTCGTCTTGTGACTCGCTGTTGTTGTTGTTGTCGTTGTTGTTGTTGTTGTTGTTGTTGTTGTTGTTGTTGATCTGTTTGGTTTCTTAAAAGTCTTTCATGCATCTCGATTAAAAGCCGGAGAGAGTCAAAGATTCTAGAGGGGAAAAAGGATCCAGTGGAAAAACTTTCAGAACTTCTCATGGTATCGAAGTCCCTCCACTGGAAGCAGCGCAGCGGTGAAGTTAAAGGTGCAGTCTGTAAAATGTATTGACATCTAGTGGCCAAGTTCCAGATTGCAGCTCATATGACATCAGCTCACTCCTCCCTCTTCAAGAGGGGGGCGCAAAACGAACTATGCAGATTCCTCCATTCATATCCGAGACATTGCCAGCCTCTAAGTCTACCGACAACTCCGACAAACTCTCTGAGCATCTCCTCTGATTCTTCGCATTCAGGACTTTCCGATGTGTGACTGTCGGTTTAGTCCGAATGTAAATGTCTTAAATGGAACTGCCAAAAGATGCGAAAGGAACAATAAAGTCGGCAGTTGTCGCCTGCGACTTCCACTTCTGCGTCTCTGCTCGGCCCACTGAGACCACAGATCCACTCCTGACTGACCGTCAAAGGAATTAAAGGAAGTGTTGGAATTAAGGCCCCAACTCCACCCCCAAAGAAAAACATCAATGGCCACCTTGTGACGTCACTACTCCAAACAACTTATTGAGTCCGACAAGTTGGTTTTCATTCCTGTTTGTTTGTTTGTTTGTTTGTTTGTTTGTTTGTTTGTATCTTTGCAGGATTACAGGAAAAACAACAACCACAGGATGGATTTGCATGAAATAGTTGGCATTATTTAAAGTAATTACTGCCTTTGTTCCTTTGATGTTCCTTTGTGGTCGGAGCTGGGGCTCAGTGGGCTGTACAGAGATGCCGAAGTGGAAGATGCAGGACAAGAGTGGCAACTGATTATTTGAGAGCTACTCAAGAGAGTTTGTCGGAGTCGCCGGTGTGTTTTTGCTCCATGAGGGCTCCCTCATATTTCACAGACTGCACCTTTAATTGTAGCTGTCCGACAGACAAAACCCCGGCCGCTGATTGAGCTGCTTTTCTACATTAGCTGAGATGAAAGGAGATGTTGGATTAAGGCGGTAGTCCATCCCGGAGCTCCGGCGGTGTTCAGGTGTGACCTGTGTGTGGTGTGTGTTTGAATGTGTGCGTATGCGAGGCGTTTCTCGTGCTGGTGTTTGCAGACCCCCCCATAGGGCCTCATAAACCCTCCTGGGAGGACAGGAGGGTTCAAAGACCCACCTGTCCCTCAAAGACCTCCACGGCATTCAAATCAGCAGTGGCTTTGGTCACCTGAAGTGTAACACCGTTTCTGATTAACCAATGACAGCACATTCCTCACATTCCTCACATTCTTCACATTTTTCACATTCTTCCCATTCTTCACATTCTTCACGACACTTCTTTTTTTTTTACATACGTGAATCCGACACACCGGTGGCCGAATCAAAATCGCCAGACGTATGATGTCATGGCTAATCGAGCTATTCCAGAGCCGCTGTCGTCTAAACGACGTAGGTGTGTGGCTAAACACACCTACGCTTACACGCCACCCGCGCACCAGACGCACACTCCATTCGGACAGGACACGCAACTTTTCTGTGCGCCGGACTGGACCCAGGAGCAGAACCCAGACCCAGTTTGATGGAGTGGGTTGCTTCAGGTCTTCGAGGAGGCAGTGAGACCCAGAAACTAAGGAACAGACTTTGACTTTGACGGCTTTCGCAGATAAAAGCTCCCAACAGTGTCGGCAGTATACATCCAACCTTTCCCAAAATGAATCCAGTTCTTCCTCGGACTAGCGTCTATGAGCGTACAGGATTTCAAAGAGATCTACGTAATAGCTTTGGAGTAACGGCGCTGAAAGTGAAGGATCTGCTACGGTCATCGATGCCGAGGTAGAGATGATAATTACGCGATATATCCGCGACTTCTCGGAAACCGCGTCGTCCGCCGCAACCTCAACGTTTTCAGGGTAAACTATAGTCGCTTTTTATTTAGCCTAAAATCAATGATTGACTCCTTACTCTCTTTTTTTTTTTACTGCCTCACAACAATGTTTTTTCGGAAACTTGGTCCTTTAGCTTAATGCTAACATAAAGTGGGAATTCCTATATGCATGCTAAAATATTTTGCATTAAAAGCGCAACCATAATCAAACAATAAACAAGTTTGTTGAAATAAACGATTTCACTAAACATATATTTGTCAGTTAAAGTTAAAGAAGTGTTTTTTTAATGGAACGCTGCGTTTTTCACAACTTGGTCCAAAAATAAATTGTTCAGAAGACATTAATTCTTATCTTTTTGTTGATGTTTTTGTTCTGTAGGATGTAAAACATTCAGAGTTTAATCAGAGCCATGTAGTTCCAACGTCATGAAACGTAAATGTAGAGATTTACGTTCCTGATTCGAAGGTAATCAAGGGTCTTTCAAGTTAACCGATAAGAAAAACAAACATTCACATGAGAAATGCGTCACTTTACAGTCAAACGCAGGTTCTTGGTTTTATTATTACCTTTCAGCATAAAAATCTTCAGTTTTTCTTTCTTATGCTGAAATGCAACCAGTTTTGTTAAACGGGTACTAAATGGTCTGAAATCCATCGCCGGCTCCTGATTCGACCTCCAAATCGTAATTGTATCTTCGGCAGATTTTGCGATATCGGGTTATATCGTATCGTTGTCTGAAGAGACTATATAATATTGTATCGTGTCCACGATGTTCTCCAGTAGCTCCAGTTATTTCTCTTTAAGTAATGATTAAACTTCTACAGCCGTCATGGAACTCAGATCCCTCTCTCTCTCTCTCTCTCTCTCTCTCTCTCTCTCTCTCTCTCTCTCTCTCTCTCTCTCTCTCTCTCTCTCTCTCGCGCACCCACTCTCTCTCGCTCTCTCGCTGTCTCTCTCTCCCGCTCGCTCCCTGTCTCTCTCTCTCTCGCTCCCTCTCTCTTTGCTCGCTCTCTCACTCTCGCTCGGTCACTCGCTCTCTCTCCCACTATCTCTCTTCCTTTCTCTCTTTCTCTCACTCTCTCTGTCTCTCTCTCTGTCTCTCTCTCTTTCGCTCTCTCTTACTCTCTCTTTCTTTCTCTCTCTCTCTATCTCGCTCGGTCACTCGCTCACTCACACTCTCTTGCTCTCTCAATCTCTCTCTCTCTTTCCCTCTCTCTTTCTCTCTCTCTCTATCTCGCTCGGTCACTCGGTCACTCGCTCTTTCTCTCACTCTCTCTCTCCCTTTCTGTCTCTCTCTGGCTCTCTCTCTCTGTCTCTCTGGCTGTCTCTCTGTCTCTCTCTTACTCACTCTTTCTCTTTCTCTCGCTCTCTCTCTCTCTCCCTCTCTCTGTCTCACTAGCTCTCTCTATTTCTCCCTCTCTTACTCTCTCTTTCTCTTTCACTCACTCTCTCTCTCACTCTCTCTCTTTCTCTCTCTCTCTCTCTTCCTCTCTCTCTTCCTCTCTCTCTTTCTCTCTCTCTCTCTTCCTCTCTCTCTTCCTCTCTGTCTGTCTCTCTCTCTCTCTCGCTCAGACGGCCTCATTCATTTACTCTCTCGCTCAAGTTCTAACATCTGGGACAAAATGAGATTTGATGATGATGATGATGATGATGATTAATCAGTTCTGTTAAACTGAAGTGATTCAGTCTGTAGATTTAATAAAAAAGAGTTAATTCCCCTCTAACCTTAAACAGGTTCTAACCACTAACACGGTTATTATTATTATATCATATAGTAATAATATGATTCTGATTGTTTTAGTATCCGGACGCTGCCTGATAAAAACATTAAATGTTTCGAGGGATTCTTCAAACATAAAGAAATATTCTTTTAAAAGAACTAATGGTCTCTTTGGTGAAAATATGGAACGGATCATTAGATGTGATGAATGTTGGAGCCTGGAGCAGACATGAGTGGGCAGGAGAGATCTCTCTCTCTCTCTCTCTCTCTCTCTCTCTCTCTCTCTCTTTCCCATCAGCCTCAGCGGTCTGAGTCATCTATGAACTGCGATGAAGAAACTTGTTCTAATGTGATGACGCTCATTGAAAACACAATTTTCATGCAGTCTAAGTGTGGGAATTGTGGATTTATTTTTATTTTTTTGGTGAATTATATTGTTTTTAAACGCCTCTGAAGTTTTAAGCTCCTCTCTGGCAGCTCAAACTTTTCAATTAGCACCTAATGAACGTGAGCGTCGTGGAACCTTCAGCCGTGAATCCAAACACCGATGATCCGGGCCACGTTTTGGATTTAAGCAAAAATAACGAAAGTGATTTTAAATAAATAAATAAATAAATAAATAAATAAATAAATAAATAAATGAAATAAGTCTGCATATCCATCACTTAATGAATCAAATCAAATAAAAAAAATGATAAAAACTTAATCAAAAGTTTAAAAATTTAAAAAATTAAAAAATTCTAAACGACATAAAATAAAAAAACATTGTTGAATAACTAAATTAATTAGAGGAACAATTAAAAAGGAATGAATTCTTCTTCATGAGCGGGAATAAGAGAACATTTCTGCTTATTTTATTCCATCATGCACAATCAATCATCAGTCAGAATACAATTAAATAAATGAGTAAAATACAAATATGACAAGTAGAGAAATTAAAGTGAAATAAAGAAAATTAAAAAAAACAGCCGCAGTTCATCCAGTTCATCGAAACTGACTAAGCTATTTATAGCGGTTCAGACATCGCTGCACTGTAAAAAAAAAGATAAAAAAATAATAATTGTTCACTGGAGACATACAATTAAATAAAGTTTTATTAAGTCTAAAATTTGGGTTGAAAATAATTGTTTTTATGAGTCCAGTGGAAGTCTTTTTTTTCTTTTTTCTAAATCACCAACAAATCTCTTTTTACAGTACAATTTCTCTTGAGTTTAGTTCAAGAATAATAAACAAATATTATTGAATATTTCAAGGATTTTTGAAGATAAAACTGTGAAATATTTTTTTTTTTCAAAGATTTGAAGAGTTTCCATAGCTGGAATTTGTGAGAAGAAAAAAAAGTTGTTAATGAACTGGAAGAAAATACACTGTAAAAAGTGTTTTTGAAGACTATATACAGAAGAAGAGAAACACACTTATTTAAGTATTTACAACTTAAATCCATTAGTTAGACCTAATATTCTTCAAGAGAGTAGAAAGTTACTTTTAGAGTTATCACCATTTTCTTTTTACAGTGCATAATGTTTTCATGTTACCCTGAAAGCATAAAAAACGGTGAATTTGAAAATTCCTCAAATCTCTCTTTTGCATTAATTTACCTTCATTACACCTAAAACATAAAGCGTAACAAAATAGAACTAAATATTTGCTTATTATTGGAGCAGGAATCTGAAAACCTGAAGACAAATATTACACTGTAAAAACAATAAAAATAATTTATTGGTCATGTTAAATAAAATGACTTTGATTAAATTAAGTTTTTTCAACTTAAATTCACAAGTTGCACTCAAGACTTCTATAAGGGAGTAGAAAATTAATTTAAGAGTCACCAACAGTTTTTCTTTTTACAGTGCATCATTAGGAGATTTTACGCTGAAAGCAAATCTCAAATCTCTCTTTTTCATGATTCTAACTTCATCAAGCCTTAAATATTAAAACTTAAAACAAAGTAAATAAACATTTGCTTATTATCGCAGCAGGAAATAAACATCCGGGCATGCTGGATGTATGCGCAGACGTACAAGTGTATGCGCAGACGTAGAGATATATGCGCAGACGTAGAGATGTATGCGCAGACGTAGAGATGCATGCGCAGACGTAGAGAACACAGAAAAAACCTACAATATGCAGAAAACCTCCGGGCAGAAGCTCGGAGAGCGGCGATCCACTCCTCCGCCGCCGTTCCAGCAGCGCGAGCTACACAGGAAGTGAGGCTTGTGCGTGGGCGAGAGGCGCCGCTGCTGATGCTCCTGCAGCTGCTGGTCCTTTCCCCACGTCCTCTTTTTATAGCCTAACTGCTCATTTGTGTCTCTTTGACGACACACACACACACGCACACACACGCACACACGCGCACGCACACACACACACAGCAGATCTGTTTGGTTTCTGTGAGTTCTCCTAATGTTTACTTGTTGTATTAATATTATTAATAATAATAATAATAATGATGATGATAATAATTATGATAATTATTATAATAATGACAATAATAATAATAATAATGATAATAATATTATTATTAATAATATTAATGATAATAATAATAATAATATTAATGATAATAATAATAATATTATTAATAATAATAATAATAATAATATTAATAATAATAATAATAATAATATTAATATTAACATTAATAATATTAAAAATATTATTAATAATAATAATACTAATAATGATGAAAGTGTGAACCTGGACTGATTCACTGTATGAACCTTAATAGTGTCTGTACCTGAGTGTGGAGGAAATACCATGTTGCCGTGGTTACAGACTCATTGAGCAGATTTCCATCGTTTCCAACAGCAGGTATCAGAGTATTCCTGGGGTTTAGTACAGAAATACAGAAAATACAGAAAGAATTTATACCCTGACCTCCGAAATGAGAAACTCTGAGTTTATTAACTCCAAATTAAATTATTATAATTATTATCATATTAACATTTTAAGTGAAAATGGTTGACTTCCTGTTAGCTTGACCCCTTGACCCCACATGATGAAGATGTCTCCAACCTGGTTCCTGGTTTGAGTTACCTTCAAACCCTTTGATGTCCCGCTCCACCACCACCACCACCTCCACCACCTCCACCACCACCACCACCTCCACCTCCACCACCTCCACAACTACACGTATAAACACAGACACACATACAAACACACAAACACATATACAATCACACACAAACACGTTTACACACACACATATATAAACACACACACACACACATAAACACACAACCTCCACGTTTCTTCTGGAGAACAGATGTTTGAATTAGCCAGAGAGAAAGTTGAGACCCGCCCAGTCGGATGTTTCCTGTCCTCTGCCCATGAGCACCAAGTCAGTACCAGAGTCGGTACCACAGTGTGCTGAGAGCTGAGTGTGAGTGTGTGATGGATGGAGAAGATGCCAGCCGTCAGCTCAGTCCAGAGTTCTGGGATGTTGGACCCGTTTTGTGATGCTGCATGTTAGATGTTCCATGTACCACCGGGACACTCCAGTTTACCCCTTCGGTGTCCGGGTCTCGGCCGGCGGCGCCGTGGACCATCCTGACCGCGTGTCTCTGTCTTCTCGTCCCGTTCATCAGGTTCCTCAGGACGAGTGGAGTGGCTTCGCTCCTCTGGGGAAGGAAGACGACATCCCCTGTCGGAGGATGAGGAGCGGCAGCTACGTCAAAGCCATGGCCGAAGACGACAGCGGCGACTCTGAGGAGAGTCCCAAACCCTCTCCCAAGGTCCAGGCCCGCCGGGCCAGCTACCTGAAAGCCACACAGCCATCCCTGACGGAGATGACCACCCTACAGTAAGATTCTGTTGGCGCCGTCTCACTCTTAAAGTCGGGCTTAGTTCAGTTTTTAGCCGGATTGTAGAAAAACGGATTTGCTTGAACTTTTTACGCAGAGATTAATCATCTCTGCGTTTCCACATATAGAGATAATTATATTTTAACGTGACGTCATGATATGGCTGGTTAGGGTCCGGGACCTCCGGCTTACAGATATTGGATGGATGATCAAAGTCTGGCTTTTATCCTACGTCTTCTTAGGTGGAGGACAGGCTGGACGTCCCTTAACGACGGAGATTCCGCCGTTAATGTCTGAGTTATTTCCAGCCTCTAAATCTACCGACAACTCCAACAAACTCTCTGAGTATCTGTCTGTCACTTCTTTAGTCACTCGTCTCCCGCATCTTCCACTTCAGTGTCTCTGTTCAGCCCACTGAGCCCGCAGCTGACCCCAAAGGAACATCAAAGGAATCAAAGGAACACAGGCAGCAATTGCCACATTGTGACATCCCTCCTCCAAACGGCTTATTATCATATTTCATTACATTTGAAATTCTGTGCTATGCAAAAATCTACCTTTTTTAAAAATTTTTATTTCATGCAAATCCGTCCTGCAGATTTTCTGTAATCGTGTTCAACAAACAAACAGACAGACAAACAGACAAAAACACAGGAAGGAAAACATCGCCTCCTTGGCCGAGGTAATTAGATAGATAGAAACTTTATTAATTCCCAAAAGGGGAAATTCAGTCGTTACGGCAGCTCAAACAGACATATAGATAAATATATAGATAAATATATATATAAATATATAGATAAATATATAGATAAATATATATATATATATATAGATAAATATATAGATAAATATATATATATATATATAGATAAATATATGGATAAATATATAGATAAATATATAGATAAATATATAGATAAATATATATATAAATATATAGATAAATATATAGATAAATATATAGATAAATATATAGATAAATATATATATAAATATATAGATAAATATATAGATAAATATATAGATAAATATATGGATAAATATATAGATAAATACATAGATAAATACATAGATAAATGTATAGATAAATGTATAGATAAATATATAGATAAATATATAGATAAATATATAGATAAATATATAGATAAATGTATAGATAAATATATAGATAAATATATAGATAAATATATAGATAAATATATAGATAAATATATAGATAAATATATAGATAAATATATATATAAATATATAGATAAATATATAGATAAATATATAGATAAATATATGGATAAATATATAGATAAATATATATATAAATATATAGATAAATATATAGATAAATATATAGATAAATGTATAGATAAATATATAGATAAATACATAGATAAATATATAGATAAATATATATACATATACTGACTGAGGGAAGCAGTTTTATATTCTAGCTGAACAAAGAGAAAAAAGGTTTCATAGAGGTAACTGCTCATTTACATTCTGGTTCATGTATGAACAAGCGAAAACAAACAAACATCCACTGGATTGTTGTTTTAGTACCATCTCTGAAACAGAACTCAAGAACCAGAAGAACCAGGAACCACGGATCCGCTCTGGACCGTAACAGGAATCACTTCTTCCTGTTTATTTCCCGTCGTGATCCGGACACGGGTTTCGTCCCGGTGAACGTTCGCTGTCTCAGCCGTGACCGGGCGCAGGGACGCCCGCGGCAGAATCGGCTGTTTGCATTAGCGTTACTCTGTTTCGCTAATTAAGAAACAGATGGGGTTCAACGAGGGGCACCTCAGGGTGGGATTATAAATCCTCACTAACCTGGATGGAGATTGTAGGTTCACCCACCGACAGCTGAAAACAGGACAGACAGAGAGAGGGAGAGAGAGGGGGGGTGGGGGGGAGAGGGATGAGAGAGAGACGGAGAGAGACATAGAGAGAGAGATGGATGGATGACAGAGAGAGGGAGAGAGAGAGAGAGAGAAGGAGAGAGAGGGGTGTATAGATGGATGAATGGATGAATGGATAGAGAGACATAGAGAGAGAAAGAGATGGATGGATGGATAGAGAGAGAGAGAGACATAGAGGGAGAGATGGATGCATGGATAGAGACATAGAGAGAGATGGATGGATGGATGGATAAGATAAGATAAGATAAGATAAACCTTTATATATATATATATATATATATATACACACACACACACACACGCACATATATATGCACACACCTGCTCCTGGCTGCAGGAACAGATAGCAGGAGCTACTTTTACCGTTTTACCGTGGCAGAAGGAAGAAAACAGCTGAATCCGCCCTGCCGTTTATTCACCAAAGGTCATTTAAAGTTATTTTTTAATGATGTAGTGAATTAAAAGGGATTAAAAAGGAGCTGCTGATCCACTTGGAACTTTGTCTTTAATTTGACTATTTTCTATTCCCTTGGTTTTGTTTCATAATCCTATATAACGGGTAAATAAAAGAAGAAGGAATTGTCACATCAGCTCGGATTAAAGACGTTTAATCTGCCCTCGATGTGGTTTTTAAATGTTGGCCCCCTCTGTGATTGTTACACCTCTGCCCCGACTTTTTATTTTAACCCACAGATCAACATTACTTCTAACGAACATGTCATATTTTTAGCATCTTTCCCGGAGGAATTATGGTACGCTCTTGTGAAATGGTTAAAATTGGTTACTTAAAAGTCTCATACCAGCAAAATGGTCATTTAGCCAGAATAATACTTTTACGGTACCGACTTGTTTTAAACGATACGGTACTTCACCGTTTATTTTACTAAAAGTATTTTTTTAGAATACAGTGAATTCCACTAACATTCAAGTCATTAAATGTTTCTTTATGAACAAATATCCACTTTATCTTCTATGATGATATACTGTTTTGAATTTCATGGTCTTTTACTGTTTCCCTTTGACACAATAACTTGTAAAGACAACTTTTATGCGGTTCTGTGTATGTAAGTTATCATGCAAAGGGTATTTCGTGGGATGGTGAACTTTGTTCTGCCTGATGTTGAAAGTTCATGCCGATGATTTTGTTTGTAACTCTGTATCCCTGTCCCCCCACCACCACCCCCCGTCCCCCCCATCAGGATTTCCACGGAGCACTCCCCCAAACTGCAGATCCGGAGCCACAGTTACCTACGTGCGGTGAGTGAGGTTTCAATCAATAGAAGCCTGGATACCCTGGACCCCAAAACCCTCCTCGACCCTAAATCGTTGCTGTCCTCACCCCAATACCGCTCCCGAAATGAAAGCTACATGAGAGCCATGAGCACCATCAGCCAGGTTAGTTGTTGACATAACAGCCTTTTTACTTCCAGTCCTCCCCACCAGAACATTTCACAGTAGACGCACTGAGAACTCGGATGGGAGTGATGGTGTTTGAATTGAATGGATTGAAATGAGTTCTTTTAGGGGATTTCTCCAACAACCTGTTCAGACTTGGTTTTAAAATGCATTTTGGGGCTGATCGGATCACAAGTGGACAACACGACACATCGCTAAATACAAGACGCCTCTGGATCCGATCACTCGAACCCCTCGCCGAGGTGGTCTGGGCCGCATTTGACCACATATCTTTTGTAAATGGTAAATGGACTTTACTTATACAGCACTTTTCTTGTGGGCTCGACCACCTTAAACGCTTTTACAACACGTGTCAGCATTCACCCATTCATACATTGATGACAGAGGGCGCCACATGCTCATCAGGAGCGGTAACCATTCACGCCATCATTCAGGCACCAATGGAACGGCCATCGGGAGCAACTTGGGGTTCAGAATCTTTCTTAAGAACACTTCGACATGTGGACTTCAGTGGCCGGGGATCCAACCACCGACTTTCAGAAAAGTGGACAACCGCTCTACCAACTCAGCATCCCATAGTGTAAACGTTCATGTGTCCTGATGGGTCTCAGACGAGGACGTAACAGGAAAAGTGCCTCTTCACTGCTGGACGTGGTGGTTGTTACGGCAGTAGCGTGGGACGGCTGAAAAAGCTGTGGCTTTCCTATCGTACTTCAACTTTTCCCTCCGCCTGCACTCTTTAGTAAGTCGCTAATGACTTTGTAGCCTGAAAGTCAAGCCATTGCTAGCTAGCAAAACAAATCTGGCGCTTGACTGACAAGTCTGTTGACTACGCGTGACGCCCTTTGACCTTGTAACACCTGGAAAATCTGAACGCAAGTGGTCGGATGGACACATTTGGACACACGGGTTTTAAACGGCGATGTGTCTGGCTGTTCGCTAATCTGATCGCCCAAAATTAATTTTAGAACCAAGTCCAACCAGTGTCCAAGAAAATGTGATGGAGTCTGAGTTTGGGCATGATGATTCGAATCAGTAGCTGTATTTCTTTTCGCCATCGTTTCGTCATTTCATCGTGTTTACATCAACTTCAAATGAGTCCATTAAGTATCCAGAGGGGCGTGTCCTCTTCTCTTCCATGTTTGAACATCGGCCCAGACATGTAGCCGACAAGCAGAACTCTGTGTCTGAGGAGGAATTTTAACATTTAAAGTCGCTTTACCTCTAAACACAACGAGGAAAAAGAATAAAACGATGAATAAGTTGTTGTTCGCTAACTCTTTCCAGTGGATCCACTGCTTACGGATCTCCCCCCGTCCTCGAGGGAGGAGGAATGGGCCACCCAGCACAGCTGACAATGCTAACACAGTAGCGTTTATAATTTTATCATTCAGAAACACCGTCTACATGCAGCGGTTGCCTTTACGAACGTATTTAGGAAAGGACTTATGCCACCATCCTTGCTAAGGGCGTATAACATTTTAGGCTTTTCTCACGATTTCATTCCGAATAAATGGGTCCGTGCAGAAAAGAGCGTATCCCAATGAGGGTTCACTGTTCAAAAGGGTTCTGATGAGTCGGTCCAGGGAACAGACGGGAATCTAACGGCGGGCCGAGAATAATGTTAATCACCATCATCAGTTTACTTCAGAGGAATAAAGGGGCTTGACCAAAAGTGAGAGAATTAGGACGTACATCTGGCTGAGTATGAGGCCGGTATGTTTAACAGACTTGATTGGAAATGGACTCCAGCTTGTGAAACTCCTGCATCTCCGAGCCCACTCCTGCAATCAGAGAGGCCGAGGGAAAGAGGGAAAGAAAGAGTCTGGGAGGAAGAGGGGGAACAGAGGATGTGACACTTCCTGCCTTCTCCGGCGTTTCACCTCGCTGAATTGGATTTGTAGAGTGTGGAATATGGTTGATCCTACTGATAGACGCTTGAGGATTCCTCACCGAACTGTTGTTGTTATCTCACCACACTAAAAATATTTATTATATAGTATATACTTTATAGTGTTTAGTAATAATATCCCCGAAAACTCAGGGATATTATGGATTCGCACCCACCGCTGGAGATCTTTTTTGTTAACGCGATAACTCAACAACAGTATCATGGATCATTTTTAAATTTTACACCCACATAGACTTTAGTCAGAGGAAGAACTGGAGTGATTTGGGGAAAGTTGGGTTCAATATTTTTGACACTAGAGAGAGATTTTTTCCTCCAGAACTGTCAAGCCGTAATTTATCAACCGTCCGTATGTTTTAGTCCAAATTTGGGGATTAAAGTTGATTTAATTAGATCCGACATGTAAATGTCACATTGTCTTAAAGTGCATATTTTACTCACTAGGGGGAGCTTTGTTCGAGAAAAAACACCGTTTTCTGTGGATAACTAGCTAACTCTTTGGTGGATGATGTTCAATGTTTATTCAAACATAGAACTCGGTGTGAGGAAGAACTGGATTGATCTTTATTGTCAAAAGTTTGGGGGCCATCATTTTAAAACCGGAGCTCGGTACCATCTGGGTCCAGAATGCATGTGTCAAGGGTTACTATGACATCCGGTAAGGATGAAAAACAAGCATTTGATGAAAATGAAAATACCAAAATAAAGAAAATACTGTCAAACCCCAACACAAGAAAATACAGGAGAGTGAACAAAATGGGTTTCCCACCACTACAGGGTGTCACAGACCTCCAGGTGTTAGTCGACAGTACCCTGACTGCTGGAGGTACCAGGATGAGATCCTCAGACCCATTGTCAGACCTATCAACCCTGGTGCGGTTGACTCTGGGTTCCTCCTGGTCCAGAACATTGGCCTCATGTGACCAGAGTGTGTAGGAAGTCCCTGGATTCCTCAAGTTCCTCAGGTTCTCCAGACCTGAATCCACCTGAGAGCCTCTTGCACACACACACACACACACACACACACACACACACACACACACACACATTACAAAGAGATCTTTCTAAAAGTCAGTCGCCTCATTTCAGCCACAGGTAATCAAAAACCCGTTGTTTCTATTAAATCTATATTTTGTTAATTCTGGTGTGGCTGAAGGTGCATCATCTCAGACCCCCGAACCCACCATGATCATATTCTGGAGACCAAGAAAAAAAGACCAACAAACACAAACTGTCCCAAAAAGCCGCATCAATAAACTTGCACACCTGTAAAATGTCTCAATGTCAGTCTTGGACCCTTCTTCACTCACACCCCCTTTTTCCCTTTCTCCTTGCTCCGCCTCCGACCTCCTCCTCCTCCAGCAGCTGAGTGAGGTGGAGGTGAACGGGAAGATCGAGCAGGTATGCGAGCAGGTCTACAGCGAGATGAAGGCCCAGGCTATGGACGCCGGCATGGACACCATGGACACCATGGACACCATGGACACCCTGCCGATGCCGGGATGCTTCCGGATGCGGAGCCCCAGCTACGTGAGGGCGATGGACCAGGGCTGTGACGGAGAAGAAGAAGGAGAAGGAGAAGGAGGGCGACGCCTCCTCCTGCTGCCGTCCTCGCCTCCTCGCACGTCCGCCACCACCGTCAGAACCATCCAGAGCAGCACAGGTAGGAACGGATGGCCCGCCTCTTTTGGTTAGTGCAGGCCACAAGGCCACAACAGAACCCCTTTAAAAGAAATGTTCTTAAAGATTGTATTTAAGGATAATAAAACATGAAGGTGTTTTTAGATGTTTCAGAAACACAACGTTGTCTCTCGCGACACTGCAGGTTCATTTTCACCACACCAGTTTGGTGGGCCTTCATTTTTCAAATATTCAACTAGTCCTACGCTGGCATCCCCGAAAAAGTCCCCAATCCCCTGCATTGTACAATTCCTTTAGTATGAGGAAGGACTGGAGTGATTTGGGGAAAAGGTCGGATGTATATTTCTGCAAAGATTTTATCATATAGTACTCCAATAGTTTTTTTAGGACTATTTTCGGAGATTTACCCTTGCTGGTCCGGAACGACGGCCTACTTTGCATATTTGAAGGTGGAATACCGAAAGTGTGCAGGAACCTCTTTATTAATCGTACCTGTGCGAAGAATCAGAGCTGATTAAACAGAACCGCCCTTGGGTCCGAAGCGGGTCTGGAGTTAAAGTTCTACACTGTAGGTCACAGGTTAAAGAGGGATCACCTCAAAACAAATGCGGTTTTTCTATTTCCTTTAATCTGGACGGTTCCTTGATCACATGACCTGAAAACCTTTCTTACCGCACAAAACCCTCAGTGGGGGAAAAAAAAAAAAAGCCTTCTTCCTTTCACATTTATTCCAAACGGGCCCGAAGATAACGCCAAAGCGTTCCACGCATCTCAGCAACGTAAACACTTTTAGCATAAACCCCCTCTAAACACATTTCCCCCCCGCTTCACTCATTCCTAACTCCCTGCCCACGCCGGATCAGGCGCGCCGCTGCCAGAGCGCCGGCGTCCTGCGTCTCCACGCGCCACGGGAGGATTATGGAACGCCTCGGGGTTGCAGATTCGCGCACAACTCGCACACGCTAACAATGGAGCGCGGAGATAATCGCGTGAAAAGCCCGGAAAAAGGCCGTCTTCATGCGTGGCATTCAGAGGGAGAACATGGCGGGGTCGGCGCCACGGGCGACTCGCTGCGGTGTCGAGGCTCCGGTATTAGAATAGTCTTTATTTTCAAAGTGCTCAACCGGAGATGACCTACATTTGCTGCTCCTCCGGGAATTCGTAGCCGCACACACACACACACACACACACACATACAGATGAGCTCAAATGTGTGTGCGTGTGTATTAGTCAGTGATGCAAACTGTCACTCAGTACAGTAGATGGTCGCTTCCACTCGGCTGGAGACGGTGCTGATAACTGTTGGTCCGATGCCTCCTTGACCCAATCGTTCGCTCAGGCTATATGTGCGGCTGGATTATCGCCACGGGACTCCAAGCGCTTCAAAAGGCTTTTATTTTTTTGCATTTTGTTGTTGTTGTTGTGTTGTTGACTCATTGACTGCGTGGTGGGTTGAATCAAACCTGAGTTCTAACCCACCGGGCCGGGAAACAGAAGAACCTTTAATGCACCAGCTGGAGGAACATGAAGTGATGCATCTCAGTTGTGGCCTCGGGTTTTTATGTCCATGATGTCACCGAGCAGCAGCCGCCTTTCTGCCGCTGCAAAATCGTTTCTAGTGCAGTGACATCATGGATTCATTAGGGAGGTTATAACATCATGTAATAATGAAGCTATAACATCATTATGTCATAACGAGGTTTTAACATCCCTAATTCAACTCCCTTTAACATAATGATAAATGATAATGATAAAAATATATAATGTTATAACATCATTCTAACATTAGGTTATAACGATGTTATGACATTGTTAGGTTATTATAATGTTATAAAATCTTTATGTTATAACATCGTTAGAATATATTATAATGTTATAAAATCATTACATCATTATGACATCATTATAACATCATTATAAAATTATGTTATAATGATGTTATAACATCATTATGTCATTACAATGTTATAACATCCCTAATTCAACTCACTGTAACATAATGATAAACTGTTTATGATAATTATATATAATGTTATTACATCATTATAACATCATTATAATATAATTTTATAATGATATATTATAATGATGGTATATGATGTCATAACATCATTATAACATTGTTATGTTATAATGATGTTATAATGATGTTATAACATTGTTATGTTATTAATATGTTAAAACATTGTTATGTAACAATGATGTTATAATGAAGCTATAAAATCATTATAACATGCTATTATAACATGTTATAATGATGTTATAACATCATCATGTTATAATGAAGCTATAAAATCATTATAACATGCTATTATAACATGTTATAATGATGTTATAACATCATGTTATAATGAAGCTATAACATCATTATAACATAACGATGTATTAACATCGCTAATTCAAATAATTTTAACATTATGATAAACTGTTTATGATGATTTTATATAATGTTATTACATCTTTATAACATCATTATGAAATGATGTTATAATAATGTTATAACATTGTTATGTTACTATAATGTTATAAACTCTTTATGTTATAACGATGTTATAATGAGCTACTTTTGCCAGAATAATTCCCTCTGCACTGGACATTATCAACACGTCCCACATAGCCCGTCTCACCCTTATTAGACCCTTATTAGACCCTTATTAGACCCTTATTAGGCCCTTTTTAGACCCTTATTAGGCCCTTATTAGACCCTTATTAGACCCTTATTAGCAGGTATTCTGAGGAAAATTGATATTTCATATTTTGTTGCTCCGTAGAGTTTCATGCTAAAATCTCTTTCTTCGTCCTCGTGTCGTTGCTTCACGGTAAAAACGGTGACATGGCTGAAGTTAAAGGATAAAAACTGCTGTTTGGTTTGAAAAACGAGCTGCAGCCGCAGAAACGACGGTCCCGTTCTTCCAGTTCTGTGATGTCATCACTGAGGATTTCCCCGATGTGTCAGAACCACTGAGCTGGTTTTTCTCAGAATCACGCCGATTCACCTTCTGACGGATTGAAAACATTTGTAGGAGGTGAGAAGATTCTGGTGTCACATTAGTCCATGAAAGCAGCCGGTACCACTAAATGATTGACAGGTTGTGTTTGACACAGCTGAAACCCGGAATCTTCCTCTTCTTCCTCTTTAGGATGTTCCCTTTAGGGGTCTCCACAGCAGATCATCTGTCTCCATCTTGTCCTTTCCTCTGCATATACCACTGTCACACCAACCAACTACATGTCCTCTCTCACCACATCCAGGAACTTCCTCATTGCTCCTCCCCTTCTCCTCCTGCCTGCAGCTCCATTCATTTCTAATCCTGTCCGTCCTCCTCACTCCCAGAGAACATCAGAACATCTTCAGCTCTGTGTCCTGGTCAGAACCACCATCTCTAAACCATCCAGCAGAGCTGCTCTCACCTCCATCTTGGAAACCTTTCCCTTCACTCCTGCTGCTCCTCTGTCACAGATAACTCCTGACTCTCTTCTCCACCAACTCCACCCTGCCTGCACTTTTCACTCTTCACATCTTCTCCACACTCAGCGTTGCTCTAAACATTTGACCCCAAGTACTTAAAGTCCTGCTCCTTACCACCTTCACTCCTCCATCCTCACCTCCTCCTCCTCATCGGTCTGCCTGTCCATCACCATAACAAACATGAAGGGGCTCAGAGCCCATCCTTGGTGCATTCCTGATGCAGACCTCACCGCCGTCATGCTGCTCTCATACATATCCTGGACCGCTCTAACATACTTCTACTTTTCTGTCACTCCAGACTTCCTCACGCAATCCCACAATTCCTCCCTCGCCACTCTCTCCTACGCTTCCTCTAAATGCACAATTTCCTCATTATTCTCAAAATGCTGACTTTTTTTCTTGATAGTTTGACTTTTTTCTTGATATTTCGACTTTATTCTCAATATTTCAACTTTTTCTCGACATTTCAACTTAATTCCCGACAATTTACTTTTTTCTTGATATTTTGACTTTTTTCTTGATATTTTGACTTTTTTCTTGATATTTTGACTTTTTTCTACATATTTTGTCTTTATTTC
This sequence comes from Lophius americanus, assembly GCA_037951165.1. Lineage (NCBI taxonomy): Eukaryota > Metazoa > Chordata > Actinopteri > Lophiiformes > Lophiidae > Lophius > Lophius americanus. Next base: position 105,525 of record JBBDHG010000379.1, read on the forward strand.
TCAACATTCTTAATTAATTTTCAACATCTCGACATTTTTCTCGACATTTCAACTTTTTCTCGACGTTTCGACTTAAATGCCGACATTTTGACTTTTTTCTTTATATTTTGGCTTTTTTTCCTCAAAATTTGGACTTAATTCTCAGCATTCTTAATTAATTTTCAACATTTCGACTTTTTTCTCGACATTTCAACTTAATTCTCGACATTTTGACTTAATTCCCGAGATTTTGACTTTTTTCTGATATTTTGACTTTTTTCTTGATATTTTGACTTTTTTCTAGATATTTTGTCTTTATTTCTCAACATTCTTAATTAATTTTCAATATTTCGACTTTTTTGTTGATTTTTTGGCTTAATTCCTAACATTTCGACTTAATTCCCGAGATTTTGACTTTTTTCTGATCTTTTGACTTTTTCCTTGATATTTTGACTTTTTTCTCAAGATTTGGACTTAATTCTCGACATTTCAACTTAATTCTCGATATTTCAACTTAATTACCGACATTTTGACTTTTTTCTGATATTTTGACTTTTTTCTCGACATTTCGACTTTTTTCTTGAAATTTCGACTTTTTTCTCAAAACTAAACTCTTTTCTCGCTCCTTCGACATTTTCCAAAGAAATATTCCCTCTTTCTCTTTCCTCTCTCACCTGGCCCTCCTGCTCCTTCTCCTGTGCCTCACACTGTCCCGTCAGACATCGAGTGTTGGCTGCTAACAGCAGCCGATAGCAGCCTGGAGCCTCACTCTGAACTCTGAGGGAGACAGAGGAGCTCCAGAGGTCTGATAAGATCCCATCTTTCAGCTCCAGGCCTCTGAACGAGAGAAAAGGTTTAATCTTCATGTACTAAATGTACGTGAAGTGTAAACCCATTTCTCAGATGCCACACAGCTCATTCTGCAGGAAAAAAGAAAAAGCTTATGCTACTTTGTCAACGTATGCGGTCGTGCTCAGAGGAGAATTTCAATGCGAGCCAAGCAGTGGAAAAATGCGACCGGCGTAAAATGACGTAACCTTGAGTGACAGGCCGAGATCAAGAGGCCAAAGGTCGGTGAACCCGTTCAGCTGATGCAGCAAAAAGCCGAGGGATGATCTGCCCTGACCCTGTCCAGAAGAAACCTGCACTTCCTGCTGAGACACCAGCGTTTCCAGCCCGGCGGAGAACTGATGCTGCCAGCGACGAGGACGAGGAGGAGGAAGAGAAAGGAGGAAGATTTATTCGCTGCAAGCTCAGAGTGGAAAAACAAAAAAAAAGCGACTTATAGGAGGATGATCCTCGTAGTCCTCAGGCGCCTCACAGCCGACACTCAGACTTTGTGTCTGAATCTGTTTGACAGCAGCAGCGATGGATTCTGATGTGAATATATCCCGCTTTGATGTATCAAAGGAGAATCCTCCATATATATATATATATATATATATATATATATATATACACTAGTAAAAACACAGAGGCGTAAACCTCCTTTAAGACACAACGCAACCCTAGTTTCAGAAAATGCACATTCCTCCACTGATGTCTGCGTTATTGCCAGCCTCTAAATCTACCGACAACTCAAACAAACTCTCTGAGTATCTCTTTGTGTTCGCTGGTCTCCTGCACCCTCCACTTATGCGTCTCTGTTCAGCCCATTAATCAAATATTTGGCCAGTAGAGGTTTGCATCAATCATCAAATTGTCAAGTTTATCATCAAAAACCAGTGTATACGTTTTATCCACGTGTGACGCTAATTTAACAGCATCTGCTAGCATCATCTTCAGGACCGAATGCTCACTTCCTGTCTAATATTGTAAACCCCACCCACTGTAACCATGGTAACCAGATCATTCATGTCATTCACTTCAAATATCAGTGGTTATAATGTTATGGCTGATAATTATATCCTTGAAAAGTCGTGCTTGTCTGGCGCCAGTTTGGAGGGCCAGCAGCTGGTGCTTAGGTTGTCCAAAGGCAAAGAACTGGTGCTAAGTCAGGCTCTGGCTCCAAACCAGCCCTGGAACCAGCTTGGTGGAAAAAGTGGATCGAGTTCCTCGGAAAAGAGATGTCCCGTCTCAGAAGGACGCGACTGGCTGTAACGAAGGTTAAGTTGGTCGTGGTTTGAGGTCACAGACCGGCGTGGGATGTGAGAGAGCTCTGCAGCGGCTGATAAGAGAGCTGACAAGTCCAAAGAACCGGCGGCCCTGCCTTCCCGCCCGACGTCTGGCGGGCCAGATAGAAGAACCGTTATCTGCTGCCGCGCCTCCGCGCCGAGGAGCAGCTCCTCTCCTCCGGCTAAAAATAAATTCCTCAAGACTGCCGCTCACATTTCCTCTTTGTTGTCTGTGATGCATAATTAATGAATTGCCCTTTAGCCCTCCGGCGCTTTGGTCCGCTTGGTTAACAGTGAGGTTCTGAGATTAGAAAGTTTCATCCTTTTCATGTTGTGGGGCGGGACCAAAGCCGATTTTGGACTCTGTTGTCGTCTCTCATTGAAATAAACGAGACCCTTCTAACGAGAATTATTTCCCTGAAAAGTCGGGGATGTTTTGGAATCGCCAACGCCGCCCCAGATCTCTCTTGTTTGCGCGATAACTCGAAAAAACTGTGTGATGGATCATTTTGATTTTATAGCAGCATAGACCTCAGTAAGAGGAAGAACTGGGTTGATTTTGGGAACGGTTTGTTGCATATTTTCAACACTAGGGGGAGCTTTTGTAGAAAACAAAACAGGTTTTTTGGACATAACTTCCTCGCCGCTGGTCGGATATTGGTGCACATAATTTCGGGCCATAATTTCTCAACACTCGGGTTGAAAATGAAGGTCGGCTGATGTTGCATTCTGGTACTTCGCCACTAGATTCCACCAAACCTTGACGGCAGTAAAGCCCATTCATACTTTTACCTCCTGGTTATTAAAGAAATACAATCATGGATGGATGATAATGGAACCTCTGACTGGGAGACAGCCGCTGACATCGTTTTGGGTCCGTGAGATTTTAGTATTTCGCTGTTTATTTTCAGAAACGGAAATTGTAAAGCAAAGTTTTTTCCTTTTTGAGACCAAGTAGGTAAAAAAAACGAAAGATTAAATTCTCAAGTACTTAAATTGGATCAAGAGGAGAAAGAAACAAAGAAATCTTTATGTCTTGAGTTTTCTGAGACTGGATGTTGTTGTTTACGACGGAATGACAGCGGCACACACCTAACAGCCAAAGCATCAAGACCAGTTGGTGGTTCTAATGTTGTGGTTGATTGCTGTACATTCTACGTAGCTGGAAACTGATGTCATTCTCCAAATGTTCTCCAAATGTTCACACATGATCGATTTTGCTGCAGTCCGTCACATCAGAACGAGGATTTATTTTTTATTCTACCTGCAGCAGCTACCGACACACCTACTACATGATCCATGCTGGAGATGATGAGACACCAGTACTCTATGATCCATCCTGGAGATGATGAGACACCAGTACTACTGGTTTACTACATGGTCCATGCTGGAGATGATGATACACCAGTACTACTGGTTTACTCTATGATCCATCCTGGAGATGATGAGACACCAGTACTACTGGTTTACTACATGGTCCATGCTGGAGATGATGAGACACCAGTACTACTGGTTTACTACATGATCCATCCTGGAGATGATGAGACACCAGTACTACTGGTTTACTACATGGTCCATCCTCGAGATGATGAGACACCAGTACTACTGGTTTACTACATGATCCATGCTGGAGATGATGAGACACCAGTACTACTGGTTTACCACATGATCCATCCTGGAGATGATGAGACACCAGTACTACTGGTTTACTCTATGATCCATCCTGGAGATGATGAGACACCAGTACTACTGGTTTACTACATGATCCATGCTGGAGATGATGAGACACCAGTACTACTGGTTTACTACATGATCCATCCTGGAGATGATGAGACACCAGTACTACTGGTTTACTACATGATCCATGCTGGAGATGATGAGAAACCAGTACTACTGGTTTACTACATGATCCATCCTGGAGATGATGAGACACCAGTACTACTGGTTTACTACATGATCCATCCTGGAGATGGTGAGACACCAGTACTACTGGTTTACTACATGATCCATCCTGGAGATGATGAGACACCAGTACTACTGGTTTACTACATGATCCATGCTGGAGATGATGAGACACCAGTACTACTGGTTTACTACATGATCCATGCTGGAGATGATGAGACACCAGTACTACTGGTTTACTACATGATCCATGCTGGAGATGGTGAGACACCAGTACTACTGGTTTACTACATGATCCATCCTGGAGATGGTGAGACACCAGTACTACTACAGCCACATTGTGATGTCACTGCTCCAAATGGCTTTTTTATATTTTACTTATATTAAATACTGTGAAACACGTACCGCCCCTTTTAATTTAATCCCCTCTAGGAAAAGCCAAAACCAACGTTACGGTAAAATTTTATGCAAATTTGTCCTGTAGTTTTTCGGTTCTCCTGCTCACAAACAAACAAACAAACAAACAAATAAACATACAAACCTGCGTACAGGAGTGAAAACAGAACCTCCTCGGCGGAGTCAGCGGTTTATAACCGTGATATTCCATCATCCCTGCCTTTGTCTTACCCGCTCCTGCTTATGTTAGCCGTAGCTCCATTAGCGTCCACATTGCTATCATCGATAGCTGGTGAGCATTCACTGCCATCGCTGCCGCCGGACTTCATCGCTGCTTGACGTTCGCAAAGAACCGAACTCCTGTCCATGTTCGCTTCCATCGGCACTTTACGACTTTCCATTTCCTCTTCATCGCTGCCAGACATGCTTCATCCTCTCACGGACCATTCATCCTCAAGGCTGGATGTTTTGGTGGCGAACGCGACAAACGCTACAGTGCTAGCGTTCCCTCTTGATTGCGACAGTTTCCTCGTCTCAGTTTGGGAAGAGGCCGCAGGATTATTGAAGGAACTTCAGCCGATCGGTTTGTTACGTTACATTCGGGTCATCAAACGAATCGTGACGTATTTCCAACCGATCAAGAGTCACATGATTCGAGACATTCATCTATTTCATGTCGAAAGCGATTTCGGATTAGCAACGGTTTATCTTTAGACGCCTAACTTTTACCAATCAATTTATCGTCATTTAAATAATTCTTGATTTTTGGCAGATCGTGACTCACCCTTATCGTAAACTGGAGGATACGACGTTCTATAACAGAAGTTTACGTCTGTCATCCCGACAACAAGGGCGTATCCCTGAAAAGACCTCCAGCCCCCTGCATTGTACAAGAAAAAAGACAACAAAAAAAAATCTCCCCCTAGTGGCTAAAATATAATCTATGAGAGTAAAACACGAACCTTTAGAGTAAAATACAAACTACTAGAGTCAAATACGAACTACTAAAGTAAAATATGACCTATTAGAGTAAAATACGAACTATTAGAGTAAAATATGAACTACTAAAGTAAAATATGAACCATTAGAGTAAAATACGAACTACTAGAGTAAAATATGACCCATTACAGTAACATGCGAACTATTAGAGTAAAATATGAACTATTAGAGTAAAATACGAACTACTAGAGTAAAATGCGAACTATTAGGGTAAAATGTGAACTATTAGAGTAAAATACGAACTACTAAAGTAAAATATGACCTACTAGAGTAAAATATGACCCATAAGAGTGAAATACGAACTACTAGAGTAAAATGCAAACTATTAGAGTAAAATATGACCCATTACAGTAAAATGCGAACTATTAGAGTAAAACACATCCTTTGGAGTAAAATACAAACTACTAGAGTAAAATATGACCCATTAGAGTAAAATATGAACTATCAGAGTAAAATACAAACTACTAGAGTAAAACATGAACCTTTGGAGTAAAATACGTACTACTAGAGTAAAATATGACCCATAAGAGTAAAATGCAAACAATTAGAGTAAAATATGAACTACTAGAGTAAAATATGAACTATTAGAGTAAAATACAAACTACTAGAGTAAAATATGAACTACTAGAGTAAAATATGAACTATTAGAGTAAAATACAAACTACTAGAGTAAAATGCGAACTATTAGGGTAAAATGCGAACTACTAGAGTAAAATGTGAACTATTAGAGTAAAATATGAACTATTAGAGTAAAATACGAACTACTAGAGTAAAATATGACACATAGGAGAAAAATGCAAACTACTAGAGTAAAATGCAAACTATTAGAGTAAAACCCGAACCTTTGGAGTAAAATACGAACTACTAGAGTAAAACACAAGCCTTTAGAGTAAAATATGACCCATAAGAGTAAAATACGAACTACTAGAGTAAAATATGATCCATTAGAGTACAATATGAACTATTAGAGTAAAATACAAACTACTAGAGTCAAATATGACCCATTACAGTAAAATGCGAACTATCAGAGTAAAATATGACCCATTAGAGTAAAATACGAACTATTAGAGTAAAATACGAACTATTAGAGTAAAACATAAACCATTATTGGAACTTTATTCATGTTGTTGTTTTGTTATTCTCGTATATATCACGTGTATCAGCCGGGCCCGTTCTGAGCTGAACTGATTCAATTTTTCTCGGTGGCGTCACGCCACGGCTTCAACTCACACATTGTCATCTTCACATATTCATTCTCCCTCTTAATTTTTTTCCTCCTTCCTATTCAGTTTCATCATGCATCACCACCTATAAGAAAACGCCTCCACCAGTGCCGCCTCGGACCTCCACCTGCTCCACAGCCTCCAAGCCCTACATCTCCATCACAGCCCAGAGCAGCACAGAATCCGCACAGGTACGGCACTCTAGCAGCATCATCATCATCATCATCGTCAGCATCAGGACCTTCCTCTCATGGAGTTTAGGAAAATAAAACATCAGCGCATCCAAGTGCATTCTGGGTAAGGATGAAGCTACCCTCAAGGCCTTACTCACAAAAGTGCATCCAAGCGTAAAATTTCAGAATCTCTTTGTGTTCCAGGAACCCAAACCCGAGACTGGGGGTTCGCCAAGATGCACTTCCTGTTTCCTAGAAGACAAAGGAAGCACATAGTTGTTGATTTAATAAGAATTTTTAACATAGTGAAATGATTTAAAAACGACCTTATATGGAAAAATGTCAAAAAAAGACCGGTCTTATGAAAAGTGGATCCGTGCGAGATGTCTGGTTCTGGATGGGTACCGCGGTTGTCTCACAGCAAGAATGTTCCAGGTTCAGATCCAATCGGGGTCTTCCTGTGTGGACTTTTTGTGGGTTCTCCACTGGCCTTCACTAGAGAGACATTCAGGAACTTTACGACAATCAGAATGTTTGAGGATGGACATAGGTACCGTCCGTCCTCCACCACCGATCTCTCCTGAGAGTTCTGAGTCAACGCTGGGCCCCACCCCCCCCTCAGAAGGCGGCGTTCTGATCAGATGTGCGAACCACTTACATTAGCACCTTTCACCCCCACCCTCCACCCTGAGATGTTTGGCCCAGCCACCCAACCCCGGTAGCTAATTCAGCCGCTTGTATCCTCAACCTCATTCTTTTGGGTCTCTACCCAGAACAGAACCCCCCACCAGAGGTGCAGGGTTGGAACGTTAGTATTCAAAGTGACCTCATCCATCCAACATCTGGAGCAGTAACAAAATGTCTGAACCGTCGATATTGATAGAAAAACATCCAATAAACTTAAACGTAGAGAACCAGCATCAGAGTATTTTTACTCTGATAGGTTTGGATGATAATCCTTTGATGCTTTTCACGTAAAGTCGCCGCATGACTTTTACAAGAAGTTTAACTGTGTGCTAGTAAAACTGTTCCTCCAATAAAGGATCTGATTCGTTCATCCACTTCATTTGTAATCATTTATACTTATTTATACTCATTTCTACTCATTTCTACTCATTTAAAATCATTTATACTCATTTATACTCATATATACTGATTTAAAATCATTTATACTTATTTATACTCATGTATTCCCATTTATACTCTTACCAAAAGTTAAGTTACGGATTTATAAATAAATATATATATATATAAATATATAAATTAAATGTATTATTATTATATATATATATATATATATATATATATATATATATATGTGTATATAAATATATATATAAATATGTGCATATGTATGTACATGTATGTGTATGTGTGTGTATATATATATGTATATAAACATATTTATATACATATGTTTTATTTATATAAACATATATACGTGTTGAGATATATGTTGTGTTGAGATATATATGCATTTATATATAAGTGCATTATAAATGAAATGTATTATTATTATTATTATTATTATATACTTTTTTATATATATACATATACTTTATATATATATATATATACAGTATATCTATATATTTGTGTATATGTATATATATATATATATATATATACAGTACATGTATATGTTTATGTATGACGGAGGAGAAAGACTGTTTGTTGTTGTTGTTGTTGTTGTTGACAGAATTACAGCTAAAAGATGGTCGTCAGATATTTCAACAACAAAACCTATGAATAATATTATATAACAATAATATAATATTGATGTTTGATGTTGTGGAGATGCTTGTCTTTTTTCTTATTACCTAAACTCGTACGTTTCGCGAACAACAGTGAGTATTTGTACGTGAAAAAGTCCGATGTTTTTCTCCAACTCACCAGGACGCATACATGGAGGAGGAGGGACCCAGAGGCGACATGACCATCCAATCAGGACTCAGTAACTCCACGGAGAGCATCGACAGCATGAAGGCCCTGACCGCCGCCATCGAAGCCGCTAACGCACAGGTCCGTTCACGCTTATCTCACCGCCGCCATCGAGGAAACCACGACTTCCGTCATTCAGCACAATTCATCGTTTCACGTTCTTTGAAGTTATTAATCTGCATGAATCCAAACTTTGTCCTCGCCGACTTTAGTCGAGGTGACTAAAAATGAAGTGTACACTATATAATAGGAAATCATATAGACATATAAATCATATATATATATATATATATTACATTTGCGTTTGTATTTATGTCTGTATATTGTTGTGTATGTGTGTATATGTGTTTGTGTGTGTGTGTATGTGTGTGTGTATATATACATATATTCATACATACATACATTTACATGTATATAATATATATATACATACATACACACACTGTAAATAATACACATGTACGTTAAAAGAGAGAAACGAGGTTCATGTAAAGAAAAGGTTCTGAAAGAGTCCGATCTCCAATGACCCGAATACAAATCTGAATGAAAATAATCCAGTCGCAGGTTTATAACGTCTAATAAATCACGTCTGTCTTTTACGGGTATTTAATGTGTTTTCACGCCTCCTGTACGTTTTTCCTCCGCAGGTCCACGGCCCAGCCAGTCAGCACGTCAGTAACAGCACCATGACGGTCAGCACCCCCACCCCCACCCACACCTCCACCCACACCTTCACCCCCGCAGTACTGAGCAGGAGGCCCGCCCTCGAAGACCACCGCAACGACTACAGGACAGAAGCACTCAGGAAGGGCAAGTGTCTCTCCATCGGTATCCAGGTATGAATGGCAGGGGTGGAGGAGGGGTGGAGGAAGGGTGGAGGAAGGGTGGAGGAGGGGTGGAGGAAGGGTGGAGGAGGGGTGGAGGAAGGGTGGAGGAAGGGTGGAGGAAGGGTGGAGGAGGGGTGGAGGAAGGGTGGAGGAAGGGTGGAGGAAGGGTGGAGGAGGGGTGGAGGTTGAGCTTTCACCCATCAGACAGATAATCCTGGGAAATGAACGATTATCTGAAAAACATTTCTAAAAACATGTTTCACCAAAACAACTTGAGTGTCAAACATATTAAATAGATTGATGCCCAAAAGAAATAAAACATGTAAATAAATACTATTTTTACATAATGTTTGGGGTTTTTGTTCCCTTAGTGAAGGCATTTTAATTATCTTTAGACTTTCTTTTTATTTATATATAGCTGTTGTAAATTTTGTTGTAACATTCTGTGTAAAATATGTCTTAAAGGTTACATTTAAACGGAAACGTTTGATTAAACGGACATCAGAGATTAAAGAGAAAAACAAACAAAACAAAAACATTAAATGTTTTTATTCTTCATCCCGAAACGGTCCAGGTTCATACAGTGAAACAGCCCAGGTTCATTCAGTGAAATAGTTCAGGTTCATAAAGTGAAATAGTTCAGGTTCAGACAGTGAAATAGTTCAGGTTCATACAGTGAAATAGTTCAGGTTCAAATTGTGAAATAGTTCCGGTTCATACATTGAAATAGTCCAGGTTCATACAGTGAAGTAGTTCAGGTTCATACAGTGAAACAGTCCAGGTTCATACAGTGAAATAGTTCAGGTTCATACAGTGAAACAATCCAGGTTCATACAGTGAAATAGTTCAGGTTCATACAGTGAAATAGTTCCGGTTCATACAGTGAAACAGTCCAGGTTCATACAGTGAAATAGTTCAGGTTCATACAGTGAAATAGTTCCGGTTCATACAGTGAAACAATCCAGGTTCATACAGTGAAATACTTCAGGTTCATACAGTGAAATAGTTCCGGTTCATACAATGAAACAGTCCAGGTTCATATAGTTAAGCACTCCAGGTTCATACAGTGAAATAGTTCTTGTTCATACAGTTAAATAGTTCAGGTTCGTACAGTGAAACAGTTCAGGTTCAAATTGTGAAATAGTTCAGGTTCATACAGTGAAATAGTTCAGGTTCATACAGTGAAATAGTTCAGGTTCATACAGTGAAACAGTCCAGGTTCATACAATGAAACAGTCCAGGTTCATAAAGATAAAAAGTTCAGGTTCATACAGTGAAATAGCCCAGGTTCATACAGTGAAATAGTTCCGGTTCATACATTGAAATAGTTCACGTTCATACAGTGAAATAGTTCAGGTTCATACATCGAAATAGTTCAGGTTCATACAGTGAAATAGTTCCGGTTCATACAGTGAAATAGTTCAGGTTCATACAGTGAAATAGTTCAGGTTTATACAGTGAAATAGTTCAGGTTCATACAGTGAAATAGTTCAGGTTCATACAGTGAAATAGTTCAGGTTCAAATTGTGAAATAGTTCAGGTTCATACAGTGAAATAGTTCAGGTTTATACAGTGAAATAGTTCAGGTTTATACAGTGAAATAGTTCAGGTTTATACAGTGAAATAGTTCAGGTTCATACAGTGAAATAGTTCAGGTTTATACAGTGAAATAGTTCAGGTTCATACAGTGAAATATTTCAGGTTCAAATTGTGAAATAGTTCAGGTTCATACAGTGAAATAGTTCAGGTTCATACAGTGAAATAGTTCAGGTTCAAATTGTGAAATAGTTCCGGCTCATACAGTGAAATAGTCTAGGTTCATACAGTGAAATAGTCTAGGTTCATACAGTGAAATAGTCCAGGTTCATACAGTGAAATAGTCCAGGTTCATACAGTGAAATAGTTCAGGTTCATACAGTGAAATAGTTCCGGTTCATACAGTGAAATAGTTCCGGTTCATACAGTGAAATAGTTCAGGTTTATACAGTGAAATAGTTCAGGTTGATACAGTGAAATATTTCAGGTTCAAATTGTGAAATAGTTCAGGTTCATACAGTGAAATAGTCCATGTTCATACAGTGAAATAGTTCAGGTTCAAATTGTGAAATAGTCCCGGCTCATACAGTGAAATAGTCTAGGTTCATACAGTGAAATAGTCCAGGTTCATACAGTGAAACAGTCCAGGTTCATACAGTGAAATAGTTCAGGTTCATACAGTGAAATAGTTCCGGTTCATACAGTGAAATAGTTCAGGTTTATACAGTGAAATATTTCAGGTTCAAATTGTGAAATAGTTCAGGTTCATACAGTGAAATAGTTCCGGTTCATACAGTGAAATAGTTCAGGTTCATACAGTGAAATATTTCAGGTTCAAATTGTGAAATAGTTCAGGTTCATACAGTGAAATAGTTCAGGTTTTATACAGTGAAATAGTTCAGGTTCAAATTGTGAAATAGTTCAGGTTCATACAGTGAAATAGTTCAGGTTTATACAGTGAAATAGTTCAGGTTCATACAGTGAAATATTTCAGGTTCAAATTGTGAATTAGTTCAGGTTCATACAGTGAAATAGTTCAGGTTCATACAGTGAAATAGTTCAGGTTCAAATTGTGAAATAGTTCAGGTTCATACAGTGAAATAGTTCAGGTTTATACAGTGAAATAGTTCAGGTTTATACAGTGAAATAGTTCAGGTTTATACAGTGAAATAGTTCAGGTTGATACAGTGAAATATTTCAGGTTCAAATTGTGAAATAGTTCAGGTTCATACAGTGAAATAGTCCAGGTTCATACAGTGAAATAGTTCAGGTTCAAATTGTGAAATAGTCCCGGCTCATACAGTGAAATAGTCTAGGTTCATACAGTGAAATAGTCCAGGTTCATACAGTGAAACAGTCCAGGTTCATACAGTGAAATAGTTCAGGTTCATACAGTGAAATAGTTCCGGTTCATACAGTGAAATAGTTCAGGTTTATACAGTGAAATATTTCAGGTTCAAATTGTGAAATAGTTCAGGTTCATACAGTGAAATAGTTCCGGTTCATACAGTGAAATAGTTCAGGTTCATACAGTGAAATATTTCAGGTTCAAATTGTGAAATAGTTCAGGTTCATACAGTGAAATAGTTCAGGTTTTATACAGTGAAATAGTTCAGGTTCAAATTGTGAAATAGTTCAGGTTCATACAGTGAAATAGTTCAGGTTTATACAGTGAAATAGTTCAGGTTCATACAGTGAAATATTTCAGGTTCAAATTGTGAATTAGTTCAGGTTCATACAGTGAAATAGTTCAGGTTCATACAGTGAAATAGTTCAGGTTCAAATTGTGAAATAGTTCAGGTTCATACAGTGAAATAGTTCAGGTTTATACAGTGAAATAGTTCAGGTTTATACAGTGAAATAGTTCAGGTTTATACAGTGAAATAGTTCAGGTTTATACAGTGAAATAGTTCAGGTTCATACAGTGAAATAGTTCAGGTTCATACAGTGAAATAGTTCAGGTTCATACAGTGAAATAGTTCAGGATTTCTTGCGTATCTCTTCCAGGTGGATGGACCAGAGGAGATTCCAGATCCAGAGGATCCGTCTAAGTTCACCTCAGTAGGGGTGCAGGTGGAGGACGGCAGAGGGTCAGTCACAAGTTTCTCTCCACCTCCTCCTCCTCCTCTTCTTCCTCCTCCTCCTCCTCCTCGGAGGAGTTTATCTTCACTGCTGATGTTTGCTCCTGAGCGGAACCCGTCCAGAACTAACTGGAGTTTATCTCCGTCTGCAGGTACCGTCGCTTCCAGCGCTCCAACAGTGTGACGGCGGCCGTGCAGGTAAGTTTATGTGTGGTCCAAGTATATATATATAAATATATATATATATATATATATATATGTATATGTATATATATATATATATATATACATATATATGTATATATATATATATACACGTTTATAAAGAGACAGAACAGAATTTTACGGGTTTGGACCCCTGGTGGTCACACCTGGACCCGCATACTCATAAAAACCCAAGATCTGATTCAGTCAACCAATGAGACGTCTCCGTCGTTTCATCCAGGCAGACCTGGACATGCCGGACTTCCTGGACCACCCTCTGGACTCGCCGGAGACGGACCTGGACCTGGTGTCCTTGGGGGCCTTGTCCCGACAGCACTCCCGCGACGCCACCACCTCCACCGTCAGCATCCAGGGCTCAGGGAACCACTACCACGCCTGTGCCTCCGACGAATACGATGACGTGGGCTTCGACCCGTCCATCCTTCCTCCCCCGGACCCCTGGATAGACGGCGTGTCGGACGACCCGCTGGACCTCAACTTCAACAGTTCTGCCATTCTGGAGGTGTGTGGATCCGGTCCGGTTCTGGTCAGTCCAGGGAAAGGTTTTATGACTTTGCGGTGTTTCTAAGAATGAAGGCCGGCTGTGATTGACAGGTGGTGCAGCGGTCCGTGTGTCAGAGAGACGGACGCTGGTTCCTGAAGCTGCTGCAGGCGGAGACGGACCGTATGGATGGCTGGTGCCGACAGATAGAACTGGACCAGCGGCAGAACGCCCTGCCTGAAGAAGGTAATTCTTTCTTCATCGTCCTCCGTGAATGCGTGTTAAGTCTTCATCATACAAACAATTTATTCAATCAGGTTAAATCATGACACAAAAGTATAGATAACTGGACCCACGCCGTCGTGTCTGACCCAAAAGTTCCCAATCCCCTGCGTTGTACGAACTTTCCCCCTGATTCATTTTTGTAAAAAAAATAATATATATATATGTTCTAGCAGCACGTAGAGGAGGTTCTATTAGAGGTTCTATTAGAGGTTCTATTAGAGGTTCTATTAGAGGCTCTGGAGGTCCGTCTGAACTCCGTGTCTCTGCTCCTAGTTCTGGGGAAGATGAGGAGCGCTGGAGGAAGCGCTCAGCTC
>JBBDHG010000379.1:125000-157500 GCA_037951165.1 Lophius americanus
TATTAATAATAATATTGTTTCATAATAATAAGTATTATTATTATTGATTAGTTATTATCAGCATAATAATCATAATAATTCATTTCTTCAAAACACCAACAGAATTCTTCTGTCAATAATAATCAATAATAAACAATTATTTGTTCATTATTGATTATTTATTGTTTTTGATCCTGTATTTTTAATATTATATTTCTTCCAAAGTGTAATACAGTTTAATACCATTTAATAAAGTTTATTACAATTTAATAAAGTTTATTAAAGTGTAATAAAGTTTAATAAAGTTTATTAAAGTGTAATAAAGTTTAATACAGTTTAATAAAGTTTATTAAAGTGTAATACAGTTTAATAAAATGTAATAAAATTGAATAAAGCTTAATAAAGTGTAATCAAGTTTAATACAGTTTAATAAAGTTTATTAAAGTGTAATACAGCTTAATAAAGTGTAATAAAGTTTAATACAGTTTAATAAAGTTTATTTAAGTGTAATAAAGTTTAATACCATTCAATAAAGTTTATTAAAGTTGAATAAAGTTGAATAAACTTTAAGAAAGTTTATTAAAGTGTAATAAAGTTTATAAAAGTGTAATAAAGTTTATTAAAGTTTAATAAAGTTTAATAAAGTTTATTAAAGTGTAATAAAGTTGAATAAAGTTTATTAAAGTTTAATAAAGTTTGATAAAGTTTATTAAAGTTTAATGAAGTTTATAAAGTGTAATAAAATTTAATAAAGTTTAATAAAGTGTAAGAAAATTTAATAAAGTTGAATAAAGTTTATTAAAGTGTAATAAAGTTTAATAAAGTTTATTAAAGTGTAATACAGTTTAATAAAGTGTAATAAAATTTAATAAAGTTTAATAAAGTGTAATAAAGCTTGATACAGTTTAATAAAGTTTATTAAAAGTGTAATACAGTTTAATAAAGTGTAATAAAGTTTGATACAGTTTAATAAAGTGTAATAAAATTGAATAAAGTTTAATAAAGTGTAATAAAGTTTAATACAGTTTAATAAAGTTTATTAAAGTTGAATAAAGTTGAATAAAGTTTAATACCGTTAAATAAAGTTTAATAAAGTTTAATAAAGTTTAATAAAGTTTAATAAAGTTTATTAAAGTGTAATAAAGTTTTATAAAGTTTATCAAAGTTTAAAAAGTTTAATAAAGTTTAATAAAGTTTATTAAAGTGTAATAAAGTTTTATAAAGTTTATTAAAGTGTAAAAAGTTTAATAAAGTTTAATAAAGTTTATTAAAGTGTAATAAAGTTTTATAAAGTTTATTAAAGTGTAAAAAGTTTAATAAAGTTTAATAACGTTTATTAACGTGTAATAAAGTTTAATACCGTTAAATAAAGTTTAATAAAGTTTAATAAAGTTTATTAAAGTGTAATAAAGTTTTATAAAGTTTATTAAAGTGTAAAAAGTTTAATAAAGTTTAATAAAGTTTATTAAAGTGTAATAAAGTTTATAAAGTTTATTAAAGTGTAAAAAGTTTAATAAAGTTTAATAACGTTTATTAACGTGTAATAAAGTTTAATACCGTTAAATAAAGTTTATTAAAGTTTAATAAAGTTCATTAAAGTGTAATACAGTTTAATAAAGTTTAATAAAGTTGAATGAAGTTTTTTTCCAAAAACAAACCTCCACTGAACTCAAACTAATGGAACACAAAATAAAAATCAGAAATAGATCAGTTCTCTGACATGTGAGGACAATTACGTCATTATATCATTTCATTTATATTATCATATTGTTTATTATATTTATTCAGAAAAAAAAGAACAAAAAATGTCGTATAGAAGATCGGCCTTTACCTGAACGACAAACTGTTTCCTGTTTGACTTGTTCATTTTGTTGAGACATCAGGGAAACTTACATTGATTAAAATCCTTCTACTTACTAAAAGTTAAGAGTTGTCAGAAAAATAAAAACTAAGAGTAAAGTACGGATACCTGGAAAACACTTCAGTACAACGATGAAGTTACTTCGTTAAGCCCCGCCTCCCGGTCATGTGACCCACAGACTGACGTGGGACACATCGATGACGATGTTTGAACCCGAAGTACGGATGTGAGCGGGCATCGAACCCGAAACCTACTGCCGTTACCGTGGCGCTGAAAGTACACACCTACACACAAACGCATGTCTGTTACCATCCTGAAATGTCCCTCCCCCCACTCCTGTACCGTCGTCTCCCACCAGGAGAGGCGGCCCTCGCCACCCGTGCCAAAAAGGCCACCCAAGGGTCCGCACCACCCGCCTCCTCTGGTCCGGGACCGATCCCTGGAGAGCTCGGAGAAACAGAGGCAGGAGGCCCGGAAACGTCTGATGGCCGCCAAGAGAGCCGCGTCCGTACGACAGAACTCAGCGACGGAGAGCGCCGACAGCATCGAGATCTACATACCAGAGGCCCAGACCCGACTATGAGGACACACACACACACACACACAGTATAGTACATATACACACACACACACACAGTACACATCATACACACACACAGTATAGAACATATACACACACACACACACACACACACAGTACACAGCATACACACACACAGTATAGAACATATACACACACACACACACAGTACACACGGTACACAACATACACACACACACACACAGACGTAGTACACGTGTGGTAGTCCTCACCCCAGTCCAGTATGTGAGTGTGACCCGATCCCGCCCGGTTCTACTGACAGTGTAGGATTCAGCCCAGAAAAGTCCCCATTCCCCTGCGTTGTGCAAGCAACTGATTGAACTCCTCACATTATAGTGAAGTTATTACCCAGAAGTCCATCTTTCCCAGAATGAAGCTCCCTAAAATGACTCTTCATAGTAGAACTTGAGGAAGATGAAGAGAGAGAGGAAGGCTAGAAGGGAAATTATCTCCAAAATGAAATGATTTGGATTAATATATATATATATATATATATATATATATATATATATATATATATATATATATACATACATACATATATATATATATATATATATATATATATATATATATATATACATACATACATACATATATATATATATATATATATATATATATATATATATATGTATATGTATATATATAAGTGTGTTGGTGCCCCCTGGTGGTGCTGGTGTCACATTACTACATTTTCACCTCATCTGTTTGAGACAGAATTATGTTTTTCTGTCTTATATGTTTAAACATAAAGATCCTCGAAGGGGTGACGGACAATCACAATCACACACATACACACACACACACACACACACACATATACACACACACATACACACATACACACACAGATTCACACACAAACATATACACTCACACACACACACACACACACACACACACACACATACAATCACACACCCACTCTCTGGGATGGAACAGAAGACGCCATCTTCACTGTTTATCTTCCTGTTTGGACCCACACCGGTTCTTTGGTGAACAGAACCTCCTCCTGGTTTCTTCTTCCTCCTCTGACGAACACCTGATGATGCTGTCAGGATTTCCCGCTCTTTTGCGGGCTCGTGTTTTTGACCGTAATCGTTTTCTACGCGTGGCAGCTGTGTTACTGTCTGATAGGTGGACAACCAGGAGGAACCAGGAGGAACCAGGAGGAACCAGGAGGAACCAGGAGGAACCAGGAGGACAACGGTCCGGACCTCGTCTGGATTTCAGAAGTCCGACTTCTGACGACCAAATAAATGTTCTGTAGAGTTGTGAAGAGGCAGGACTTTATTTATGTCTCAGCGGCTGATGTTTGACAGAAAAGCCATCAGATGAAAATCAAAGTGTCTCTGTTGTTGTTTTTATTCTTCCAACCGATCAGCCATAACATTAAAACCACCTTCCTCGTTTCGTGCCGCTCTCCTGTCGACACCCTTCTATCAGATCCAGAATTTGGACTTTTTCAGCCGTCTGTTCTGCAGTAGAACTTCTGTTCTGTCAGCATTCATTCCCCCCATTGGACCACTTTGGGAGGTTCTAACCGCCGCAGACCAGGAGCACCCAACAAGACCCGAGGTTCTGCAGATGTTCTGACCCATTCACCCCTTATAAAAGTCTTTCAGATCTTTCCGTTGCTCCATTTTTCCCGCTTCCAGCCGCAACTTCAGGACTAAAGGTCCACCTGCAGCCTCGTATGTCCCCCCCCACTGACTGGTAACCATGGTAACCACATCATCAATGTTACTACTGCCCCCAGAAGTCCAGCCCATTATGGAATCGTCGGCCATTTCTCCAGAACCTTCACTTTAACGGGTTACATCGAGAACTTTTTCATGGATTCTTTTCACTGAGGTCTGTTCGTGCGAGGAAGAAGTGGATTGATTCGGGGACGGGGCGCTTTATCTCCAAACTTTCAAGGCAATAATATTCAGAACCGTTGGTCCGATTGAGTCCAAACTCGCTGCGTATGAATCGAATGGAGGAGATTTCTCTTTTATGATTTGTTAACATTCTCAGTTGACTTCACCTGTCAGTGGTTATAATGTTATGGCTCATCAGTGTAAGTTACATCATTTGTACTTAAAGAGGAAGGTGGGGGGAGGGAGGTCTTCACCTTCATTTAATCGGACCCTCACTTTCACGCAGGTTCAAACTTACATTTCTGCAGAATCTTTTTCATTTTTAAAGAATATTTTCTAAAAGTCACCAGAACTTAAATCATCAATCTGGATTATCCGATCCGGATTTCGGCGCCACAGACCCGGTTCTGACAAAGAACAACGGTCTTCTTATCGGAACCCGGTGTCATCTGGTTCTAATCCCACATGAGGTCTTCAGGGCAGCAGGAGAAAATCAGATTGAGACTGACCTCCTCCAGATGATGATGATGATGATGATGATGATGATGAGGTGACTGAGTGTACTGTATTTATTTTTCCTCTCCTGTAAAGTTTTACTCGTGTGCGTGTTTTGTACAGGATCCGACGACGGCGAGCCATAACCTACGTGAAATAAACTTCGTTCGACGAAGAAAAAGACGTGAAAATGCCGAACTGTTCGATTTTTAACGTTTCGTTCCGATTTCTCCGGTAGAGAGGGAACTTTCCCCACTCGTGTTTTCTCCCAACAGGAAGTCCTCGGTTGGAATAAGTAAGACGATGAAGTAAAACGTGGGAAAGAAAAAATATCTCCAGTATTTGAGGAAAGTTTTCCGTAAGAAAAACGTGTTTTTTTTGTGTTTTTTTCATGTATTATACAGTTTGAAAAATATTTCACGATTTCAAAAGTTCACAATGAAAATGCATAATTACAGCCAAAACTGTAAGAATTTAACGACCAAAAATATTAAAATTTCCTAAAAAGGTTTGATATTGCTATAATTAAAGTAAATATACTTGATGTTGTTTTTTAATATTCTATTGGCTCATTTTTTAAGAACACGCTCAAATTTTTAAAAAAAAGAGGAAAGATCTCAGGCCGCTAATAATGTTGCGGAATTTCTGAATTTCAAACGGGAAGAAAAAATACAATTTGTACTGAATTTCAATATGACCATGCCAGTGTCTCACAGATTTTATACAGTTATCAGAAGGTTATTGCACTGTTATTACAGTTATTACACAGTTATTTCAAGTTATAACGCAATTGTAAAACAGTTATTACACAGTTGTTACACTGTTAATACAAGTTATTACACAATTGTAACACAGTTGTAACAGTTGTTAAACTGTTAATACACAGTTGTTACACTGTTATTACACTGTTATTACACAGTTATTACATGGCTGTTATAAGTTATAACACATTTGTAACACAGTTATTACACTGTTATTGCACAGTTATCACAAGTTATAACGCAATTGTAACACTGTTATTACAAGTATTTACACAATTGTAACATGATTTTAACACAGTTGTAACACATTTGTAACACAGTTATTACACAGTTATTACAAAGTTATTATAAAGTTATTACAAAGTTATTACACAGTTATAACAAAGTTATTACACAGTTATTATAAGATATTACACGGTTATTATAAGTTATTACACGGTTATTACACGTTGCTACACAATAATTACACAGTTATTACACATTTGGCAGTAATTATGCATTGCCAAACAAGAAAACTTCCAAAAAAAAATGTAATTTCATTGAATACGTATTTAAATTCTTTTTTCATTTACATAGAGGACGTGGAGTCGATGCTGCTGAAAACTAATGATTCCAAACAACGGCGAGCTCCAGCTGTCTGCGTTTATTGTCCTCTGGAGAGAGAGGGGCTGCGTCGTCTTTAAAATCAGGGTCTCCCAGTCGTGTGTGTCTCTCAGAGGTGTGTGATGGATGAGAATGTGCGTGTGTGCGTGAGTGCGTGTGTGTGTATATGACCATAATGGAAAATGCACTGTGGGTGTGTGAGTTCTCTATAATGTGCTTCCTGAGTCCTTCTTTCTCCGTTAGGTCTCTCCTCAGTCCGGTCCAGTAGCCTGATAGAGTCACCCCGAGTATTCTCTCTGCACTCCAACCTTCACGTGTTTGTACAGGAAGTGGTTCTTTCATGAAAACGCATGCGGACACCATACGAGTACGGAGTAGTCCACAACTCGGTTGTATTATTTGATTTATCGATGCTCTTATTTATTGACTATTTTTTAAACTGGGGGATTCTGTTGAAGTGATCTGTGATGCTCTTCTGATCTTCTGTTTTAATGTAAAGAGATGATTCTATGTCCATATCTATTGATATCCCATAATAAAATATGCTATCAAGTCCTTTTCCACGACTGTTGTCTGTAACTCTTCTTCCGACGTGAATCGTGTTTATACGTAGATAAATGTATTCAGATGAATCTAAGAAGAATCTAAGAAGCAAGAAAAAAAAGCCTTAGAGAAAAGCCCCTCATACCCACTGTAAAGTCTGGGGGTGGATCTCTGATGCTGTGGGGCTGTTTTTTCTAAAGTTTCTGAATATGTTCCATGGACTCCATCAAACACCAGCAGATACTGGATGAAGACCTCAAAGCCTGTCAGGAACCTTAAAGTGGGTCGTGGTTGGACCTTCCAGCAGGACGATGTTCTGAAGATCGCCTCAACATCAACCCAAGAATGGTTCAGAGGTCACAGAATAAAGGTTCTGTCATGTCCATCCCAGTCACCTGACCCAAACCCACCAGAACATCTGTGGGATGTGCTGCAGAGGAGAGTCCACCAGCGTGGACCTCAGAACCTGAAGGAGGTGGAGAGGTTCTGATGATCTCAAATCTTCTCCTCCTGTTCTCAGACCTCATCACAGACTACAGAAGGAGACTCAGAATGTTGTCACGGCAAAGGGGGCGGAGCTTGAAATTAAATGCAGGGTGCCAATAATTTTGGCACACATAATATTTATTTATTACACTTTCTTGCGGAGCAGTGCATCATGGTCTTAGACGAGTGATACGTAGAGAGAGGAACCGTATAAAAGTCTAAACGGACTCCATATGTTCCGTTCAAGCAACAGTTACATATCTAATAGCTGTAAAAATAAGTATAAAAAATGAATTCAAGGATACAAACAATTTGTGTCATTTTACATATTTTATTTATTTACACTGTTTATCTCTATATTTGCTGTCTTTGTATTTTGTTTATCTATTGTGAACTTATATTTTTGCAACTGTTAAATTCATAAAAACCCTTCCAGAGGTATAACTTGGGTATAAACTGAGTAAAGTCATCTTCTGATCTGAGTTCAGTAGGAGACGCAGCGATCAGACTGGAGGAATCAGATGACGTCATCCTGCGACTGGATGCGCTTCGGCCTGTGGCCACATGGGGGCGGTAGCGCTCTGAGGATTAAAGGGACACCGAAGAGACAAGAGGCTTATAAACAATAATAATAATAATGATAATATTATAATAATAATATAATAATATTATAAAAATAACAACAATAATAAGGATATGGTTAATTATGATGATGATAATAACAATTTCTAATAATAATAATACAATATTCTAATAATGACAATAATAAAAATAATGATAATATTCTAATAATAATGATATAATAATATTAATAACATTATAATATTCAAATAATAACAATGATATAATAATAATTATATTCTAATAATAATATAATATTAATATTAATAAAAATAACAATAATGATAAGGATATGGATAATTATGATAATAATAACAAATAAATAAATAATGAATATTCCGTATTTTCTATGTTTTGTTTCTTTCTAATATTATTTACCCAGGTATTATATTCTGTACGTGTTTCTGCTCTACTCTATGGATAAACTCTGTTTGTCTGAAGGTTCTTGATAAACAGGTTTCTTGCATTACTGATGAATCACCACCAAATCATTAAATTCATTTTAATCAATTCTGCCGTCAAAGGTTGACCCCAAAGAAAGAAGAAAAAAAAACTTGATGGCATCATTTCATGTCGACTGGACTGACTCTTGTAAAGTTTAACTAATACTCATGAGCGATGCGGAAGGTTCCAGGACTTTGCCCCGGTGGATATCAGTTCATGTCCCGTATTGATAACCAAAGCTAATATTGACTTTGATCTGACACCCTGACGTTCATTTATGTAACATAATAACTTAGATCAAATATCATACGTATCTTAAATGCAGTTATTTTGTAACAAAACGTGACCTTCTCACGAATCTAACCAACATTTTTATGTCTAAACTACATGGAAATGAAAGGTTTCATTTAAAAAAATGATTTTTTATTTCTATATGATCATGTTCATTTGTAGGAAGTTTTGGATGTGGAATAACAAACAGAACAAAGAAAATCCATAGAAATTCCTGGTTAAAGTTCACCACAGGGAGAACAAAATCACAGTGTGTCCGTTTAACTGCAGCTACTACGCCGTTAAAATCTTGTTTGCATGAGAACAAAGAATTACAGCTTTTTTCAAGAATTTAGTTTGTTTTGGTTTTTTTTCAAATGTGGCATTCAGGTATTAACACATAAATACAATTAAAAAGCTTTTTTTTTTTTCCCCTCACCAAAAATAAATGTAATAAATTAACCAGCGTGTGTTTGACTGGTTAAACATTTTAGAAAGGTTATGTTATTGAAAACAATGTGGATCAGGAGAAATGAAATGTGTGATGTCTGCATGTGTCCACCAGGTGTCAGTAGAACGTGCGACACTTGTGTGACTGGAGGGATTGGAACAAGGAATGTATCAGCTGATCTAAACTTGTTGCTAAGGAAATGTCGGATGTTGTTTACAACAACAACGACAAAAACAACAACGACAATAATAATAATAACAATAAAGATAATAGTAGCATGTTTAATATATATAGCACTTTAAGGCACCGCCCACAAACGCTGCCTGACCAGAGCCACCTGCGTGGTCAGAGGCCCCGCCCACTCCTGTAGATGGACTGTTCGCCATCCGACCCTGTAGGAGAAGGTAAGAAGGCATCAGGTGTCGACCAACCAGGTTCTGCAGCGGAATCATTCCCACTCCAATCCCATGACTAAACTCTCTTTAGCCCCTCCCCCCACGCACATGACCTACCTGTGCAATAATATTTCTATCTAGCAAAACCACTCAGAGAACGCAAACCTCCCCAAAGTACAACAGAATCCAAGGATTAGGAAAACTTCCTTCCATTCATGTCCGAGTTATGCCATATTGTTATTCCATGTGACACATGGAATAAAATAATCTTAGCAGATGTAATCATTTTCAACCATGAGAAATTCTTATATATTTTAATAACAATAATAATATAATAATTAACAATCCTGTTACTGTGTGTTGTTTTCCGGTCACATATAATAATAATAATAATAATAATAATAATAATAATAATAATAATAATAATAATAATACATTTAATTTATAACGCACTTTACATTTGGATCAAATCTCAAATTTCTAAAAAGTAAAAGCAGATAAAAGCATCAATAAAAAATAAAATAATAACTATATAAAAGCCTGACCAAAAAGCAGCAATGTTAATTAAAGTTATAGGTTCTGCTAAAAAGGAAAGTTTTAAGTCTTTTTTAAAATGTGTCAGTCGTCTGTGGAGCCCTCAGATGGTCAGGGAGGGCATTCCACAGACGAAGGTCAGGACAGAATCAGACTGAAAAGTTGAAAAATGATGGCGCGGAAACTTTTTCGGACTATGTTCCCCCCAAGTGTCAGATTTAAAAGAACAACCTCTCCATAAATCAATCCAGTTATTCCTCACACTAAGGTCTATGCGGTTATCAAATATGAAAATCATCCATAAAACAGTTTTTGAGATATATACAGAAAATGGTATTTTTTCATCGAGAAGCTCCTCCTAGTGAGTAAAATACGAACTACACGGAAAAACACGGCGTGTAAAAGATAATCATTATTATTTGATCCATGAGTCGATTCTTTTCACCTAATTCGGACTAAATTGGACCAACGGTTCAGAATTTATGACGTGAACCGTGTCGCGGATAGAGCTCCCTCTTAGTGTCGGAAACATACGACCGACCCTTTCCAAAATCACTCCAGTTCTTCCTCGCACTTAAATATACGGGGGTGTAGAATTTGAAAACGATCCCTGAAACGGTTGTTGAATTATCGCATTAACACGAAGGATCCGCAGTGATGATGATGATGATGATGATTCCACAACATCCCTGATTCTTTTTTCGAGTACATATTCGGGACCCTGCAGAACCCCCGACCCGGCCCTGTTGCCTCGGCAGACGAACAGCTGAGTCGAGGTGTTCCTGCAGGACGCTCCTTCAGTCCCCCCACAAACAGCCTCTGGGCAGAGTTGGACTCTCTCCCCGAATATTAGCCCGCCGCTTAATCTGCAACCACCAGATTAACGCCCCAATCAATTAGAGTCAGCAGCAGATAAGTCAATGACCCCCCCCCCCTTTCTCCCCGCCTGCCTATCACCCCCATCCTGCCCCCACCCTCGGCTAGCACCCCTCAAGGACATTTTCAGGGATTATAGCACAGACTTGTCTCTTTTAGGGGAAAGGACACTGGAAGGATGTTTTGGTCTCCTGGTTCGGGGGATGTTTGCGTAGAGGTCAAGAGGTCACTCATTTGACTGAGTCTGGAGGGGGGGTGTAAAGCAAATACACCCCCCCTCCTCCTCCTCCTTCTTTCAGTAGTCTCTTGGGGGCAAATTAACCCCAGTGGGCAAATCAATCTGTGATTAGTGTTTAGTTCAGTTTTGTGTCGCTATCGTTGGATTATTGAGGTTGTGTCAAAATTTAATATAATTAAGTGAAAGTAACATACGTTTATTTAATGTTCATGGAAGATGTGGAGCCAGGAGCAGCTGCACCTCAGGAAACACTACCCATACTACTACGTACTTCTTCTGTCTGCTTTCTGCTAAAGTACTAACAGGATATGACCATTTTTTTCTAGGGTTGCCAATACCCGCTCGGGGTTGGGGTTACGGTTCGGGTCGGCCTTTGCGGCGTTCGGGTGTTCTGTCCTTGTTCGATCGGGTTCCCTCCACGTAGATCTGATGTAAAGACTTGAAGGAGTGAACGGTTGTTTGTCTGCGTGATGAGCTCTACACTGTAAAATGGAATAAAGTTGGCTTTACTTTCAAGAACAGTCGGGGAACCTATTGCCTCAAAATCATGACGTGAAGTAAATCGTTATATTTACGATGTTCAAACGGAAAACACCAGTTTGATTAGTTTGATTAGCAACATGTGTATGCTAAAGAGTAAGGGGCTGAGGGTGGAGCCCTGGGGGACACCACAGGCTTACCAAACAGAACGTAACTTGAAACATTCCTAAAAAGTCTAATAAGGGGGAAATAGTTTTCTAAAAAATACTTTTGACCAAAAAGTGGAGCTAATCTATTTTAAAATTGACTCTTTTACGTAGAAATCTTAATAAATTTCACCACGGACAACCAGGACATCAAAGCCTTACTTTGATCTGGAGGTAATATAGGTAAACTTATTACATTTTACAGTGTACCCTGCCTTTTGACCGATGTCAGTTTTGATAACTGCTCACAGAAATTTAACGAGTGAATAAAACTTCCATCAGAATATCTGAGCAGGTAGAGTTGCGTATTGTTTCCGCCATAACTCCAAAAAAATTTCATGGACCATTTTCAAACTTTATACGCCTATAGGTTTTAGTGTGAGGAAGAACTGGCGTGATTTGGGGAAAGGTTGGTTGTACATTTCTACTACACTAGGAGTAAGTGTTTCAGACATAATTTCTCAACCGTTGGTCTGATTTAGTTCGACTTTACCCATATTTTTATCTAATAGTTCATATTTGAATCACTTTCAGAACTACGAATATTGTGGAAATAACTTCATATTTAAGTTGAGGAGTTCAATGCAGGGGACTGGGGACTTTCCGGGGCTAAACCCTTGCTGGACCACAGCGTAGGTCCAGGTAGACCTTATTATTATTATTGTTTTATTATTAATTATTATTATTATTTTTATTGTGATGCATATTTGTCATTAAAACAGGAGTAGAAGTAATATTTTTCTAATAGATTTTTATCGCAGTTCTAATAAATCTAATATGGTTAAAATGGTTTTCGTTTCGTTTCCTGAAAAGTAATTTTAAAACAAAATATTTTGAATCCTGCTTGTTTTATAGTGAGGAATTTTTAAAGCTCATTAAATGTGAATTTTTTTTTTTTCTTTTTTTTCAGGATTTACATTTTTTTGCTGATTCTATGAAATTTTGATAATTTTTTTCTAAATTGGATTATTTAAATCAAATCAAATAAAACTATGCGTTGATTTATTTTTTGAGTGTATCATGACAGACCTGGTTGAAAGCCAACATCTTACCTTTTACAATACACTGTAAAGATTATGATTAAAAAAAACAAAAAAAAAACCTGCTAAACGTTAACAGTAGAAAAAACAGTAAGAAACGTGAAAGTCAAAACAGTTTATGTCTGCAGTAAGTTATCTTAAAGAAACAGTAAATAACTTATGTAGAAAACACAAAACTTTACACTAAAAAAAAATCTTAATGTCAAATTTATGAAGAATTTTACTCTAATAGTTCATATTTTACCCACTAGGGGGAGTTTTTGTTTTTTTTCACATTTGAATTTTGTGGATAAATTCCACATTTAATTTGAAGAGCTCAACCAGGGGGCTTATTGCTTGTACAACGCAGGGGATTTGGGGACTTTTCAGCGGAAATACCCTTGCTGTTCATAATTATTTGGTTCTAAAGATCGGATCTGCTAACCTCTTGAACCCAAAGTTTACGTTTGTTTTTGAAGATTTTGTTGTTAATGACGCGGACCGTGTCCCGCAGAGACCCCCCTGAATCCATCTGCCAGTCTCCGGACGTCCAGAGGGTCTTGCTGCCGTCTGTCCTGCATGTGGTGGGATTCCCGGGTCGTTGGGGGTGTTTAAATAAAGATTGATTGAATCCTGTTTGAATCCTGGGGGGGGGGGGCAATAGTTCAATCAGATGAGACAGGATGAAGAGAAGATGAAGATGAACATTTTTAAGGGTCGATTAGAAAAGTCTTTGACGCTCAGTATCTTCTGGAATCTGGACACTGGCGGCGGTGGCTGATGACTCTGCTGAGGGCTGCTGCTGGAAAGAATTCCTCAGTGACAGAAGCTTCATCTGCTGGAATGTGAACCTGGAACTTTTTGAACGCACAAACTTTTCAGTTTTCGGTTGATTGATTGGCACCGAACCCCACACTGTAAAAAGAAATACGTAAAAATGTACGTGTCAAAAAACACGGTCACCATTGTACAAAGTATTACGGTAAATTACCGTTAAGAAAACAGATATAATGTCAATCAGTTTACCGTTATAATTAATTTCTATAGAGAATACTGTAAAAAAACACAACAACTATCAAATACAACAGTAAAAGTCTGTAAATCTCAAAACAGGTATTATTCTGTGTAAATGACATATTTTGCTGGTATGAAAATGTAAATAACCAACTTTAACCAATTAGCAAACAGTATCCCATGATTTCGACCGACAAAAGATGCTAGAAATACGGTACATATTTGTGAAACAACGATGGTTCGTTGGATAAAAGTCTAAAATAAATACAATTTATTGTAAAAATGTTAACATTATATCAGTATTTTGGTTCTTTACATAAGTTTTTGTTCATTGTCACCGTATTTTTTTACTGTAAAATTATGGCAACCACAGCTTTCGGTATTTTACCCTAAATTATACTGATTTCTAGGTTTAATTAGTTCAAATATAATAAAAAGGTTTAAAAGTGTCTGTGTGTAGAAGAAGCAAGATTACTTTAGTTAAAAACGTTTTAGATTGGTTTACATACACATAGGAAATGATGTCAGAGAGCTGGTTGCCGCCGCCATTTTGTGCCTTTGTGGAGAACATCAATATATTTTTTAACAGGGTTAACACAGAAAAAGTACATAAATAAGATGCATTTTGATCATATTCAGTTTATTTCATAAACCTAAAAGTATTTTACAGACATATGATCAATATAATAAGCATGTTTACGTGAAATGAAACAAATTGGATTCATTGATAAGAATAACATGAAACCGTTTATCAGGTTCTTAAAACAGGTCAAGTTTATTTCTTTAAGTTTATGGCATTCGTCTCATTTTTACTTATTTCGTTCTACTTTTACTCACAAATATGAATGACATAAAGTTTGTGAGTTTATTAAGTTAAAACGATGATCTCCTAAATGATATAAAAATAGCGTGACGCGTCAGCGAAATCAATTTTTACAGCTTAAACACTAAAAAAAAGTATTTCCACATGATAAAACAAGTTACTTTCAGTATAAATCAAATATTATTTGGTCTAACTCATTATACTTTGGTTGGCTGAACATAATCTAATGGTGTTGATCGAACATGATTACTTAGAGTAGACCCAACTTTAATTAATAGAGCTGGTCCGACTAAATTTTGCCAAACCAAATAAATGAAATAAATTGTGCTGCTAGAAACTCTTGAATGATTTAATTACATGAATCCAATGTAGAAATAAAATGGTTAAAAAGACATTACGGTAAGTTACCGTGAAAAGTACAATGTCAATTTTTTTATTTTTACGAGAACAGTACGTAAAATAACGGTAAATACAAAAATTCTGAATTTTTATTTCATCTTAAACATTGTAGAATTCTGTTATTATAGAAAAAAAACAATGTGCTCTTTCTACATCGTTAAAAGTTTTACTGTAAATTAAAATATTCAGAATAAGACAGAATGGTGCTTTTACGGTAATAATTTGCTAGTGACATAATGGTATTTTTCCATTTATTTTACCTAAAGTATGATTTTTTTAGAACACAATTATGTGTGTTATGATATATTTAGATAAATAATAAAGTTATTTAGCGTTTAAGATACTTTCAATGTATCTAATATACTACTTTGAATTTTGCAGTGTATTGTTTGAATTTATTTTAACCATAATATTTACAAGATGTTGAATTTCAATCAAGTCCATAATGATGCCCTCAAAAACTAAATTGGTCGATTGTTTACTTTCATCTATTTGATTTTATTTACATACTTTTATTTTGAAAATATAATTGACTTAAGTTTCCATGGATTCTTAGAAATCCGATCATCCTGAAAACGATCTAAATTAAAAAAAAAAAATAGAAAAGAAATAAAAATGAATCAAACAAAATAATAAAATACATAAAATAAAAAAAATAAAAATGTATGCCAATGATTTGAATATATTTTTCAGGAAATTAAACTGTTTTTAACGGGAAATGTATTTCAATTATATCAGATTTATAACATCTATAACTATAAAAATGATGATTTTTACTCGTGTTTTAATGACAAATTTGCATTCCATTAATTTTAATTGGTTTGCTTTTATGTTAAAAACATGCTTTCCAAATTCATGGAAATCTAACATAATTAATTAAAATACATAAATCATAAATATTAAGATAAAGATTTTTTTTGGGGGGGGGGGAATGTTTGTGATCATGTGTTTAAATACAAATACATCATAAATACAAATACACGTTTCTTCATAATGTCTCAGCACATTTTCTGCATATATTAGCAGAAATATATTAGCACATAAATTAAACACAAGATAAGAAGCTTTCACCTTGAAGTGGCCAACATGCAGAGTTTTGTTTTTTCGGGGGCGGGGTGAAGGGGGGGGGGGTTGAAGGGGGGGGGGGGGGGGGGGGGGGGGGGCAAATCGTTTAATGAATGTTAAGTCTGTTAATTTGTTTTAGTCATCCAGATGGATAATCCCCCGCAGGCAGAGATTAGGGGGATTACATCGAATCTGCGGCGGGGATTAGCTCCGCCTCTAAAGCCACACACATTTGTCCCCCGGGGTTCACTTTCTGGACTGGCTTTTCCAGTCCGGGACAGGGAAGGTGCTCATGGGCGCTGCGGGAGCAGGATTTATAGTTAAGTATAGAGAGCACCCAGAGAGCTCAAACCTCCACCAAGACACAACAGGCCCCTAGGTTTAGGGAAAATTCCTTATTGCCAGCCTCTAAATGTACCGACAACTCCAACAAACTCTCTGAGTATCTCTCAAATACTCAGTGGTCGCTCGTCTCCTGCGGCTTCCACTTCAGCGTTTCTGCTCCCGAAGAGGCCATACTCCATCCCCAGAAGAACATCAAAGGAGTCAAAGGAACTCGGAAAATGGAGACCCCATCTCCACACATAAAGAACACCAAAGTTCAAAGGAATTTAGTACCAAGCTCCATCCCCAGAGGAACATCAAAGGAATCAAATAAACTCTTGAAACAGATCGCAGCTCCACTCCCAAAGGAATATCAAATGAACATCAAAGGTACATCAAAGGTACATCAAAGGAGCATCAAAGGTACATCAAAGGAACCCCTGATACTGAGCTCTCAGCTCCACTCCTAAACAAACATCAAAGGAATCGAAGGAATTCCTGAAACGTACCCGGCTCCATCCCTAAAGGAACATCAAAGGAATCAAAAACAGCAATAGCCACAATGTGACGTCACTACTCTAAACGGCTTGTTATTTTATTTTAAATGTTTTGTATTTCTAGGAAATGACCAAATACTACCTCTGGGTAAAACGTCATCCGTCGTGTAGTTTTTTCAGTTATGCTGCTCACAAACAAACAAACAAACATACAAACAGAAATAGGTGAATAGAATATCAGAATAATGTCAGATTATTAATAATAAATGAACAAAAGACATTATGGTTTTTTTCAATGAATGACCAATTCTTTTATTTACTTCTGTATCTTTTTTTTTCTTGAAAATAAAAATTACAATCTTTATCGTTTCGGGGTTTCTTTCATACCGCTGCTTTTCTCCGTTTTGGTTTTATTTTTCTAACACATTTACATTCAAGCAGGAAAAGTAAAATCGAATGTAATGAAACGTAGAGACGGAGGCAGACGGAAAACATCCGTTACGATGAACATAAATTGTTGTACCTTCAGGCAAATTGACTTGATAACCATTTTATTTTTCAAATACGATGATTACAAAATGATCAACTCTTGTTTATATTAAGGTAAGATAAGTTAAGAAGAGGTAAGATAAGTTAAGAAGAGATGAGATGAGATGAGAAGAGATGAGATAAGATGAGATAAGATTCACATACAGTATATGGAATGTCCCTTTAACTGCAGACTGAAGACATAAACTAGAGGTGAACATAAGATCAGAGGAGATGAGATGGAATGAGATTATTGAGTCTAACACTTGTAGATATTCGACACATGGACTTTCCCTCTGTTAAACTAGAAGTCAGTATAAAGTAAGACCAGATAAGATATTATCTGATAAGGTTATTTACTCCATGGCACAAACAATATATGGAGAGATTCTTGCAGACTGACGAAGACATAAACTAGAAGAAAAGGTAAGATAAGATAAGATAAGATAGTATAAGGTAAGATAAGATAAGATAGGATAAGATAAGATAAGATAGGATAAGATAGGATAAGATAGGATAAGATAGGATAAGATAGGATAAGATAAATTAAGATAAGATAAGATAGGAAAAGATAGGATAAGATAGGATCAGATAGGATAAGATAGGATAAGATAAATTAAGATAAGATAAGATAAGATAGGATAAGATAGGATAAGATAAGATAAGATAAGATAGGATAAGATAGGATAAGATAGGATAAGATAAATTAAGATAAGATAGGATAAGATAGGATAGGATAAGATAGGAAAAGATAGGATAAGATAAATTAAGATAAGATAAGATAGGATAAGATAGGATAAGATAAATTAAGATAAGATAAGATAGGATAAGATAGGATAAGATAGGATAAGATAAATTAAGATAAGATAAGATAGGAAAAGATAGGATAAGATAAATTAAGATAAGATAAGATAGGATAAGATAGGATAAGATAAATTAAGATAAGATAAGATAGGATAAGATAGGATAAGATAGGATAAGATAAATTAAGATAAGATAAGATAGGAAAAGATAGGATAAGATAGGATAAGATAAATTAAGATAAGATAAGATAGGATAAGATAAGTTAAGATAGGATAAGATAAATTAAGATAAGATAAGATAAGATAGGATCAGATAGGATAAGATAGGATAAGATAAGATAGGGTAAGATAGGATAAGATAGGATCAGATAGGATAAGATAAGATAGGATAAGATAAGATAGGGTAAGATAGGATAAGATAGGATAAGATAGGATAAGATAGGATAAGATAGGATAAGATAAGATAGGGTAAGATAGGATAAGATAGGATAATATAGGATAAGATAGGATAAGATAGGATAAGATAGGATAAGATAGGATAAGATAGGATAAGATAGGATAAGATAAGATAGGGTAAGATAGGATAAGATAGGATAAGATAGGATAAGATAAATTAAGATAAGATAAGATAGGATAAGATAGGAAAAGATAGGATAGGATAAGATAAATTCAGATAAGATAAGATAGGATAAGATAGGATAAGATAAATTAAGATAAGATAAGATAGGATAAGATAAGATAGGATAAGATAAGATAGGGTAAGATAGGATAAGATAGGATAAGATAGGATAAGATAGGATAAGATAAATTAAGATAAGATAAGATAGGATAAGATAGGAAAAGATAGGATAGGATAAGATAAATTCAGATAAGATAAGATAGGATAAGATAGGATAAGATAAGATAGGAAAAGATAGGATAGGATAAGATAAATTAAGATAAGATAAGATAGGATAAGATAGGTTAAGATAGGATAAGATAAATTAAGATAAGATAAGATAGGATCAGATAGGATAAGATAAATTAAGATAAGATAAGATAGGATCAGATAGGATAAGATAGGATAAGATAGGATAAGATATGATAAGATAGGATATGATAAGATAGGATAAGATAAATTAAGAAAAGATAAGATCGGAAAAGATAGGATAAGATAGGATAAGATAAATTAAGATAAGATAAGATAGGATAAGATAGGATAAGATAGGATAAGATAAATTAAGATAAGATAAGATAGGATAAGATAGGATAGGATAAGATAGGAAAAGATAGGATAAGATAAGATGGGATAAGATAGGATAAGATAAATTAAGATAAGATAAGATAGGAAAAGATAGGATAAGATAGGATAAGATAAATTAAGATAAGATAAGATAGGATAAGATAGGTTAAGATAGGATAAGATAAATTAAGATAAGATAAGATAAGATAGGATCAGATAGGATAAGATAGGATAAGATAAGATAAGTTAAATTAAGATAAGATAAGATAAGATAAGACATTATCTGATAAGATTATTTACTCCCTTTCACATACAATATATGGAATGACTCTGGGCAGACTGAAGAAGATCTAAACTAGAAGATAAGAAGATAAAATGAGATTATATATAACTCAGATATAATTGTATGATAGTAATCAGGGACATAATGCTTCAAGTTCTGTTAGATTAGTTGGAACAACTTAATTGTGATTCTTAAGCGACTTCATGAAGTGGTAAACATGAGGAAGTGAAGTGTAAATGAACATTCCTCTGGTTGTAGAGGGAATTAAATCTCTCTTACTCTCTGTACAGTTGGGAGATTATTACTTTCAGAGATTAGTTGGACATAATTTCATAAAACGGTGAAAACTCCGACAGATCGAAACAATTTGTTGCATCGCCTTCAGTTGTTGGACCTAAACATTTGTTTTTATAGTGTAGTATAGTGAACAGGGTCCAGCCTTCTCCTGCCTGTTTGTGTGTGTGTGTGTGTGTGTGTGTGTATGTGTGTGTATGTGTGTGTGTGTGCGTGTGTGTGTGTCGCGCACCGTGACCGATGTGTCCGGTTTGAATGCTGCATGCTGCAGACCGAGGGATTGCATGGGAACCGAAACACGTGCACACACTCCGCTCGCGCAGGTCAGCCCGTTCAGAAAGGCAGCACGTTCATCAATGGGACGACGTGGAGCGCGCGGTCACGGCACGTTAGAAACCTGCACGGTTCAAATTATCATCTGGATTTCAGCAAATGGGAAGGACGCAAACAACCACACACACACACACACACACACACACACAGACACACGCACGCGCAAACACACTGACCCAGACACACGCAGGCACACGCGCGCGCGCGAACTGTTGTCTTAAATTTTGATGAAAGAGGTTTGAGAACAGAGACAAAAATGATGCTGGAGTCCTAAAAATGGAACCTGTTCGCCGACATAGAAAAGAATAGGATAGAATAGAATAGAATAGAATAGAATAGAATAGAATAGAATAGAATAGAATAGAATAGAAATGAACATATTTTTACTGTCATTGTTGAAAGACGATCTTTTGTCATTTTGCAGCTTTCATATATGCTGGTCTTAAACATAACGTTCAAAACATTCACTGCAGAAACGCTTCGACAATATTTAGAGATTGCTGACACAGCACAAATGGATTCGTGTCTGATGATGACGCGAGGAGGGGGAGGGGCTTAGGCGTTTAAGTAAAATCTAGTTTTTGGGTTGTTTGTTCACAAGTTCACATCCAAGTCGATTTATTTTAATAACTGTTCGAATAGAAATCTGATACGTGAGAAGGCGTAGATGACGCACACACGTGGTCACGTGGTCACGTGGACAAGTACAAAGTAAATAATAAGGTTCAGTGATGAATGCGTGAAGGATAATACAGGAACACAGGTTATTCTTATTTTTGTTTTTCTGCACAAAAAAACCCCGTTAATGTTATAAATGAAATATTTATTTGTGAATTACAATTAATCTGATTTAGTTCTATTGCATTTTATTACGTCATCGTGTCATATACGCCAAAAAGATAAACAGTTGGATTTTGATCAATAGAAATAAAAATAAATCCATGAAAAAGTAATGAAATAATAATAATAATAATAATAAAGTAGTAAAGTTTACGTGTAATATCCCGATTAAAAAGTTTTTTTAAGCTTAAATGAAATGAAATAAATGACAAAACATCAAATTTAGTAATAATAATAATACATTTAATTTATAATGCACTTTACATTTGGATCAAATCTCAAAGTTATTCATTTCATTATGTTATTACGTCATTGGGTCATATATGCCAAAAAAATGTTTGTTAGTTTTAGATCAATGCAAATACAAATAAAAAATAGAACGTTAATAGAAATGTGTTTTAATATTATTATTAATGTTTCCCTCAATATCCCACTTAAATAAAAGTTTCTTCCTTCTGCAATTTTTGGAGAAAACAAACCTTCATCAAAGGAAGTCACAATAGAATTCATATATTTTTATAGAAATCTATTTATATATAATAATAATATACAGCATATATATATATATATATATATGTATATATATATATATATATATATATATATATATATATATATATATATATATATATATATATATATATGTATATACATATACATGAGGAGGTGATGAGTTTTTACGTAATATATGTTTTACTTTTTTTTATGGAGAGCAGCTTCATTTTCACTCACCGACCGAAGATGAAGATGAAGATGAAGATGAAGATGACGATGAAGAAGATGAAGCTGAAGATGAAGATGTTGCTCAGCTCTGATCCACACTGGGTTGATGAAGTGCTTTTGAGGTTTTTTTTCTGTCCTCTGGTGGACGGGTTGCAGGTTCCGGTCCTCCTGCGGACGGGTTGTGCTGTCAGCGGTTGGTGTTGTGTTCAACACCTGGTTGGTGCCGGACGCGCGTGCATTGTGTGTGTTGTTGGGGGTTCATTATGTCGACAGCATCTCATTTATAACCCTACATGCTGCTTTGACGGGCTGCGCGGACGCAACTGGCCTTCTTCCCACGGACACGTCCCGTGTTGCAGCTCACACACACACACACACACACACACACTCACACACAAACCCTCGCACACACAGGCGGTGCGGGTGAACGCTGCCTGCCCGTGCTAAAGGTCCATTTTGTGTGCAGAACAAAGTGGGCTCTCTGACTGAATGCGGTGAATAGATGCCTCCTCTCAGACCCCACGCTGGTGGGCAGTACCTGCTCGGTACACCGGGGAGCATTAGAGGCAACTGTCGGAGGGGCGCGCGCTCCGGGGCCCACCACTGTGCTTTTATTTGTCGACCAGTTCTCCCAATAAAACCACTCGAGCTGGAACCCGACCGCTCTGCTGGTGCTTGTTGCTGTGGAGGAGGCTGCGGCCCACTTACTGCGTAATGAATGACACGTCATCAGGTCCGAGGCGACCTGTTGGGGGTTATAATGTTATGGCTGGTCGCAATATTTTTTTTTTCTTGTTTGTCTAAGTTGGGATTGGAGGTTTGATTACATTTGAATGAGTTCATTCTATATTTATTTTTTAATTTTTTTCCAAAGAAACTTCAAATCGGATATAATTATTTATCCTAAAATGAATAAATGATCATAATTAAGTCGGTTGGTCGAAACTGACGCAACAAACCGTTTACACTTATCTGTGTTAAAAAATATACAGTTATAGAGAGAGAGAGAAGAGGGGGTGAGAGATAGTGAGAGAGAGAGAGAGAGAGAGAGAGAGAGAGAAGAGAGATTAAATACATTATTACTTCATAGGAAGTATTTATTTATTTAAAATGTACCTGTTGGTAGTTATAGGGAGAGAGAGAGAGAGAGAGAGAGAGAGAGAGAGAGAGAGAGAGAGAGAGAGAGAGAGAGATAGAAAGAAAGAAAGAAAGAAAGAAAGAAAGAAAGAAAGAAAGAAAGAAAGAAAAATGGACAGATAGAAAGATTGATAGAGATGTTAATTGAAGACATCTTTGGGGGGCGGGTGTATGAGGGGGCGTGGTTTCCTGGGGGATTAAGTCGAGGTGCGCCTCGCGGACCGGCCTGTGATTGGTTGGCGCTGCTGGCGAACGGCACGCGACGATGGATGTCGCTATATAGATGTCTCGCGTGCCGGTCCTTCTACTAAAGCGCAGAGTTGAAGTTGGGCAGCAGAACAACGAGCTCGTGAGAGAAGACTACGTCATTGTTCCGCCAACAACAAGAGGACAAAGATGGACAGCCTGCTGGACCCGTTCTCCGGACTCCACTCCTTCTCCTCCCCTCCTTACTTTGACGATGACGAGTTCTTCACGGACCAGTCCTCCGGGGACGGACCGCTGGACGCGGACGACTTCTTGGACGACGACGTGGACTTCCTCGCGAGCCACTTCCAAGACTATTACAGCAAGGACGGAGAAAGCAGGGACGACATCGGCAACCTCTCCTTCACCTCCTCCTCCTCCTCCGGCTTCTCCTACGGCTGCGGGGACAGCACCTCGGAGCTGTCCCCGCACGGCGGCGGCGGCCCGGTGCTGAAGCGGCGCAGGCGGATGCGCTCCGACGGGGAGATGCAGCAGCTGCGGCAGGCGGCCAACGTGCGCGAGCGGCGGAGGATGCAGTCCATCAATGACGCGTTCGAGGGGCTTCGCACCCACATCCCGACGCTGC
This sequence comes from Lophius americanus, assembly GCA_037951165.1. Taxonomy (NCBI): domain Eukaryota; kingdom Metazoa; phylum Chordata; class Actinopteri; order Lophiiformes; family Lophiidae; genus Lophius; species Lophius americanus. The sequence goes on from JBBDHG010000379.1 coordinate 148,846, forward strand.
CCTACGAGAAGAGGCTGTCCAAGGTGGACACGCTGCGCCTCGCCATCGGGTACATCAACTTCCTGGCGGAGCTGGTGCAGTCGGACCTGCCCATCCGGAACCCCAGCAGCGAGGCGCACGCGCAGCCCAAGAAGGTCATCATCTGTCACCGGGGAACAAGTAGGTCCACATCCACCGCCTCTCCGAACCAGCTTTTTGACGCATGACACCTTTTTTTTCTTTAACGCACATCTGTTTTACACGCAAGCTTTTTTAACGCACATCTTTTTAACGCAGTGCTTCTTTTTGTTTCCTCTCCTCTTCAGGGTCTCCCTCCCCCAGCGACCCAGACTACGGGCTGCCCCCCCTCGCCGGACACTCGCTGTCCTGGTCGGATGAGAAGCAGCTCCGGGAGCAGAACATCATCCGAACCGCCAAGGTGTGGACCCCGGAGGACCCGCGGAAGACGCACGGTCTCACGGACATCGAGAACGAGCCTCCATTCGGCCTCGTGGCCTAAAACGAGCCCACGGACACTGACGAGGTCACGGACACGGACACTGACGAGGTCACGGACACCGGCAGGGAAAAGGTCACGGACAGGGACCAGGTCACGGACACGGACCCGTCGGACTAAATGTATGACATGAAGTTTTACCTCATGTCTGATTTTTTTAATGCGCCCCTGAAGGCACGCGGTTCGAGTGTGAACCCAGACCCCGATATTGTTGTTCAATATTGTAAATAGTTTTATCACGTTGATAATTTTAATTTTCTTCGTAATTCAGGCAACTGGCAATCATGTATTTATTTATCTTTCTTATTTTTTTTACGGGTCGTAATATATGTTTTAATTTAAAATGTAATGAAGGAGAAAGGAGAAGAATATATTTTTTGATGATGATGATGATGATGATTTATATTTATAAACACTCTGCAAATAAAAGCACTTATTGATAAAAAAAGAAGAATTTCTCTTTTTTATATATATATAATTTATGTGGTTTTTAATAATTCAAACGTTCGTCACGTGACTTCCGGTTCATTAATGACAATTGAAATATAAAACGTCAGAGAATATAAATAAATCCTTTCAATCACACACACACACACACACACACACACACACACACACACACACACACACACACACATATATATACATTTATATATATAAATGTATATATATAAAAGTCTAGATAATGGAAATATCCTACACTGTAAAACTATGCATAAAAAATAAAATGAATGCATAGAATAAATCATGTTGATTTGCAACAAATATATCTAAAAGCAAGGTTTTATCATAATATGATTAAAATTTACTTATACACTGTAAAAAGAAAATTCAATATAAAAATTGAAGTAAAACAATGTTTAAATTGCAGTAACATCTTAAAATTAAAATGAATAGTGTATACCATTAATTATCCTAAATCAAGGAGCGGTAAATAACTTTATTTTTGTTTTATGGTTTGAATATGTTGAAAACCAAATTTTACAGTTAAATACAAATACATAAATACATAATTTTCTCCCTTTTTTTTTTTTTACAGTGTAGTATTCTATAGATATGATAGATAAAACAGTTGAGGACAAGAGTGTGAGAAGAGAGGATGATAAATGATGCAGAAAAGAATAAAAAATAAGAATCCTGGTGAGAGAGAAGGAGAGTTTTTAAGATGCTAAATGATCTTTTCATCATATTTGATTCAAACCGTGGGGGAAAAAAAATCGGCCAAAATCTGAATCTTTAGCTTCAGCTCAGATGTTTGTTTTTCTTGTTGTCAGCAGAATTTATCCTATTAAACATGATCTTATTTATCCATTTTAACATTCGGATCAGAATCCATGTCTTTTATTTTTCCACAGCAAACAACGGAAAGTCCAAATTTAACACAAAAATACCAAAATACTCCACGTTGACTTATATTTAATTGTATTACTTCCTTTATTAAACCAGCTGAAATCCTCATTGAGTGATTTAAATGAGGTCCAAAATGATGAGTCGGTACCAGCCACACGTTCGGTTGTTCATCCTTTAAATCGCGGGTCATGACGTCATGACGCCACGTTTTTTTGTGGTGGTGAAATATTCACACTGCTAAAGTTTAGAACAACATTTACAGTTGACAGTTTGACAGTGAGCATGGGATCAGACCCCAAACCTTGTTCTCCATATGTTGGCCTTTCAACCAACCGATAACATGAACGTCACTTATGGTCCCTGAACGCATCATATCATGCGTCTAAATGTCTCTGCAGCGAGATGATGACGTCTCGACAAATGAATACAGAACCAAACATTGTGTCATAAATATGCTAATGCTATGCTAATGAGGAGTGCCCCCCCCAGCAGCTGAAGGTGTTCAAAGCGCACGCGGGCGTGCATGCAGGATGGTGGGAGGCTGTTGAATGCTGCCAGGTGCTGCGCGGACAGATTTTCCCGTGGTAGCGGCATCCCTCCAACATGTGGCCCCACGGCCTCCTTCCTCTCCGGGCCGCCCCCACACCACCGGCACCCCCGCAGCATATATGAGGCCCGCATGCTGGCCCGGTTCAGAGCGCAGAGAGCCGAGAGGACAGGATCCGGTACCGTCAGGAGGGTCGGATTCTTTTTCAACAGGTGGGTCGGAACATCACTCCACATCTCCTCTCTTACTTTAGTGCTGATGGTGCAGAGCTCTCTCTCTCTCTCTCGCTCTCTCTCTCTCTCGCTCTCTCTCTCCCTCGCGCGCTGATTCTCTCCCCATTACAGCGTTACAGGAGCATGTAATCCCATTACAGCCATTAGAAAGTCAAATGCTATAGGGCTCCGCTCTCCCTTTGGCAGCAGGCTCGGTTCTTGTGAGGCCGAGCCGCAGCAGAGCCAGGGGTTCTAACAGTGGGCGCATTGTAGTGTCGCTGCACCTTTAACGCCTTTGTGCGCAGCGCGGCGCAGCGCAGCGCGCCTCTCTGCGCCCTTTGGTGCGCCCGCAGCCAAGCGGAAGGGACAGGCTGAAATACTCCAGGCTATCTTGTCACTCCAGCTACCGGCTTGGCAGGACTTTAAAGGGCAGACACACCATTTTACTGCGTGACAGGTTTTATTTCACTTGGACCCGGCGGGCCCTGGACACCTAAACGGTAATTTGGCGTAAAAAAAAAAAAAAAAAGAAAAAAGAAAAGGGGAGGGGGCAGATTAACGTAAAGACGTGATTCCAGCTCGTTGGAAAGAAAATTAATGAGAAAGGATATTAGCGTGTTGTTAAATGCAACGTTTATATATTTTTTAATTTGTTGTAAAAAAGTTTTTTTCTATCCATTAAAAGAAATATAGTGGAATATTAGTTGTATTTTAATTCATACTGTCATATTTGAAAGGATCTGGGTTCGAATCCCGACTTTTTTTTTTTCTTTTTAAAGGCATTTTTTAATGCCTGTCTCCGTGACGTCACTCCGGGTTTCGCGGTTTTCCTCACACAAACATAATAATAATAATAATAATACATTTAATTTATAATGCACTACATTTGTGTTAACTTTAAATAAATGTTATTTATGTCATCAAAAATATAAAACTAGAGCTAAAATAAAAAAAAACGTATTTATCTGGTTCTGAATCAAATTGTTTTTGTGTTTAAAGTTGAGATTATAAAATTAAGTATTTTAAGCATTTTTTTTTCCAGTGCAGTATCAGACTGAAAACTAATTAATTAGATAGATAGTTACTAAGTAATTTACGGTACTTTGTCCTAACGCTAGAAAATTATTTGCATACATTATCGCAAGAAGTTGATTAAACCCGGGACATTTCTTGAACTACACTGTAAAAAAAGAGAATTGTTTGATGTACTCAAAAAAAGTACTTTAACATGTAATACCCGAATAAATGAAGTATTGTCAACGCAAATTTATACTAAAAAAAACAAAAAAAAAACTTAATTTAATTTAATTTTGGTTCAAGTTTAATTTTTATGTTTAAGTTTAAGTTTATGTTTATGTTTATGTTTATGTTTATGTTTATGTTTAAATTTAAGTTTAAGTTTAAGTTTATGTTTATGTTTATGTTTATGTTTATGTTTATGTTTATGTTTAAATTTAAGTTTAAGTTTAAGTTTAAGTTTAAGATTAAGATTAGACTTCAAAAGCATAAATAAGAGAAATTTCGGCTTTGGAAATTCGCAAAAATCTGTTAAAATATAAAAACAGCTAAAAATTATTTGTGTATTATTGGAACCAATCAGATATTTTTTTTGTTCCTGCAACGTTTTAAGGCAAATATTATACACTGTAAAATGAGATGTTGGAAATTCAGAAGAAAATATCTCGTCCATTGGTGACAATTAAATTTAGGTTGCTAGTTTGAAGTAATTTCTTTACGTTTCATCAACGATATTATTTTTTACAGTGCATTAGAACCCCAAAGACCTAAAAAGCAAGAAAAACTCAAATGTCTTTCAAAAGTAAGTAAGTCCAACTTAAATTTTAGACTCAGTGATACTTAATTTAATTACGCTAATTAACATATGTAAACAGGCTGGTTCGGAAGTCTTCTACACTGTTAAAAAAAATTAAAAAATACTGGCAGAATCTTTCCATATGATGAAATATCATTAATAAAAATAATTTTAAAAAAACAAACAGATCAACTGATAAAATCTCCTCGTCCAATCGCCCATACACTGTAAAACATGTACATATAAATTATGGTAAAAACATGGCAAAAGTAAAACAAAATTACTTTAAATCAACTTGAGAAAAATTTGAAAAGCTACGATATCAAACTTATTTACGGTTTATACGGACAGAACATAAATAAACTGGATTATAATCAAATATTTCTCCTCACCTTAAAATCAACATTATTTCATAAATACACACCGTATTCTCAGCGTCGTTTTGAGGTTACACACTAGAGGAAGGGGAAAAATACTTTTAAACTTAAATATACATACCAGTAAACATGTGTTATTTAGATGGAATAATACTATTATAGTTAAAAAGGAAATTGCTTGAGACCTAATAGTAATTTGTATGTTAATTTCTAACAAAAGTTTGAATTTTTTACTTTAGAATTCTGTGTATTCCACATATTCTGACTATAATAAATGTTTTTTTCTTTTTCACAACGGATACTAGGAATATTAAGAAAACATTCCTGCAGACTCCTCCGTTAATATCCGGGTTATTGCCAGCCTTTAAATCTACTGGCAACTCTAACAAACTCTCTGAGTATCTCTCAGATTCTTTATAGTCGATTATTTCCTGGGCCTTCCACTTCAGTGTCTCTGTTCAGCCCACTGACCCCCAGAACCACCGCCACGTCAATAGCTGTTTGGATTGACACTTGAGGCTCAACCTGCCTTAGGAACTCCAGCGTCGTCACCACCCTCCCGCACATGCTCCGCCCACCTGTTGCTGTAGATGATGACATCACCCGGATAGATCGCAGAAACGGTAGAATTTGGACCCTCAGGGTCCAACTCATCTCTCTCGGTACCGATGTAAGCAGAGAAACAGACTCCGCCTCTCTCCATGTTTTAAAGGAGGTTGAGGAAATAGAGCTCCAGCGTAAAAGTAATCCGGAACATTTACGGTACAATACCAGCAGCTGTGGTGGCCAGAATATTACCGTAAAATATATGGGGGCCATGTACAACAATTTACGGTAAATTACCATGATCGCAGATATTCTGTAAATCTTTTTATCGTTTGATACTTAGTTACATAAATTAACAGTAAATTACATTCCTTTCAAACTTTAGCGGATACTAAAAGGTGAAAGTTGGCTATTTATGTTTTTATACCAGTAAAATCTGTTATTTATACAGAATAATACTTTTACAGTAATTACTTATTTGTGTCATTATAGCAATGTTCCCTTTAATCTTACCCAAAGTTTGTATTTTCACAGTAAAATTCCGTGTTTCCCACATATTCTGAGTTATTAACATATTCTGAGTTTTATTTACTGTAATTATATATGATTAACTGTGTAACTGTAAACAGGTTGACAAGGTATCTTTCTGTAAATGGTAATTTACCGTAAGTAATTGTACATGGTGACTGTATCTTTACAGTAAAATTCCGGCAACCACAGCTTCAGGTATCTTACTGTAAAATTTTACAGATTTTTCTTATTTTTTACAGTTTGTGTTGCGGCAGAATAAGAAAAATATGTATAATTTACAGTAAAATACAGGCAGCTGTGAGAATTTTGCCCTTACAATACACTCAGCACTTACAAGATATTACTGTAAAATACCATAAAGCAGTAATAACGTAAACCTGTAGACAGTTACACTCTAAAAAACATAAAATTAAGGTAAGTTAACATTTTTTCACGAAAATTTACCATTTTTTTAGCATATTATTTCTACAAAAATTACGGTATGCTATTAATATATGGCTAAAGTCGGTTCATACCAGTTAAAGCTGTCATTTAGTCAGAACAATACTTTTATAATAAATACTTTCTAGTGACGTTAAGGTAGTTTTCCACTAGCCTTTTCACCCAAAGTGGGTATTTTCACGGTTAAATCCTGACCATAAATAATAAAGTTATTTAATTTCTCCTTATTTAAGATACTTTGTTTCTTTCGCCGTGGCCATTTGACGGTATTTGACAGTAATTGGCGCGGGTCATTTTTTACAGTGTAACAAATGCTACGAATGCAGCTCAAAATCCACATTCCAATGAAAGTATTAAAAAGGAATATTTAAGGAACCATCCATCTTTCTACATTTCCCTGATAATAAAAAGGTTTATAATGCGTCAAATCTAACCGGAAGTCAAGAGGAGGGTTAAAAGTCACGTGACGTCATCCTGACAGGAGGAGGGTGACAAGTGATTGACGCTTTTACGCGCTGTTTGGTTCTCCTCCCCGGCTTGAAAAAAAACCCCCAAACTTTAAATAAACAACGAAGAAGTAAACTGTGCGGCGGTGTGAAGGGCGCATGCGTGAAGGTGTGAATCGAAACCCGGCACTGAGGAGCGAGAATGATGCCTGTGCTCACGCGCGTCCAACAACGACCACAGAGCAGATATATCTGCAGACTATCTGAGCCCCGATCAGTAACACGTCTGTCTCCATGGGGGCTTAAGCCCCTCGTGGATCACTGGGGGGGGGGGGGCCCAGTTGCTCCCCTGGCTGCTGGATGCGCGCAGAAACCAACAGGTGTCTTTGCGCCGGAGCGGGAGATGAATGCATGTTGTGGCAGAGACTGGAGGTATAACCGCGTTCCTTTTGTGTCCGGACCTGACCTTCCAGTCTGAATGACATCTTTACGAGCACTTTGGTGTCCCGACTGGAACCGATCCGCGTTCTCCGGGATGCACCTGGTCGCTCAAACTTTGTCTCCTTTCACGACCTTGCATGCATGCGCACGAGTCCCTGGACAGCAGCTGCCTAAAAGCAAGCAAAGAAAGAGGCCCTCGCAGTGTCTTCGAGACGGGTTGGCACCGTTTTCCGCGTCTTTAATGTCCCATCAGGCCTTTGTGCTGGACACAATATGGCAACTGTAAAGCATGACGTTTTGCAATAATAAAACACATTTTCAATGATGCGGCAACGAGCGACCAAACACGAGCTCGCGCCTGTTTTGTGCGCCTCCAGCCAATTAACCGCTGCGTCTTGATAGGCCAATTAAATTTATGTCTGGATTCTTTTTCTTTTTTCGGGGGGTAAGGAGAGAAAAGAGGTGGACTCGGTGGGTTCTCCTCTGCGGAAGGGGCGGGTTTTTTTCTGGCCATCACCTGGCGCTTTCTCCACAAGAAAGCAAACTGTCCCCGATGCCCCCCGAACCATCCGGCTCCCACCGCCCGGCGCCATTGTTTCCCGCGCTGATCACTCATTACAGGGATTTAACAAAAATCCTGTTTTGTGTCATATTTTATCCGCGAGATTAAGCAGATGCTCCGATTGTAGAATCCGAAGTGTAGGGCCACTCGAGGCTGAAAGAGAGACGAGCACTCGGTCCGGTGGTGAGGGAGAGGAGAGGGGCTTTGGGCACATCTTCAGAGGAATAAAAACATTTAGGAGCCATAAACAGACTTCAACCTGCTCTATTTCAGCCTTTGTGTTGTTTGTGAATAATTCATGTTAATAGGCACAGGTTTGTATACTTTGAATGCGGGACCACAGGTGCGGAGTGACAGGATGAATAACCGGCTCCTGATTTTTGCCAAAGCTCGAGGGCTCTTGTCCAGAGTCTCCAAGCTGATGGAAAATATTGTCATCTCTTTGATTCGCAGCATTACTTTCACCGAGGACAAAGCCGGGTGATGAAAAGCTTATGTTGGAGTGAACGGTGGCCGCGCCAGCCTCCTGAAAGAAAGAGAAAAGAGGCGAGTCAATGGCGACGCGCGCTTCTGGTTTTGTGCGCAAGTGCTCCATCTAACTCAAATAAAGGAGCCTTTCCGACTTTTAAAGGAGCACTTTTTGCCTTTAATAAAGGCTGGACGGCTGTAGCCATTAAGCATATGGCGCTAAGGCGCTGGTCCTTTGTCCCCGTGGAGCCCTTAAGATCCTAACTTCTGTTCTTCCCGGGATATTTAACTTCTCAATAGCTCCAACTTCGTGCGCCAGCGACAAGTGGCTCCGCTCCGCCGCGGGCGCACGAGCAGCCGTCGCCATTATGGCCAGCAGATAGGAGCATTAGTGGGGAGACAATTAGAAGAGGATTAAGACCCTC
>JBBDHG010000379.1:167500-205000 GCA_037951165.1 Lophius americanus
TGTGTATGTACACCTTGTCAGAGCTATAACAGACACTCCTTAGTCAGCAGTATTTGGTTTTTTCCCACGATGACGATTAAGGTTTTATTCTGAGTCACATGACTTTGTGAGCCGGAAGCGAAGCGAAACACACGGGTGATACCGACAGATCGTTTTCGTTGGTAAATCAGACGATCCGGATCTACGATGAACGAAATTAACTCGTCATCTCCGCAAAACCGTGTTGTTATTTTTTTCGGGGCTAATTCGCTCGTTATCACGATATGACGACTGAAAATAATGGCCAGTTTCAGCTTCCGTACATTACCGCAATTTCTTTTTTGTTGAAATAACGCAATAAAATCTATTCAAACAAATCCGGATTCAAATAAAGAAGATTAACAAACACAGAATAGTTGTCGGGTTTTTATTCTGTATGGAAGACTTTCAAGGAAAACTGAATAGTTTTTAAATTCTGCTCAGGCAGGAACGGAATCCTCCCTCCTCTTCATCACTCCTGAATAAACATTCATTGATTCATTTTCCGCTCATCCTTTTCAGGAGGGCCGGATCCAATCCCAGCCGACACGTCGCAAATCCCCGACACGTGGAGATGGACGACCCTCGACAACGTTCAAACGTGTTCCTGATCCAGCCTTGAGCTACTGTTGTTCAAAAGGAGGGCCGTGGACCCCCACGGGTCTTGGAGTGGTTTCTGGGATCTCCCGGATTAAAATGGATTATATGAAGAACCATATGAGGAAGAGGAGGGTCTCCAGTTCATCTAAATTCATCTGGATTGATAAAAGTTTGAGTCCAGTTTGGAGGAGTTCTTACACTGTAAAAACTTTCAATTTCAGTTTACGGTAATTATTGGAACATCCTTCCTGTTTTTTCCTGCTGTATTCCAGAATAACGGCGTATTAAAAACTTTAAAGTCTCGATGAAAGGTTCTGTTGAACTCATTTTGAGTCTCTGGTTCTGATTTAAAAATCGGACAGAACCTTTTTATGATGCTAAAGAGCAAGGGGCCGAGGACGGAGCCCTGGGGGACACCGGGGGCCAGAGGGGCCAATGAAATGAAGGCATTAATTACGATTGTAGACAAAAGTACTATTCAATAAGTTGGATTTTTGAATATCAAAGCATGTGAGGCGTTAGAAAAGAGAATTATGGAACTTATCATACGAACATAAAAGTCCAATAAGAGTCAAATAGTTTAAAAAAAAATGCTTTAACAAAAGTTTGAGACAATTTTTACATTGTCAATTGGAATTGATTGTTTTTTTGTAGGATAAAATAAACCAATTGTATGAGTCTCTTTTTTCTAACTGTTTAAAAACATGAAAGTGTCAAAGACGCTGAATTAATAAAAGCCACAAATAAATTCAATAAAAAAAAAATAAAAAAACCATCCATATTTTTTTTCTTCTATTTTTCGACTTGTAGCGGACATTAAAGTGTTTTTTAGTTATTTTACAGCACAATACATGTTCTTACGTTACAGAAGGTTTAATGGACCCACTGTTCAAAAATAACTCTTATCTAAACCTGTTTATGAATCAATTATGTTATCGGAACTAAATGAATCGGACTTTTTAACTCCACTAAAGTTTGTGAAAGCGACACGATCTAATCATGTTTATCTGAATCTTTATTTCGGAGTGTTTTAAAGGGTAATTAATGATAATTAAAGAGGGATCATCGTAACAGGCAGGCTGAAAAAGGCGCTGGGAATCCCACCAACGCCCTTCCTACGAGTGGGTTCCAAATATTCTTGCAGAACCCAACTAATCCACTGAAATGGCTTTAAAAACAAACAAAAACAAAGTCCGCCTGCAGCTGGGGGCCCGGTTTGAGTCACAGCTTCCAGCGGCTGGTGGCCAGTGGGGACTGGGAAGAGGTCCAACCTCCGAGGGACCGCGATTGACCCGGGAGCGGTGGGACGCGGCAGGAAGCCCCCCGCAACCAGCCGCTGCCATTTATCCACCTTCCAATGGAGCCAATTACTTTAAGAGGCAACACTATATGTTTTATTCTGGCGGGGCGGCGGTGAAAGAGGAGGCAGACGCGGAGGGGAAACCCTCCGGTGCCGCTTCAACAGGCTGTAAAATATACCTAAGGTCGGTCTCCATGGAGACCCTCTGATGTGAGGGGGAGGCCCGCCGAGACAAAGACCTCAGGATAATTATTATCACCTCTGCCAGGGAGGTGGGGTTTTTTTTTTCTTCTTTCTTTACGTCTGCTGGTAGAACGTTTCCAAATATTCCTGCACAGCGGTGAGGTGTGGAAGGAGGAAGAGGCGTTCAGGCTCTATGACGAGGGTCCGGGGGAAGTTGAGGATTGTCAGGATTCCGCCGAGACACATAGGAAGTTTGGGTCCTTTTTTGTCTTCGATGGCTTTGATTTCATTTCATCAGAATTGTTTTAGGATCGTTCAGACTTTTGTTTGAGTGACGGCAGCATCGTTGTAAAAGTACATCAGAACGCCAAAGTAAATATCTGCAAAGAAAAGTCTTTATATATGCAGCCGTTTACTCCTGGCAACACTTTTATGTCACATAGAATTCTGCCGCGGTTCCTGTAAGTCCTCTCAATGTCCTTCACAATCGATATTTATTGTTTTACTGAATACATTAAAGTGTTAATCTGCACTAATTATTGTTTTACTGGGGACATTAAAGTGTTAAACTGCACTAATTATTGTTTTACTAAGGACATTAAAGTGTTAAACTGCACTAAATATTGTCTTACTAAGGACATTAAAGTGTTAAACTGCACTAATTATTGTCTTACTAAGGACATTAAAGTGTTAAACTGCACTAATTATTGTTTTACTAAGGACATTAAAGTGTTAACTGCACTAATTATTGTTTACTAAGGACATTAAAGTGTTAAACTGCAGTAATTATTGTTTTACTGGGGACATCAAAGTGTGAATCTGCGCTAATTATTGTCTTACTGATGACATTAAAGTGTTAAACTGCACTAATTATTGTCTTACTAAGGACATTAAAGTTTTAAACTGCACTAACTATTGTTTTACTAAGGACATTAAAGTGTTAAACTGCACTAATTATTATCTTACTAACGACATTAAAGTGTTAAACTGCACTAATTATTGTCTTACTGAGGACATTAAAGTGTTAAACTGCACTAATTATTGTCTTACTAAGGACATTAAAGTGATAAACTGCACTAATTATTGTCTTACTAAGGACATTAAAGTGTTAAACTGCACTAATTATTGTCTTACTGAGGACATTAAAGTGTTAAACTGCACTAATTATTGTCTTACTAAGGACATTAAAGTGTTAAACTGCACTAATTATTGTCTTACTAAGGACATAAAAGTGTTAAACTGCACTAATTATTGTCTTACTAAGGACATTAAAGTGTTAAACTGCACTAATTATTGTCTTACTAAGGACATTAAAGTGTTAAACCGACCTTTCCCAAAATCACTCCAGTTCCTCCTCACACACAGGTCTATATGGTTATATAATTAGAAAATAATCCATAGAACAGTTTTAGTTATCGCGTTAACACGAAGGATCTGTCGAATGAACGTCAGCCCAGAGTCTCGTTATTAGGTTACTGGTTGTAACCGATGCAGTGAGCAGAGGAAGAGGGCAGTCAGGCCCTCTTCCTCTGCTCCGACTAATTGACAGCCACATGGAGCGAGAACAGCTAATTGATTAAAGGCTTGTCCCATTCCTGGGCACCAAGGGACCCATGGTAAACAGGCTGTGGGAAAATTTCTGTCTGACCACGAATGTGGACATATTTCCCTCTAAAGTGAAACGTTAGGAGTTACAAACTAGACCTGACAGCAGGGGCTGTGTCCCAGAATAGTCCCCAATCCCCTGCGTTGTACAATCAAAGCCTTTGATCGTACTCAAGGTATTATATGTGCATATATATATATATATGTATAAAAAACTTTATAGGATAAAAGCTTTTGTAGATAAAGCTCCTAATAGCATCGGAAATAAAAAAAAAACTCTGGACGAAAGAATAGTAAGAAGAAAAAGTGTGAATCAACTTCCTCTTAATTATACAAAATATGTATTTGACAGCGTTTCACGATGAAATATATCCGATTAAAACCCGAAACTGTGACTGTTTAAGATGTACGTCACTAAGAATGGTGAATTTATGGGATATTAACATTCATTTAAAGCTAAAGGACATCAAAGGTTTTCCAACGCGGTTTAAAAAAAGTTGCGTGACCCTTTATAAGTTTGTGTTTTTAAAAGATCTAGTATTAGATTCTGTAAGAACCTGAGAAACATGAAAACACCAGACCGAATCAACATGAAAGGATTTATAAACGCGTAAAATAACCGTAGAATCTATTCGGAAAGATTCGACTTGTTTCTATTCACACATTTAGATTTCATGTCCGATATTTAGACCTTTTTTTTTGTTTGTTTTTTTATATGCATTTATACTTATTATATATTCATCTTGATGGATCCTGATGAAACGCAGACACAGAAGAAACAGAAACAGAAATATTTTAGGAAATATCCTGAATTCACAGACCTTAACGATAAATGTTAGCGCATTAAAACTTTAACAGTAAGTTCAAAAGTTATGTCAGTAAAAAAAAAAAACATATTTGGGATATTAACTCTAATTAATAGATAAAGTAAATTAAGAGCTCCTGCTATTCCATACTTTTGCAGTGTAGTTTTAAATAGCTATTTGTATATATTATATACAAAAATCGGTATAATTTACGGTAAAATACCAGCAGCTATGAATACGGTGACCATTCTGAGATATGCTGTAAACCTGTTTACAAGGACATTACATAATAAATGACCATAAAGTCTGATAATAACATAAAAGATAATGTACTGTATGATAAAAAGACAAAAACATCTTGTATAATTACAGTAAAAAACTGTCAAATGGCATCAGTAATAGACTGTAAAAGTCAAGACAGTTGATAAGTACATTTTTTTACGGTGAGAATATGTTGAATTTTACTGTGAAAATTCAAACCTACAGAACAACAAACAGAAAAATGCCCTAATGTCAAATAATTACCGTGAAAGTACAATTTTGTCTTAACGTTAGATTATGGCCACGCATTAAAATTTACGGTAAAAAAAACAATACTAATTTAAACTGTAAGCTTCATTTCTACAGAAATGAGACGTCACATTTACATTTACAGTACACTGTTATTTTATTTAATGACTTTATAAAGAGGATAAATCATGTCTTTACATTTTTGCCGTAATTTACCGTAAAAGTCTTGAACATGGTCCACCGGCTTTTTACTAACGTCATCTGCAGCTGCAGGTAGTTTAACGTAAACGATACCCAATTTTTTTTGACAATGTAAGTATCTACATATGATATTTAAGCTTTTATTATTTTTTTTTTTTTACAGTGTTCTGACTTAAACCTGTATTTATGTACTTTTGCTTGTAATCGGTGGTTAACTCTCTTAACTCTGGGATAAATCCCGACTTTATGAACTGCTTAAGTGTTATTTAAACCCCCATCAGTGCCGAATCACCGCATCCTCCACTTCTAAGTCCTCCATCGGCCGCCGCCGCCATAGACGGCGGCTCATTGTGCTCCACAAAACAGACGTGGCTTTAATCCCATCCCAAGTCATTTTTTGTTACCTATCAAAGTGAATGTCGGGTCCGGCCCATGGGAGGGGCGACATGACATTTCCACAGCAGCTTCTAAACAGGTCAGCCGAGGGAACCATGGAGTCCAAAGCGGTGGGAGGGGGACATTTCAACCAGAACCGTGTAACTGAATCTAAACCAGTGGTTAAACCCATTCAGCAGTGCAGGAATGGGGAGAGCCGTAACAATGCCGCGCCATTCATGGGCCAACACAGGCCCGGCAGAATGAGCAGGGCGAGCTTTGAATCGGGCAGAAAGGGCTCCCAGTCATAAAAGCCCGCATCTTCCCACCTACATCCATCTCCGCCTGTTGGTTCTGGACCCGAGGATGCTCTGCTCTCGGAGAAGGGCGAGAAGAAGAAGAAGAAGAAGAAGAAGAAGAAAAAAAAAAAATGCCAATGCACCCTTCAAGTCGGCGGCGGCTGCAGAGACGGAGTGAAAGAGGAGAGCGAGGGGACGGAGGATGGGGGGGTTCTGGGAGTCAGTCTGCCCTCGGCCTGACCCGCAGCTTTCAGGGGGCTTGAACACATCAGAAATCCCATTGTGGGGGGTGATTAATTGAGAGTGATAACTCACCATGAACACAGATTGTTATAGGCTTTAATGCGGTAGGCCTGGCTTTTTAAACGCTGCTTTCACGTAGCTTTGTGGTCCAGCATATGGGCCCAGACGTATTCAGTGACAAAGGAGCGACGGGGATTTATCACGCTTGTACGTCCTGCTAACAACGTCTTCGCTTCTCAGCCGGGCCTTTTTTTCGCCGCGACCCGGATTCTCCCGGAGATGGCCGCCTTGGACGGGATGGGTTCGGATGCAAGAGCCCGTTTTTGGTGTCGAGGTTCACGTGTTTTATTTTTATTTAATCATGAATTCCATTCGGTTGATATCCAACATTTTAAAAATTCAATCAAAAATGTAAATCGCAAAAAAAAAATCTAAAAAAATCAGAAATCAAAATTTAAGTCCCTGCTGATGCATTTTTTAATTTTTTATATATATGCATGTATATATATAATATATATTATATATATAATGTAATAAAAGACCCTAACTCTTGATTTTGTTGGGTAAAACGGTTTCAAACACATAACGTTCTCAATCCTCCAATAAATAATATTTAAAGTTAGTAGTTTTGATGTTAGTTTCCGTCTTTGACTCGTAAAAAAGTGAAAAATAATTCAGACTATTTTGTCTTTTTTTGTGAGAACAGCCGGAAAAAAAACCCCAAATGCATTTAGTTTTAAGTTGAGTTAAAAATAATGTTTTTGTTCGCTGTGAGACGCTGTGGAGTTTAAAGGGTTAAAATCCTGAAAATGAAGCGACGTTACATTTTATAAAAACGTACTTATACACCCCCCATCCCCTGCGTTGTACAAGCAAACCCACTGATTGATGTGAAGTTTTACCCACAGTTTTATTCTTAAAATAATAAAAAAAAGCTCCCTAAATTGAGTAAATGATGAAATATTAGATTATGTTTTAGGGTAAAATAGGATTTTAGGAAGTTAGATCACCTTGAATCGATTCATCCGCACCAAATTTGGACCAAATCGGACCAACGGTTGCAAAGTTATGTCCGGGAAACTTTTGGAGATAAAGCTCCCCCTAGTGTCAGAAATATAAAGATATCTCTCCCAAAATCATTCCAGTTCTTCC
Organism: Lophius americanus; assembly: GCA_037951165.1. NCBI lineage: Eukaryota > Metazoa > Chordata > Actinopteri > Lophiiformes > Lophiidae > Lophius > Lophius americanus. The sequence goes on from JBBDHG010000379.1 coordinate 174,793, forward strand.
TCGCACTAAAGCCCCTGAGGAGAGTAAAATTTGAAGTGTTTACACAAAGTACCTGCAGCGGCGGCGGCGGCGGCGTTGTGCCCGACTTTTCGGGGTTTGTGATTAGTCGTCTTGGTTGTGGGCGTGGCCTAACTCTCTCAAGATTACGCAACAAACTGAGGGAAAGATTTGCATTAATGTTACCCAGAGGCAGGTTTTGTCATATCGTCATGACCTCATGGCGTTACGTCATAATTGCATAATCTTAACCAATACGCGACATTGAAGCTACAACCGGGTCGTCACGGTGACGGTGAACTCCAGGTCGTCATGGTAACGGTGAACTCCAGGTCGTCATGGTGACGGTGAACTCCAGGTCGTCATGGTGACGGTGAACTCCAGGTCTTCAGAGCTTGAGTTTTAGTTCTCCTGAGGATTATGGACCTTCAGAGCGAATCTATGATGCCTGATGACAGTTGTGATGATGTCATCACCTTTAGAGACTTCACTCTTCTGATGTCTTCAAGCTTCTTCTAGATGGACGGATGGACAGACAGAAAGACAGACAGACAGACAGACAGACAGACAGACAGACAGACAGACAGATAGACAGACAGACAGACAGACAGACAGATAGTAATCATGGTGACATATGGTAACGATGGGTCCAACTGTTTCCTCACAATAACAAAGTAATGGGTTCGAATCCCCCACTGAGCAGGTACCATTAAATAGAAGGCAGGGCTGAACCTAGTCTGATGCTGCCCTAAGTGTCATTTGGTTTTGGTGCAATGACCAAATCCATTACAGGAAATGAATGAATGTATGAAGGAATGAAGGAATGAGGTTCATTCATTGGGTTCGGGCTACGTGTCCGCGGTCCCACGGATTCTATATTTATCACATTTGATCACGCCGGCTGATGAAGCCCCCTCCCTGTGCACGATGCCCCCGGACAGCCGCCTTGTAGTCTAGGAAGGGGCGGAGCCTGTCTGTAAGCTTGATTAAGACGGGAAAGCTAATCATGACAACTTGTCAACGACTAACAATCTTCTTTTGACCCGCATTAAGGGAGACACAGTGAAGAATCCAGAAGTTCTGGACGGAGGGAAAGTCCAAAGATGTGACCAGTCTGTGGAACGCCACCAGTGAAGACGTGACCTGCTGATCAAAGTCCTGTCAGCGTGGAGACTGATGGACGGAGGAACAGGCAAACCAGAAGCCGGGGTCTAATGCGGTGACACGCAGTGTTTGCTCTCCGCTTTGCGGCGGTGTCAGGACCCGAGGTCCGAGTCCACAGACCCTTATCTCCCCCCGGCTCAATTACTGACGTGTCAGCGGTGATCTATGGGCCGGGAGGGACCGGGTCCCGGAGAAAAGGTTGGGACCTGGCTGGAGGTGGCCTGGGACCACATGGTCAGGTCACGGTGGATGACCGAGTGATTGTGCCTGTCCATAGACTGTGGTAACATGAGGGTGGAGGAGGTGGTGGTGGTGCGTGTGGGTCGGGGGGGGGGGGGTAAGGTTAAGGGCGGCTGACCCATTTGGTCACTTTGTATCTTTGTGGGTGGAAGCAGCTGAAGACCAGGAGGTTTTTGGAGGGTGGTTGCCCTCCGGCATGCTCCCTGTCAGCCCCCCTGACTGAGAGAGAGAGAGGGCGAGAGAGAGAGAGAGAGAGGGCGAGAGAGAGAGAGAGAGAGAGAGAGAGAGAGATCCGTTCACACGCAGGATGGACACAGTGATGGATGGTTCTGCTATGTTAATGTGGAGGAAAGTGAAGGAATGAAGCTCTGGTCCCATACTGGCATTTCTACACTGTAAAAAAAAACAACCAATAATGATACAAATAACCTTCTGCCACCGATTAATTAAATGCATTTTTGATCCCTTAATAATAGTTAATATCAAGTGTCAATCAAACCCACAGTTTGTAGCAATTTTGACGTATCGTTTTTTTTTTACAGTGCAGTTTCTGAGAAAAGGCTAAACACCAACGAAGAAAAATTTCTTTAGACCAGAGGGATTTTCTTTACTACACGTTCACTCACAACTTTTTCTTTATATCTTTTGTAATTAGGACAATTTAATTTAAATGAGGTGAAAAATCGGAATTTAACTTCAAAACAAATCTTAAAATAAAAAATCTTAAAAACATTCTTTTGATCTAATTCTACAAACTCAAGGTGTTTTGTTGGCCCAATACAATCTCGTTGATCGTACAGAGAGGAGGAAGTTATCGGACAATTACAATAATCATCGTACGTCTGGAAATGTCGTTTTCTTGGTAAATATAAACAAACTTTTTCTACGTCTAAATAGACTTCTAGAGGACAGAAACACAAAAATGAATCGGTGTAATTTACGGTAAAAGAAAAGCAACTGTGGTTGCCAGAATTTACTGTAAAAAAATTACTGTGACTCTTTATAAGACATTACAGTAAATTACCATTGAAACAAATAGTTACACTGTAAACCTTAAATAAATGACGATAAATTCAGACTTCTTTAAACCTTGAAATCAACATACGCAGATTTTAAAAAAACAATTTTTAGAAATGTAGAAATTACGGTATATCGTAACCAAATGTCTAAAAGATTTTTACTGTAAATTTTAAATGTTCACACAGAACAAATATTTAATGTAGAAAATAATCCTACAATGATTCTTTATGATAAAAACTTTTTTCAGAATCTTTTAATTTTACCCAAACGTTGTATTTTCACTGTAAAAAACTGTGTTTTCTACACATTCTAAACCCCCCAAAAAAGAAAAAAAAAGTTATTTACTGTCATTGGATTAAGGATAATCAACTGTATCTAAAATCTTATACTGTTTTTAATATTTAATGAACTATTTCTCTATTTTTAGTTTTTTTAGTTTTTACAGTGCAGAGAAGTTGAGCAGAGGAGATTGAAAAATTACTTCACAGCTGGAACATTCCATTATTTCATCTCTGCCACTAAGAACTTTTTTTCCCCACCTCACGGCGGTACCTCTCCCGAGGCGGTCCAGCGCGGCGGCTGAGCTTTTCCCAGCATGCTCTATGATTGTCGGTGCAGCGAGGGGAAAAGTTTCCCCCTGAGGCCTAATCTCCATCCAGGATCCAACAACAGTATAATCTGCTGGGATGAATCGTCTGGCTTCTGTGCATCTGATAGCTCAGTCTGTGGTCGGCTTCCATATTGACGGAGGAGGGGGGGTTGGATGAGGAAGGGGAGCACAAACACCCCCCTCCCTCCTCCTCCTCCTCCTCCTCCTCCTCCTCCTCCTCCTCCTCCTCCTCCAAGACTTATCTGTGCTAGTCGTGTCAGCTAAGCTCATTAAGCCCACAGACCAATTACCAGCGAGTCAATATCAGGCCTGCAGATTATTGCTGTTAACTCTGCTGTCTGGGTCAGAGGATGTGTGTTCGCTTCCTCGCCAGGAGCGTCGCCCAGCTGTGACCTCCCGCCTCCTCGCCACTTAATCACGACCCTAAGAAAACACCTCGAGGTGCCAACGCCGACACTTATGGGATCCACGCAGCGACACCACAGCACAGTTTAACAGGTGCATTATGGGCCGCAGAGTACGGGATTCCTCTACGACGTGGATTTTCCCTTATTAAAGATGAGCTCTGGATTAAACCTCAAAGCCTGGATTACTTAAACCTGGGGAGTCATGGTAGTCGGACGACTGATACAGAGCTTTGGTCAAGATTATGTCAAAAAAAAGTGATTCCGCCATTTTTAATACCAGATATAGACCAACTCTATATACAAATAACCCCTAAAATATCAAATATGTGTTTTGGATGTGGTTTTAGAGAAATTCTCCTTCTTCACATTGAACTTGACGGATTAAACTTTACAGCTGGATCCAAACGTCTGTTTTATAGGGAACCTTTCAAACATTGTTTGGTTTTTTTGATTGTTTTGTTTTATTATTTTGTATTTATTCTTTTGTGGTTGTTGTTGTTGTTGTTGTTTTGTGAATATATGTTAAATTCTGTTATGTTTGAAATATTAAAATAAATGATTTTTTTTTTAATCTAAATATTTTTTTTTATGTTTAATTTAAAAACATTTTTATTCATTTATTTTCTTTTTATACATTTTTTTTTTACAACCCTTTAATGTCCACCCAGAGAAATTAAAATTGTGCAAACAAATAATTTCCTTGCGTATGTTATTTCTTTCCTAAGGTGTCCCTCAGGGCTCCGTCCTCGAACCCTTACTCTTCAGCACAAACATTCTGCCCCTGGGTCATATAATAATCAAATTCAGTCACATTTTTCCAAAAAGTAATAAAGATTCAAAACCAAACAGCTAAGCAGGAAATTAAAATAAAATTATTTTATTAAATTGATGGAACAAAAAATAAGATACAGGTGTCGTGGTTTTATTTTATCCGAAAAATACGGTAACAATGTTTTTGGCTAAATTACCATTAAAACAGATACAATGTCAACATGTTTACAGTTTCATAGTTCATTCAATAAAATGGAAATAAATGACGATAAATTTGGACTTTTTAAACCTAGAAATCAACATTATTCCACAAATCCATTTTTTTTAGAATCTTCTTTCTGTAGAAATTACGGTCTGCATTTGCAAAAAACTATTAAAGTTTAGTTTTCGTAACAGCAAAATCGATGTTTTTAGACAGAATAATAAGTTCACAATATGATTTTGACATTATGGTATCTTGCCATTAATTTCCACCAAAAATCTGTATTTTCCACATAAATACATTTTTTTTTTACAGTTTTAAATATAATACAATGACTAATATTTCTTCATATTTTTATATTCCATCACAAAGTTCATCCCAGTACGGGAGACAAATATAAAACATCCCAGAGGAGGGGGGCATCTCTTTCTTATCTAATTCATTTACAATATTATTCACATTTATGTCTGTCGTTCAGCAGAATCTCCTCCGTGTGATCAGACTACTGTGTCCTACATCCTATCTAGGCCACGCCCCTATATTCAGGCGACTGTTATGATTGGTTGCCACCATAGATGGAGATCTGTTTGACTCTCCTGTGAAGGTGAGATGTTTAGTTTTCCAGACTCACTGATCATTAATCTTACTTAGGTTGTTTTTTTGTGTTTTTATACTTTATTGGACACTTTTAAACTTTAGATATATATAATATTTGAACATTATGAGGATTGTATTGATCATCAAATTATCAAATTCATCTTGAATTACAAGTTCATACATTTTTGGGGAATTTGAGAAGAAGAAAAAAAGTGTTTTGAAAAAAAAAATCATTACATTTAAAAAAAAAATATATATATATATATATTTATATATATTGTCACTAAATATATTCTCACATGTATATTGTTATTCTTTTATTGTTTTCTATATTATTGACTTATTACAGTTTTTAAGAGAATCTGCACTAGACGTATTTTCTGGCCCCGCCCAGGACTCTGAATAAAGAAATAACACTGTGAATTGATAAATATACGTTACCACTGATGGACGAAGTATTCAGATACTTCTCTTCAGTAAAAGTACAAAAAAACAACAACAAACAATTGGAAATCCTCCACCGCAAAGAAAATACTGCATTCAAAGCCCGACTGAAATATAAGTATGTAAGTATTATGAGCAAAAAGTAGTTTAAAATATTAAGGGTTGGAGTAAAAGTACTCACTACAACTGTATTGCTGTATATGTTAAAGGCTGAATACTAGATAGATCTCCTTAAGTCGATTCATATGCAACCATTTTCATCTAAATTGGACCAAGGGTTTAGAAATTATGGCCCAAAAACTTTTGGACATAAAGCTCCCCCTAGTGTTGCAAATGAGCTACTCATCTTTCCCAAAGTTACTACACTTCTTCGTCCCACTGAGGTCTATGTATGAAATCTGAAAATGATCCATGAAACAGTTTTTGAGTTATCGTGAAGGCATGAAGGATTTTCGGGATCAATAAAGAATTTCTGATTTCTGAAAAAAATCGCATCTGGCAATTTGTGTTTCTTTTCTCGTGAAGCATTTTCCTTCATATCCTCCTGAAATCTTTGCTCAAATTCTGAATTTTTTTTCCCATTTATTAGCTCAACGAGTTATTGCCGGAAAAAAACTCGTAAGTGGCTTATGACGCGTAGCGGCAAAGAAAACTTTGCGAGTTCATTGCGTAACGTCGCAAAAATTGAATGGCCTCTTGGGTGTACCACAATCTACCTCTGGGTAAAATGTCACGCAAATCCATCAATTAATACATTTTTTGGTTCTTTCCCTGTAACAAACAAACAAACAAACAAACAAACAAACAAACAAACATATAAAGCTAACAAAAATACCCCATAGCCTCGTTGGCGGAGCTAAAGAACCGTTAAAGGGGCGGCTCAAATGCGATGTTAAGGCGGACCTAATGGTCCCTGTCTGCTCGAACACATGGATAGATCACAAGACCGCATTGATGACTTCATGTTCGGTCCGGGTTCTGATTGAGGAGGCGTCGCTTTGTGCGCTTCTTTGTGTGTGTTTTTCTCAGCCGCGCACAGGCTCCGCCCCTTCAATGGTGCCATCGGTGTTTTAGTGCTTTCTGTTTCATTAGCTGCAGCTCCGACAAAGAGCTCGGGTTGACCCGGCCAGCGCGGAGCCCCCGGTCCTTCTTTGTGAAAGGGCGCGCCCGGCCTTTCTTCGGGACCTCCGGCCAGTATTGTGACGGCCTGATTTAAAGCTTGTGGTCAGAGGAGAAGGTGAAGGTCAGGGCAGCAGAGGTCGGCGCCGGAACATCCGATTTACTCCAAGCTGCCGGCAGTCACATAGATGGAGCTGTAATGACCATCGGGACTGAGGCGGAGTTCTGGGGCGGCCGGCGCTGTGTCACGCCGACATGATGTAGAGCTTTCAGAGGCGGCCATGATGCTTCAGTAGAAAGTTGAGGAATTTAAAGGGTCAGTTCACCCATATTGTAAAGCCCACTTTTCATTTTCTCCCCTCCTTTCTGCCCCGGTCCGATCGTTCTGACCTCCTCAGAACCGAAGGAGAAGCTCTTCTGGTTGAGCTTCAACAATCCTTCATTACTCTCTTTTTAAGAAATAACCTCCGTGGCTAAAGTCACGGAATCCAAAAAAAACCCAAAACGGTTTGAGTAGAGGATCCATTAAAATAAAGGGGCGGATCTCAAAATGTCTTCATCGGCGCCGTGATGGATGCGTCCACTTTTCCGCAAATATGTTAAAACATTTTGCTGATTTTCATACAGTGAGTTTATAAATTGGGGAGAACGGAAAGATTTTAACAGCATTTTTTTTTTTAGATTTATGCTATTTTACATTTATAAGGTCAGAAATTAAAGCTTTCTTTATCCATCCATCGCTTTTTTTTTTCTTCTTCTTCTTCTTCTTCTGCAGCAGCAGCTTAATAAGGGATTTCCACACATCCCTCTCCTCAGTAACGTTCTCCAGCTCATCCTGGGGGATCCCGAGGCTTTCCAAGGCCAGGTGAGATATACGGTCCCCCCAGAGGGTTCTGGTTCTACCTCGGGTCTCCTCCCAGTTCGACGTTCATGAACAAGGGAGGGCTCTGATCCGATTCCGGGACCACTTAAACTGGCTCCTTCAGACATGAAGGAGCAGCGGCTCCTCTCTTGAGCTCCCTCACAGTAGTGTCTGTCCTCCTCTGCCCTCCACCAGCACTTCACACGGACTGCCTTTCCCCTTGGACTTAAGAGGACCTAATGTCATGTTCATAAGCAATGTTTTGATTTATTTTACATTGGGAGTTGTTTTTTCAATAGTTGTACTATAACTGTTGAGTTTTTAAAGAGTTGTGGCGGCGGCGTATGAGGTATGCGTTCTTAAAACCATGCTAGTTTGTTAGGCTACGTCTTTAATACCATTTGGGTCACTTCAATATGTGCGCCTAAATCAGACACCCGTCAGTCTGAACCGTCGGATCAAAATTTGTTCGACTTTAACGTCGTACGTCACAAAGCTGCACCAGCGGGAGTCTTTTTCATTCAAAACATCACAATAAACATTACTATAGACATTATAAACATCACTGTAAACATTATTAACATCCATAAACAACTTATAAACATCTCTTGTTAACATTATAAACATCCATATACACATTATAAACATCACTATAACAAGTATAAACATCACTATGGATACTATAAACATGTCTATTAAAACCATAAACATCACTGTAAACCCTACAAATGTATCTATTGACACTATAAACATCACTATGAACCTTTATAAACGCTAACAACATCCCTATAAACATCACTATAAACACTATAAACAACACTATAAACATACACATCACTATAAACATTATAAACATCACTATAAACACTATAAACATCACGATAAACACTATAAACATCACTATAAACATTACTATAGACATTATAAACATCACTGTAAACATTATTAACATCCATAAACAACTTATAAACATCTCTGTTAACATTATAAACATCCATATACACATTATAAACATCACTATAACAAGTATAAACATCACTATGGATACTATAAACATGTCTATTAAAACCATAAACATCACTGTAAACCCTACAAACTTATCCATTGACACTATAAACATCACTATGAACCTTTATAAACGCTAAGAAAATCCCTATAAACATCATTATAAACACTATAAACAACACTATAAACATTATACACATCACTATAAACATTATAAACATCACTATAAACATTATAAACATCACTATAAACACTATAAACATCACTATAAACACTATAAACATCACTATAAACATTATAAACATCACTATAAACATTATAAACATCACTATAAACACTATAAACATCACTATAAACACTATAAACATCACTATAAACATTATAAACATCACTATAAACATTATAAACATCACTATAAACACTATAAACATCACTATAAACACTATAAACATCACTATAAACATTATAAACATCACTATAAACATTATAAACATCACTATAAACACTATAAACATCACTATAAACATTATAAACATCACTATAAACATTATAAACATCACTATAAACATTATAAACATCACTATAAACACTATAAACATCACTATAAACACTATAAACATCACTATAAACATTATAAACAACACTATAAACACTATAAACATCACTGTAAACTCTACAAACTTAACTATTGACACTATAAACATCAGTTTATCTAGTATGAACAAAGGCGTTCATAGGCGAGACAACTGTTCCTAGTGGAGACTGAGACGGGACACATTCTTAAAATAATGTGAAAAGCTACACACTAAAAAAACCCAATCCAAGAAACAACCTAAACCGAGCCTGGAGAACGCTCCTGGGTCTCCTGGGTCTCCTGGGTCTCCTGGTACTGATAATGATTTTGTTGTATAACTGAGCAGTTTGAATTGTTTGATTTTATAAGACGTCCTGCGGCTGACCTCACTTGTCCGGTGAAAACCTCTCACTGATGTCACATCTAAAATGTCATCAGTCCCATCTTCATGGCAAAAGATGCGACCTACATTCCCGGTACCACCGGGTTTTGACCCTACGACTCTTTGTTGAGACGTGCATGCTTCATCAAACGTCTCTGCTTAAGACATCATCCGTCCCCTGACGCCCCCCTCGCCCCGGCTCGCCGCATTTCCATCACAAACACACAACTTCAATCAGGCGGCGTATTCCAAAGCTCGCCTACCAAATTTCCAGTCAGGATTCCCAGTCAAAGACCCCGATGTGGGAGGAATGCCCGTCCCCTCCTGGTCACATTATCTACTGGAGAGAAAGCATGTGTTGAGAAGGCTTTCAGGGCCGCTGGGGTGTTAAGTCCATTTTCTTATGAGAGCATGGAAGTGTGCTTCTGTGTGTGTGTGTGTGTGTGTGTGTGTGTGTGTGTGTGTGTGTGTGTGTGTGTGTGTGTGTGTGTGTGTGTGTGTGTGTGTCACTGAATGAATGGCTGTCACATTAGCCATGGTTGGGAGTGTTGGTGGGTGTTTTTCTGTCTGTGTGTGTTTTTGGTGGGCCTTAGACAAGCCTGTCAGACGATGGTTGAATCCCTCAGTTCTCTCCTTGAGGGTCCGAGAGGACAGAAAAGAAAGAGGGACGGACCTCCTGCTTGTCCAGCTCCTGACGTTCTTTGTGCGCCCAGGGCAGGACGGTAAATGTGTAGGTGTTCACCCCTGACAATAGACTTCAAACTGGCATCACCTGCCTACTTAACAGTCCGTCCACAGCTGACCGCCGCGAGAACTCACGGAAGGATTGGAAGGTAAAAGAGAGAATCGTCAGCAAACAGGTTAAAACTTTACCTAACCTTATTCCCAGAACGTTACATACGGAAGATGTTAGGTCCAACGTACCGCTGTCCTAGTTGCAGGCGTCCCCGTAGAATCTAGGCATAGATTACCGGGATCAGACAGAGTTCCTTCCCTCGGAACATCAGGCTCCTCAACCAGAAATACTAATTCATCGATTCAGGGAAATAGAAAATACGTGGGTTTACACGGGACAGATCTTTCCGAATTAAACCTTCCCGAATTACAATGTCGGTCGCCTGCTTACACGACCTGTGATCTTTTCCGACCCGGTGTTTACATTCATCGAATCACCTTACCGGAAACATCTTACTGAAATACCAGTTCCTAAGATGGCGACGATGCTCTAATATGCTGGGCGTCAACCGCCAACAAGCGCCCAGAAGAAGAATCCGATAAAGAGGGCATGAAGCGACTTTTCGTCCATCTAACCGTCCAACTTTGTTAAACTCTTTCAAAGTTGCGATAAGTAAATGTCTCGCCAATGTAGACCTTTTCTGTTTTGAAGTCACCATATTTAAAACGCATCACGATGACGGTTTTACAAACATACAACTCAAACAGGTACTTTAAAACACTGTTTGCGTGCAGCGACTGGCTTTCGGAAAGGCTATCGGAAAGGACATCGAGTTTCTCCTTACAAAGGAATGAAATCTCATTCGGAAAGGGACCTTTCTTTCGGAAAGTGGTGTTTACTTTCAAGATTTCCTTTCTGATTGAGGGTCTTTTTCCGAATCTATTTGGAATTAGGCCGTCCATGTAAACCCAAGGAGATCCATCTTGTATATATCGTGTTTTAACCTCATAGTACATATGTTGTTACAATAAACACGTTTTTTCTTTAGACATAACTTCACATTTCATTTAGAGGGTTCAAACAGGGGGATTGCTTGTACAAGGCAGGGGTTTTGGGGCTTTTCGGGGATTTAAATAACCTCTCTGTCGGAGACGACAGCATGGGTCCAGTGGTGTTCTAAGAAAACCTGTTTTTTCCTCCACCGCGTCACGGCACAGTTTAAAGAAAACCCAAAAGTGGATTCACTCGTTGATAAGTTCTACATTTCTACAACTATAACCCAAGCTAGTTTTCACCACTTCAAACACATTCATATATTAGCGAAGGAAACTGCAAAGCACGGCAACCAACCAATGGAACAACCATCAGGAGAAAACCTTCAGTACCTTCCTCAAGGACACTTAAACATGTGGACTAAAGGTGCCGGGGTCCAACAACCAACCTTCTGATCGGTGGATGACTACCTGGTTCTATTACTATTGCTACCTGTTCGGGGGTCCTGTGGTTGGCAAAGTGGTCTCTGGGGAGGGGTCAGACTACGAGTGATTCAGAGACCCCAATGAATAGGCACCGACGAGTTTTTGATACCTCAGCCACAACCAGACGTGGGAGAAGAGCTTTGGTTGCAGGACCTTCCTCCATTAGGTTTGTCCGGGCTCAGACCGAACAAACCTAATGGACCCGCCTCTCTGTGGGCTCACAGTCTGCAGGGAAGGGCGTTTGGGACAGGTAGCGCTGACTGGTTTTAGGTACATGGTCCTCTAGTGGGTAGAAAACCAAACCGGTTATTCATTTTAGCCAACGAAGAACCAGCTGTAGCACCAGTCTGGAACTATCATCTGGTTCTCTTTGGTCGAAAAAGCGACATTAGCTCTCTCTTCACCATAACCGCCCAGTACAACACCGCCATTACTGCTGATGTCCCGCCAAACCGTCTGTCCATTTTCCCTTCCAACCTGGAGGGAGCAGTCCACCGATTTTAAGCAGAGAATTGGAAATCAGTGGTCAATAGAGTCGGATGTGATTCTCCCTGCAAACTGTTCCAGTGACACGGAAGATCATGGACTAATCCAGATTCTTCAGTCTGCAGCTTTTAGCTGCACCAGCTGATTCAATTTCTTAATGTGTTGTGTTGTGGCTTTTACAGATTGCTTTTCTTAATATTGTGTGGCTTTTGCAGGTCATTTATCCTTAGTCCGTTGTGTTGTGGCTTTTGCAGATTGTTTTTCCTTAATGTGTTGTGTTGTGGCTTTTGCAGATTGTTTTTCCTTAATGTGTTGTGTTGTGGCTTTTGCAGGTCATTTCCAGGACAGAGCCCTGGGGGACACCACGGGACAAAGGGGGCCACCGAGGAGGAAGTATTTACCATGACTATTGAGAAAGTCCTTTTCATAAGTAGGATTTTTCTGGCATATTAAGGTGTTTTACAGCTAAATAGAATTATATAACTTGATACGACCAAAAAAAAATCTAAAGAGGCTCAAATAGTTTTCTTAAAACATACTTTGCCAAAACGTTGAAGTAATATCATTAAAATTGACTTTTTTTCCATTAATTACAAATTTTCATGATGAAATAAAAGTGATTTTTTTTTTTTGGTCGTTTTTTAGGGTCATTTTATGTTTAATTTAGAGTGTCTAATTATAATTACTGTTACTGTTACTAGTACTGTTACTATTACTGTTACTATTACTGTTACTGTTACTGTTACTATAACTATTACTGTAACTATGTATGTTTCTATTACTGTTACTATTACTGTTACTATAACTATTATTATTACTCATACTATTACTCTTACTATTAATATTACTGTTACTATTACTGAAACTATTACTGTTACTATAACTGTTACTATGACTATGACTGATACTATTACTGTTACTATGACTATGACTGTTACTATTACTGTTACTATAACTGTTACTATAACTATTATTATTACTCATACTATTACTCTTACTATTAATATTACTGTTACTATAACTGATACTATTACTGTTACTATAACTGTTACTATGACTATGACTGTTACTATTACTGTTACTATAACTGTTACTATAACTGATACTATTACTGTTACTATGACTGTTACTATTACTGTTACTATTACTGATACTATTACTGTTACTATTATTGTTACTGTTACTATCTTTGACTCTAGAGAATCCTGAGATTCTCCAGCTTGCTTCCACATTCCTGATGTTTGAAATAGGCGCTGGTTGGAAGCGTCGCATGAATGCGTTTCATTGTCGACCCTGAACTGAAGCGGCCGTCACACATTAACTAGAAATCAATAGTGGCAGGAGCCGTGGATGTGTGCAGCCCGTGTCTGTTCTCCCCGTCTGATAGCGCTGATGCTCCGATCAGACGCTGCGAGGTTTCGCCGATTAAGCCCTTTACTGATGGACAAACTTTGACCTCCATGTCCCAGAGGTCACAGGTGACACCTCAACGCTGGATTCTGGCACGTCTCTCAGGGCCCGGTGTGGAGCAGGTATTAATCATCCTGAGGGGACCAATCAACGGGGACATCTCTGAGTGCAGGTGTGAACACACACCTGATGCACTGGGTCCACACCGGAGATCGATCGCACGCCGCCGCGTTTGATGGACACATTCTTTCAGCACCGCATTTTTTTAATTTTTTGTGTTATTTCTATGGGTCATTAATTAATTTAATATCTTAGACGCTCTGAATTTACCATAAAATGACAAATCCTTTCATCAAGCATGTGTTTATAAAGTAGGGGGAAAAAGAAGGTATTTCCATGTATTTCATGGAAAAAAAGGTCCGTTTTGATTCGATGAGCTCGAAATTTTGATGAAGAATGTTTCTAAAAAATTTATTTGACCCTTAGTAGACTTTTGTTTGCCTGTACTATCAAGTTAAATAGTCCTCACATGCTTTAATATGCAAAAAAAACTTCTACCTAATACGACTTTCTCAATAGCAATGGTTAAATTATCTCACTCTGTAGCCCTTTGACCTGTGGTGTCCCCCAGGGCTACATACTCGGCCCCTTACTCTTTAACGTTTACATGCTGTCAATGATTATAAACAGGTTCAGTCACATTTTTCCATAAGAACTAGGAACAGTTCTTCCTCACACTGACGTCTATGTGGTTATAAAATCTGAAAAGTGATCCTTGAAATAGTTCTAGACAGCTAACAACTTTTCAGGGATTCAAATATCAAGGAATTGATTAAACCCAAATGCACCGGGTTTAAACGAAAGTGTAGTTTTAGAGTGTTTCATTACGCCTGGGAACATTCCTTCTGTTCTGCTGCCCCTCGTCTGTGGAATGCCCTCCCTGACCATCTCAGGGCTCCACAGACGACTGACACATTTAAAAAAGGACTTAAAACTTTCCTTTTTAGCAGAACCTATAACTTTAATTGACATTGCTGCTTTTTGGTCATGTTTTTATATAGTTATTACTTTATTTTTTATTGATGCTTTTATCTGTTTCTACTTTTTAGCACTTTGAGATCCAAATGATCCAAATGTAAAGTGCGTTATAAATTAAATGTATTACTAATATTATTAATTTTTTTATTTTTCAAGTTTTGCAATCAAGACTTTTAGATCCGTGATGATTTTTTCCCGGCGTCCTGCTAACGCTTTAAGCTTGTAGCGCATAAAATGTAGCATGGGATTAGAATGTCATTGACATTTTAACTTTTCATCTCTCTCTCTCTCTCTCTCTCTCTCTCTCTCTCTCTCTCTCTCTCTCTCTCTCTCTCTCTCTCTCTCTCTCTCTCTCTCTCTCTCTCTCTCTCTCTGCGGTTAAAGTAGTATTCATATTGATCTACGGTCCCTCGCTGCCTCAAAGCCGGAGGCCCTGCAGAGGCTTGACCACCTCTTTGAATGTAGCACCTACATTGTCCCGCAGCCTGAAGCCCATATTGTCCCGCAGCGGATGATTCATGATTATAGAGGTTCTGAAGTGTGTCCATGTTTATCTTAACACTTAAGAAGGAGCCACTTGAGCCGCCCGCAGAAAGCGTGTTCCTCTTTACGGCGAGGTGAAGGAAGGCTGTGATTATTGGACATGTCCTCAAGTGTCATTGTTGTGATAGTAATATAGTGGCTATAGCTTGAAGACGTATATATCTGTTTGTGTGTAGGCGCAGAGAGGCCCGCCGTTAAGACCGGTGGGACAAAGGTCCGACACAATGCGGCGTGGGGGCCAGAGATAGACCACAGCTTCAAGACTGCACCTGCTTGTCTTTTTCTACACCTTGGAGAAAAAAAGACCTTGTGCAGGAAATCGCTGTTCGCGTTTGCTCTTTCGTCGCCGCAGCAGCTCCTTTGAAAAATGATTGCATGAGGAGTGATTGCTATTTTCAAAAGTGCTTTAAATCGTTATAAAACAAAACTGCGCGACCGCAAGGGTGTACCACCCCCCCCCCACGAGAAAGCCTCCAATCCCCTGCATCGTACAAGGAGTTCCCCAAATGAAATTAAATGTGAAGTTAGTGCCGAAAAACACAAATATTTCAAAGTACCTCCGCTTATTTTTAAATGCGTAAAATGGAATCTTAATCCTGGACCCCCAGCCCTCTACCACCCCTGCTGCTGAGCTACCCTCAGATGATGAAGGTGATGGTTTGGATTCAGACTTATCTGATGCAGTTCTCTATGTTTGCAAAAGTACAACATGTGGATTTTAACAGCATTTAGCTCCAGATGTTCAATCTTAATCTCAACGTTGTACCTTAATATTTCGCAAATATGCAAATTTTCATTTAGCACCAAGGCGGTTTCTGATCTAGTTCTGGGTTGAAAGCAAGAAGCGGCGACGTCAGAGACGGGGGGTGGGGTTTTTGTCGCAAACCGTTTTTGTTCGCCACGTTTGAGAAACCTAAGTGAGCCTAAGTGACGCTGATATTAAAGTTCTGACTTGGAGAACCGAGCCTGAGAGACAAATTCTGATGATGCAGCAGGCAGTGGAAGAATTGCATTTAATCATATATTTTTTTCCATCGATTTAGTGATGTCAGAAATGCCAGGATATACAACTACTCGAAGAAATAAAGGGAACACATAATCATCACAGTGTAACTCCAAGTCAATCACACCGCCGATATATCAACCAGTTCAGTCAGGAAGTAATAATGATTGTGAATGAATTTCACAATCTGGCTGGTTCTGGCTAGTTTCTTGGCTAGTGCCCTGGCCACTAGCGGTAGCATGAGGCGCTATCTGAAGCCCACCGAAGTTCTCAGGTGGTGCAGCTCCTCCAGGACGGCACATCAATAGGCGCCATAGCCAGAAGATTCGCTGTGTCTCCCAGCACAGTGTCAAGAGGGTGGAGGAGATACCAGGAGACGGGCCAGTACACCAGGAGAGGTGGAGGGGGCCGTAGGAGGGGTAACAACCCAGCAGCAGGACCGCTATCTGCTCCTTTGTGCCAGGACAAACAGGAGGAGCTCTGCCAGAACCTGACAAAATGGCCTCCAGTGGGCTACTGGTGTGACGTTTCTGACAGAAAGAGACTCTATGAGGGCCAAACGTCCACAAGTGTGGCCTGTGCTCACAGCTCGGCACCGGGAACCCGATTGGCATTTGCGGTGCTGGTCAGAACGGTCAGGTCCGTGGCCCCTTTAGGAGCCAGATGGTTTGATGGTTCACCACGGAGGCGAGAGGCTGGAGCGAATGTAGGCAAAGCCGGCGCCTTTTGGTCGGACCTCGGTTCATGGTTTCAGGTGCGAAAGCGTTGAGTAAAAAGGAAGCGGGCCTCGGTTGAATCCCCAGATGGGCTTTGAGACAGAACATTGCAAACAAGGGGTCCTGAAGTGGGGGAATCCTTATCAATAAGACATGAAAAACAAAGAGGGGTCCACCAACAGCATCTGCCTCCGTCATTTATCCATTTCCCATCACCCACTGCTCCGTCATGGAGGGTCAGAGAGTAAACAACAGGACTACGCATCTCAAAGCAATCGGGCCTTTATCGCACTCCCTCCTTGCCGGTTCTAAAGAGTCCCAGCGTTCGCTGAATTCCTCTTTGGTCCGTGAGCTGTGAAGGTAAAGTGCTCCCTGTCTTTGCTCATATTTTCCTTTTATTGAACGACCCGACCTCCTCCCTTCATAATATGACTATTGTCCCGTAAGAAGCTCCTCAGACCGTTTGCATTATTTGCCTTCTCTGCCAGATGCTTCCGAGGAGGCATTGAGGAAGTAAGACCCTGGGGGTCCCCGACTTTCCTTCTCAGAATGTGAATGAAACCCAAAGCACTCGTATTTTCTCTCTCGTGACACATGGATGATATCAAAAATATGTAATTCACGTTTATACACATTCTGTTTGTGTGTCAACTTTGGATTCAAGCTGTATTTAAAATAGATTTTTTTCTTTTTCTTTTTTGAACTCAAACCGCAGCAGTTTAACTTTCACTGGTTTCACGAGTCTGGTCTTTGCGTTTTTCGCCCATTTACCGATTTTCCGAAATTCTTTACTGTCATGCCCGTGAGTTAAAAAAAACAAACAATTTCAATATCACGATATAACGGGATCATTTTCACATTTCTACGTGATAAGTTTCCTATTTTTCAAAAACATTTCACTTTATAATGCGATAGATCATTTTTACGTCATAACGAATGTTTCAAGTTTTTACGTAAGTTTTTAAATTATAACGTGATTGATCATTTTCAAGTTACAACATGATGGTTTTCCTAATTTAACCTGATAAATTAAACATGTTTACATGATTATTTTCATACTCTGAGTTGATAATTGTCTTTTTATAACATGCTAAACCATTTTCACGTGATATCATGCTAATTTTCACGTTACATCATGATAACTTTCTTTGTTTTTGTTTTTTTTTACATTCTAATTTTCACATTATAACGTGAAAAGTTCAACATGTTTAAATGATTATATTCACATTTTATATTGTGATTTTTTTTTTTCCTTGATTTTCTGGCATGACAGCGAAACACTTCCATCCTTTAACCATCCGTCATTTTAAAGTCTATAATGATGACTTAAGTTGAACAAAGGTGGGGATTCAGTGGTTGGTCCATGAGCTGTGAGGGTAAAGTGCTCCCTGTGTTTCCTTATATTTTCCTTTTACTGAATGACCCGACCTCCTCTCTTCATAATATGACTATTGTCCCGTAAGAGACTCCCTCAAACGGATCAGCGTCTCTGCCAGGTGCTTCTGAGGAGGCATGAACACGTGAACGTGAACGTGAACGTGAACGTGAACTGATGCAAATCACATTCTGTGTGTCTCGTTTGTGTAAACCTTTGTATTTTGTATTTTGCATTAGTGTAAATCATGGAAATGACTTCTAAATGATTAAATGGGGTTGGGCTAACTGAATTTATTGGTTTTAAATAAACTCCATTTAGTAGGTAATTGACACAAATGTAAAGTTAATTGAACCATCTACCTGCCGAGCCGCAACCGCCCTCCTATAATGGATATAAAAAAAATAAAGAGGTTTAATGAGGCTTTTAAACTTGTTTAGTTGATTCCTTGTGTTTTCATTCTAGTCCGATATTAAAAGTCCTGGACGTGTTTACTGGATCATTTCATTCACTCATTAGTTTTACCTGAATAAAAATCTTTTCCTTGCACAAGTTTAGCTCTTAAATATACGGAAGCGCTTTACCGCCATGCTTGAAAGTTAAAAAAATTGAGTATCACATTTTTACGCGATCATTTTTATGTTATAATGTGATAAATTTCACGTTTTTACAGAAGAATTTTTACGTTTTTACAGAAAATTTTTTACGTTTTTACAGAATACTTTTTAAATTTTCACAGAATAATTTTCACGTTTTCACAGAAAGATTTTCACATTTTTACAGAATAATTTTTAAATTTTCACAGAATAATTTTCACGTTTTCACAGAAAGATTTTCACATTTTTCCAGAATAATTTTTATATTTTAACAGAATTCTTTTTACGCTTTAACAAAATTATTTTTAAATTTTTCCAGAATAATTTCCACGTTTTTCCAGAAACATTTTTATGTTTTAACAAAATAATTTTTACGCTTTAACAAAATTATTTTCACGCTTTTACAGAATAATTTTCACGTTTTCACAGAAAGATTTTCACGTTTTTACAGAAACATTTTTACGCTTTAACAAAATTATTTTCACGCTTTTACTGAATAATTTCACATTTTTACAGAATAATTTTTAAATTTTCACAGAATAATTTTCACGTTTTCACAGAAAGACTTTCACGTTTTTACAGAAAGATTTTCTCATTTTTACAGAATAATTTTTATATTTTAACAGAAACATTTTTACGCTTTAACAAAATTATTTTCACGCTTTTACTGAATAATTTCACATTTTTACAGAATAATTTTTAAATTTTCACAGAATAATTTTCACGTTTTCACAGAAAGACTTTCACGTTTTTACAGAAAGATTTTCTCATTTTTACAGAATAATTTTTATATTTTAACAGAATAATTTTTACGCTTTAACAAATTAATTTTTAAATTTTTACAGAATCATTTTCACGTTTTTACAGAATAATTTTTATGTTTTAACAAAATTAAGAGGTTTAATGAGGCTTTTAAACTTGTTTAGTTGATTCCTTGTGTTTTCATTCTAGTCCGATATTAAAAGTCCTGGACGTGTTTACTGGATCATTTCATTCACTCATTAGTTTTACCTGAATAAAAATCTTTTCCTTGCACAAGTTTAGCTCTTAAATATACGGAAGCGCTTTACCGCCATGCTTGAAAGTTAAAAAAATTGAGTATCACATTTTTACGCGATCATTTTTATGTTATAATGTGATAAATTTCACGTTTTTACAGAAGAATTTTTACGTTTTTACAGAAAATTTTTTACGTTTTTACAGAATACTTTTTAAATTTTCACAGAATAATTTTCACGTTTTCACAGAAAGATTTTCACATTTTTACAGAATAATTTTTAAATTTTCACAGAATAATTTTCACGTTTTCACAGAAAGATTTTCACATTTTTCCAGAATAATTTTTATATTTTAACAGAATTCTTTTTACGCTTTAACAAAATTATTTTTAAATTTTTCCAGAATAATTTCCACGTTTTTCCAGAAACATTTTTATGTTTTAACAAAATAATTTTTACGCTTTAACAAAATTATTTTCACGCTTTTACAGAATAATTTTCACGTTTTCACAGAAAGATTTTCACGTTTTTACAGAAACATTTTTACGCTTTAACAGAATTATTTTCACGCTTTTACTGAATAATTTCACATTTTTACAGAATAATTTTTAAATTTTCACAGAATCATTTTCACGTTTTCACAGAAAGACTTTCACGTTTTTACAGAAAGATTTTCTCATTTTTACAGAATAATTTTTATATTTTAACAGATACATTTTTACGCTTTAACAAAATTATTTTCACGCTTTTACTGAATAATTTCACATTTTTACAGAATAATTTTTAAATTTTCACAGAATAATTTTCACGTTTTCACAGAAAGACTTTCACGTTTTTACAGAAAGATTTTCTCATTTTTACAGAATAATTTTTATATTTTAACAGAATAATTTTTACGCTTTAACAAAATAATTTTTAAATTTTTACAGAATCATTTTCACGTTTTTACAGAATAATTTTTATGTTTTAACAAAATTAAGAGGTTTAATGAGGCTTTTAAACTTGTTTAGTTGATTCCTTGTGTTTTCATTCTAGTCCGATATTAAAAGTCCTGGACGTGTTTACTGGATCATTTCATTCACTCATTAGTTTTACCTGAATAAAAATCTTTTCCTTGCACAAGTTTAGCTCTTAAATATACGGAAGCGCTTTACCGCCATGCTTGAAAGTTAAAAAAATTGAGTATCACATTTTTACGCGATCATTTTTATGTTATAATGTGATAAATTTCACGTTTTTACAGAAGAATTTTTACGTTTTTACAGAAAATTTTTTACGTTTTTACAGAATACTTTTTACGTTCTAACAGAATAATCTTCACGTTTTAGATTGCTATATAATTTTCATGTTATAATGTGATAATGTTCACATTTTTACGGAATAATTTTTACGCTTTAACAGAAAGATTTTCACGTTTTTACAGAATAATTTTTGTTTTAACAGAATAATTTTTACGCTTTAACAAAATTATTTTCACGCTTTTACAGAATCATTTTCACATTTTTACAGAATAATTTTTAAATTTTTTACAGAAAAATTTTCACGTTTTCACAGAATAATTTTTAAATTTTTCCAGAATAATTTTTACGTTTTCACAGAAAGATTTTCACATTTTTCCAGAAACATTTTTAAATTTTCACAGAATAATTTTCACGTTTTCACAGAAAGATTTTCACATTTTTCCAGAAACATTTTTAAATTTTTACAGAATACTTTTTACGCTTTAACAAAATTATTTTTAAATTTTTTCAGAATAATTTCCACGTTTTTTACAGAAAGATTTTCACGTTTTTACAGAAACATTTTTATGTTTTAACAGAATAATTTTTACGCTTTAACAAAATTATTTTCACGCTTTTACAGAATAATTTTCACGTTTTCACAGAAAGATTTTCGCGTTTTTACAGAAACATTTTTACGCTTTAACAAAATTATTTTCACGCTTTTACTGAATAATTTCACATTTTTACAGAATAATTTTTAAATTTTCACAGAATAATTTTCACGTTTTCACAGAAAGATTTTCACATTTTTACAGAATAATTTTTAAATTTTCACAGAATAATTTTCACGTTTTCACAGAAAGATTTTCACATTTTTCCAGAATAATTTTTATATTTTAACAGAATACTTTTTACGCTTTAACAAAATTATTTTCACGCTTTTACAGAATAATTTTCACGTTTTCACAGAAAGATTTTCGCGTTTTTACAGAAACATTTTTACGCTTTAACAAAATTATTTTCACGCTTTTACTGAATAATTTCACATTTTTACAGAATAATTTTTAAATTTTCACAGAATAATTTTCACGTTTTCACAGAAAGACTTTCACGTTTTTACAGAAAGATTTTCTCATTTTTACAGAATAATTTTTATATTTTAACAGAAACATTTTTACGCTTTAACAAAATTATTTTCACGCTTTTACTGAATAATTTCACATTTTTACAGAATAATTTTTAAATTTTCACAGAATAATTTTCACGTTTTCACAGAAAGACTTTCACGTTTTTACAGAAAGATTTTCTCATTTTTACAGAATAATTTTTATATTTTAACAGAATAATTTTTACGCTTTAACAAAATAATTTTTAAATTTTTACAGAATCATTTTCACGTTTTTACAGAATAATTTTTATGTTTTAACAAAATTAAGAGGTTTAATGAGGCTTTTAAACTTGTTTAGTTGATTCCTTGTGTTTTCATTCTAGTCCGATATTAAAAGTCCTGGACGTGTTTACTGGATCATTTCATTCACTCATTAGTTTTACCTGAATAAAAATATTTTCCTTGCACAAGTTTAGCTCTTAAATATACGGAAGCGCTTTACCGCCATGCTTGAAAGTTAAAAAAATTGAGTATCACATTTTTACGCGATCATTTTTATGTTATAATGTGATAAATTTCACGTTTTTACAGAAGAATTTTTACGTTTTTACAGAAAATTTTTTACGTTTTTACAGAATACTTTTTAAATTTTCACAGAATAATTTTCACGTTTTCACAGAAAGATTTTCACATTTTTACAGAATAATTTTTAAATTTTCACAGAATAATTTTCACGTTTTCACAGAAAGATTTTCACATTTTTCCAGAATAATTTTTATATTTTAACAGAATTCTTTTTACGCTTTAACAAAATTATTTTTAAATTTTTCCAGAATAATTTCCACGTTTTTCCAGAAACATTTTTATGTTTTAACAAAATAATTTTTACGCTTTAACAAAATTATTTTCACGCTTTTACAGAATAATTTTCACGTTTTCACAGAAAGATTTTCACGTTTTTACAGAAACATTTTTACGCTTTAACAAAATTATTTTCACGCTTTTACTGAATAATTTCACATTTTTACAGAATAATTTTTAAATTTTCACAGAATAATTTTCACGTTTTCACAGAAAGACTTTCACGTTTTTACAGAAAGATTTTCTCATTTTTACAGAATAATTTTTATATTTTAACAGATACATTTTTACGCTTTAACAAAATTATTTTCACGCTTTTACTGAATAATTTCACATTTTTACAGAATAATTTTTAAATTTTCACAGAATAATTTTCACGTTTTCACAGAAAGACTTTCACGTTTTTACAGAAAGATTTTCTCATTTTTACAGAATAATTTTTATATTTTAACAGAATAATTTTTACGCTTTAACAAAATAATTTTTAAATTTTTACAGAATCATTTTCACGTTTTTACAGAATAATTTTTATGTTTTAACAAAATTAAGAGGTTTAATGAGGCTTTTAAACTTGTTTAGTTGATTCCTTGTGTTTTCATTCTAGTCCGATATTAAAAGTCCTGGACGTGTTTACTGGATCATTTCATTCACTCATTAGTTTTACCTGAATAAAAATATTTTCCTTGCACAAGTTTAGCTCTTAAATATACGGAAGCGCTTTACCGCCATGCTTGAAAGTTAAAAAAATTGAGTATCACATTTTTACGCGATCATTTTTATGTTATAATGTGATAAATTTCACGTTTTTACAGAAGAATTTTTACGTTTTTACAGAAAATTTTTTACGTTTTTACAGAATACTTTTTACGTTCTAACAGAATAATCTTCACGTTTTAGATTGCTATATAATTTTCATGTTATAATGTGATAATGTTCACATTTTTACGGAATAATTTTTACGCTTTAACAGAAAGATTTTCACGTTTTTACAGAATAATTTTTGTTTTAACAGAATAATTTTTACGCTTTAACAAAATTATTTTCACGCTTTTACAGAATCATTTTCACATTTTTACAGAATAATTTTTAAATTTTTTACAGAAAAATTTTCACGTTTTCACAGAATAATTTTTAAATTTTTCCAGAATAATTTTTACGTTTTCACAGAAAGATTTTCACATTTTTCCAGAAACATTTTTAAATTTTCACAGAATAATTTTCACGTTTTCACAGAAAGATTTTCACATTTTTCCAGAAACATTTTTAAATTTTTACAGAATACTTTTTACGCTTTAACAAAATTATTTTTAAATTTTTTCAGAATAATTTCCACGTTTTTTACAGAAAGATTTTCACGTTTTTACAGAAACATTTTTATGTTTTAACAGAATAATTTTTACGCTTTAACAAAATTATTTTCACGCTTTTACAGAATAATTTTCACGTTTTCACAGAAAGATTTTCGCGTTTTTACAGAAACATTTTTACGCTTTAACAAAATTATTTTCACGCTTTTACTGAATAATTTCACATTTTTACAGAATAATTTTTAAATTTTCACAGAATAATTTTCACGTTTTCACAGAAAGATTTTCACATTTTTACAGAATAATTTTTAAATTTTCACAGAATAATTTTCACGTTTTCACAGAAAGATTTTCACATTTTTCCAGAATAATTTTTATATTTTAACAGAATACTTTTTACGCTTTAACAAAATTATTTTCACGCTTTTACAGAATAATTTTCACGTTTTCACAGAAAGATTTTCGCGTTTTTACAGAAACATTTTTACGCTTTAACAAAATTATTTTCACGCTTTTACTGAATAATTTCACATTTTTACAGAATAATTTTTAAATTTTCACAGAATAATTTTCACGTTTTCACAGAAAGACTTTCACGTTTTTACAGAAAGATTTTCTCATTTTTACAGAATAATTTTTATATTTTAACAGAAACATTTTTACGCTTTAACAAAATTATTTTCACGCTTTTACTGAATAATTTCACATTTTTACAGAATAATTTTTAAATTTTCACAGAATAATTTTCACGTTTTCACAGAAACATTTTTATGTTTTAACAAAATAATTTTTACGCTTTAACAAAATTATTTTCACGCTTTTACAGAATAATTTTCACGTTTTCACAGAAAGATTTTCGCGTTTTTACAGAAACATTTTTACGCTTTAACAAAATTATTTTCACGCTTTTACTGAATAATTTCACATTTTTACAGAATAATTTTTAAATTTTCACAGAATAATTTTCACGTTTTCACAGAAAGACTTTCACGTTTTTACAGAAAGATTTTCTCATTTTTACAGAATAATTTTTATATTTTAACAGAAACATTTTTACGCTTTAACAAAATTATTTTCACGCTTTTACTGAATAATTTCACATTTTTACAGAATAATTTTTAAATTTTCACAGAATAATTTTCACGTTTTCACAGAAAGACTTTCACGTTTTTACAGAAAGATTTTCTCATTTTTACAGAATAATTTTTATATTTTAACAGAATAATTTTTACGCTTTAACAAAATAATTTTTAAATTTTTACAGAATCATTTTCACGTTTTTACAGAATAATTTTTATGTTTTAACAAAATTATTTTCACGTTTTTACAGAATAATTTTTACGTTATAAAGTGATAAGTTCCCTGTTTTTAAGTGTTAATCTTCACGTAATAACCTGCTTAATAATTTTCATGTTGTTAAATGATAATTTTCACGTTATAAAGTTTCGCTTTACGTAAGAATTTTCCCATTCTGACTTGCTACATAATTTTTACGTTTTGACATAATAATTTTCACGTTATAACGTGATAAATAATTTTCACGTTATAACGTGATAAATAATTTTCACGTTATTACATCGTAATTTTTACGTTATAGATTCTAAAATGATCATGTTATAACAAGAAAAATGATCATGTAAAAACGTGAAAATTATCAAGTAAAAACGTGAAACTTATCACGATATAATGTGAATGAAACGTAAAAATGGACAAAACAAAACAGGAAAGCCCCACTTTTTAACCGTCAGTCACTTTACACTCTAAAACTTTGACTGAGGTTGAACAAAGGTGAGGATTCAGTGGTGCTGATGGGGGTCAGGTCAGGACACTTGTGTGCTGAAGTGGTCCGGTTCAGTCTTTGTGTGTTTGAGACGGGTGGGGGGGGGGGGGGGGGGGGGTCCTACTCATAAAAATCAAACATTGATTTATATTCAGGGTTTTGACTCTTTTATTTTATTTTATTTTTATTATTAAATAATAAAAATCATTAAAAAAAATTCGACATATAAATTTCCATCTACTTAATCTAAATAGTTTTTGGAAATGAACTCATTGTTGGATAATTTAACGTTTAGCTAATTCTGTGATTTAGATTTAGAAAACTATTTCTCCACTTTAGAGAATGTATGAAGTATTTTCCCTTAAACTGCTCTAAAATATTTTATATTATATATATATTATATAATTTTATTTTTTACATGATAATTTTCGCGTTTTTATATGAAAATTTTCATGTTTTTATATGAAAATTTTCATGTTTTTATATGATAATTTTCATGTTTTTATAGGACAATTTTCATGTTTTTATATGATAATTTTCATGTTTTTATAGGACAATTTTCATGTTTTTATATGATAATTTTCATGTTTTTATAGGACAATTTTCATGTTTTTATATTATAATTTTCACGTTAAACTTGTGAAACTTTTTAATTCCTTTCAATGAAAAAAAATAATTTGATGAGAAGGAAAACTGACTAACAAAATAAGATGATTTTCTTAGAGACAAGTTGACGTCCAAGGCACTGAAACCGGATCCTACAAACATTTAACAGAAAAAGGTCACAGACGTCTTTCAACCGTTGTTGGAGAAGGTGAAGACGATAAACCCTCCCCCGTTCCTCCAGCGTTATCCTGTGTGCGATTGAAGGACTTCCTAAAATACACCAGGAAGGATCTTTTCACTTTGGCCCATTAAAGGATTCTGACCACGAGTTCCTTCGGTCCCGTGTTTTATTTGTTCAGCAGTTCGGTCAACCCGTCCAGTTTCCGCTTTTAACGCCGCGTCGGATGACGTTGATTGTAACGTCGCATTTCTGGTTAGTTGACCCAAACAACACGGCCTGACTGATATCTGAATGTTTGCTAACGTCGTAATGATGTTACGTTAGTCTGAGTGAAACCACTCAGAGGTACCGACAAGGCTTTGTTGTGACCACCGTTCCCCCCGCCCCTCCCTCGTGCCTCCAGTTAGAAATAAACCCGAGTTATCATCAGGCTTTTCTTCATTCAAAGCATCACGATAGATGAAAGAACTACTGTGATCACATGACGGACGCTAACCCTCCGATTGAACCCCCATCTATTGGTCGCTTTGGCGCTCATTACCCAGCCGTTGACAGCGCTTCCGATTGGTTAGTCGCCGCATGTAAACAGGATTTTGATCGGAAGTTTCCACGTAAACCCAGGCACTCACACCTGCAATCACATTAAGCTAACGACCGACCACGGTTTAGCTAGCGACGCACGTTAACTGAATGGGGTTGAATACCCGACTCCACAACGTTCGTCCGAACTGAAGTCCAGTTGCTTGGACATGTTGGTGACGCCTCCGCCACCGAGGTGTCTGTTGGGTTAAATTTAATTACACCTGTAGAATAAGCCAGAAGCCGTGGCAGAACGCCAGAATGCCTTGGACTCCTTATCGGTGTTTGCTGTTTGCCTGCCGGGAACCTACAAGAAGAACACATCGTAAAGGTTCAAAGCTACCACCTCACCCGTTCACCATGTGTTTGGGCCACGTCGCAGTTGGAGCCCGTCAATCATTAACAGCTTGATGGGGCTTCAGAAAAGGCTGATAACACCCAATCAGGCCATTCAGAGGGTCTCTATCACTAAACTGTTGGTTTACAGTAGGAGGGAGCCTCCGAACTAATGGCATCTATTGTATCTGATGGATGGTTGAGCAAATAGAGAGAGAGACACGAGGAGGGGGCGAGCCTGGATGACCCGGAGAACACTGGCTCGGCTATGATGCCGACATTTGTTCCAGGTGACGTTTGTTTCCCGTCATTCAGCGAAAAAGAGGCCCTTGGACACGAACAATGGAGATCTATGATGATAGCGCCATCTAAGCTAATTGGAAATTTGCGGTCATCACGCAATCCACCTGATCCGATTTCACCTGAACCTCGCGGCGCCGTGTGTTTTTGTTATCTCATTACATTCCCAAAATGTCGGGGACATTATAGAATCGTCAACGCGTCCGCCTCGGATGCTTTTATCTATCGTGTTAACGCGATAAGTCAGTCAGCGTTTCATGGATCGTTTTCAAATTTTATACTGACATAGAACTCATAGCAAGGAAGAACAGGCTTGATTTGGAGGGTTGGTTGGATAATACCGACACTTGGACCCATACAAGATAGATCTTCTGGAGTCGATTCAAACGCACCAAATCTGGACTAAATCGGACCAACGGTCCAGAAATTATGGTCCAAAAACTTTTGGAAGTTTGGAAGCTCCCCCTAGTGTTGGAAATATACAACTGACCTTTCCCAAAATCACTTCACTTCTTCCTCACACTTATACCGTCTATGCAGGTTTAACATTTGAAAATGACGGTTGTACGTTAGCTAACATGAAGTTAGCTTGTGAGGGCGTGAAATGTTACGATGACATCAACATCCTCCGAAGAAACGAAGAAACGCAGAAACTCCTCTTCACGCGATTCATCCTGAGGAAGACGATTCATGCCGGGGTGAGAGACCTTCACCAGTGGTCTTCCTCAATGGTCAGATACCTTCAGCAGTGGTCTTGGAATTTTTTATTTGTTTGGAATATCCCCGAAAAAGTCCCCATTCCCCTGCGTTGTACAAGCAATCACCCTGATTGAAGCCCTCAAATTAAATGTGAAGTTATTTCCAGAGTATTTTAGTAAAAGAGAAAAAAATAAAAATATGACAAGTATGACATATATGTGACAGATCTTCTCGAGTCTACTCATACGCACCGGATTGGGACGAAATCAGAACAACGACAGAGTACTTATGTCCGGAAAACTTTCAGAGCTAAAACTCCCCTTTGTGTCAAAACTCAACAACCAACATTTCCCGAAATCAATGCAGTTCTTCCTCTTTTCAAAAACAAAATTTGTGAAAAGAACGCTAAAAACGCCGCCTAGTGATAAAAATATGCACCTTTAGAGAAAAATATGATGAATACAGGTTTGATCTCCTTAAATGGATCCATGAACAACAAATTTTGACAAAAGTGGACCCAATATGTTTGAGAATTTAGGCTCCAAAAACTTTTGGCGAAACAGCTCCCCTAGTGGTCAGAACTATGAAACCGACCTTTCCCAGAATCAACACAGTTCTTCCTCTCACTGAGATTATAGATTCTACGTGGGTCAAAAATCTGAAAATGATCCAATGAATAGTTTTTGAGTTATCGCAGCAATACGAAGAATCCGCGGCATCTGCGTCTGAATCGGCGTGGATGAATTCAACTTTACGAATATCTTACTTTTTCTAAAGTTTTGCGGTCATACATTCTCATGTGTTGTGATTTTGTCCATATTAGGTGCACAGGAATCGAGTCGCGGAGTTCAATCGTGTTTACATCGTGTTTTATCTATTAGATCTTATTTTACTCGTCAGGCAGAGTTTGTTTTTTTAATAAAAAATATCGTTTTCAGACAAACCGTAAAAGAAGATTTCTTCGAGCATTTTTTATATGTCATACCCCCATAGACTTTAGCTCGAGGAAGAACTGGAGGGATTTTGGGCGTGATCGAACGTATATTTCAGACACAAGGGGGAGCTTTACCTCTTAAAGTTTTTGAGCCGCGATTTCTCAACCATTCATCGGATTTAGTCCAAATTCGGGGCATAAAAGCAAAATCCGGGAGATTAATCGTGTTTATATCAGATTTGACCCATATTCTCATTCAATTCTTCATATTTTACTCAAATTTGAGGGGTTCAACCAGGTTCGGGGGGCATCGGGGGATAAATTCCTAAAACCGCCGTAAAAAAACAACAACCTCAAAATAGCTTTAGTTTAAAGGACGGGATCGGTGGCTGAAGAGCGACTGTATGAAACATCCAACCCCCGAAGCTCCTTTCTCCTGAACGAGCAAACATGCGAGGGGGCCGACGGCGGTCCCCCGGTGTGAATAAGCCATCAATCACTGACAGATACGGCCTATATGAGTCTTGTTAACGTTTCTGAAGGTGGCTGGCCAAGTTACATAAGCGCTCTGAATGGCAGTC